>JAJJHQ010013222.1:625092-788107 GCA_021223825.1 Drosophila ironensis
TGTCAGAGGCACGATTATCTTGTCGCAGGGGGTAAAAAACGTAAGCAAGATGAAGAAAAAAACGACTGATAAATTTCGAGATTACTTGCACATTTTCGCGACATATTTGAGATATATTTTAAAAATAAATTTCAATCAGATAGTTAATAAAACCCCGAAAATGCAGTCTGCTGCGTAATTGAATCCAAACTGCAGTTGGGACAATTAAAAACCGAGCTGCATCTCAATGAGAATAATAGTGTCGAGCCAAATAGTTTTCTTTTGTTTTTTTTTTTTTTGCGGAAAAAGGGGTTTTAATTTTGCATTGTTTTTGTCTTTAGCTGGGTCTTACGGAGATTCTCTTTTGTGCGCACGTTGTGTTTAACTTGTGCAAGTTTTCCGCTTCGGTTTTATTTCGCATAACGACACAGCCCACCATAGTTTATTCGTTGCTTATGCAAGCCAAATAACTGCGAAGCTCCAAGTTTTTTAATTTACCGCCTCTCAGGCGGCGCTCGTTAAGTGAGTCGCGAGCTTTAAGGACGCCACTTTAAGGCGGCAGCTTTAAGGCACACCCGCTGCCAGCTCCGCCGCCACCTTGCACTTTTATGACACACATTCCGTGTTCGCCATTAGCCTTTTACACAACATTTGGCAAACGGCGCCAGTCGCAAGGGGGCGGGTGGCATGTGGCATGTGGCTGCCAAGCTTTTTTACCCATTTTCCCTCTCGGCCAGCGCATTATCAGGCCGATACAAAGGCACATTATGCGCTTCCGATTCTCGAACTGTTGTTATGCATGCACTTGCCGTTCTGGCCCGTTTTCTTGTCGACGGTGCCGCCGTTATGGCATCGCCTCAAAAATGGGGCTGGCCCGAGGGCGAAAAGTTGCACAAAGTTGGACATATCGAGCTAGTTGACTCCTGCCAAAAGCTACTTGTCCTTATTAGAGATGCCATGCGAGCAATGTGCACACAGCGAGGGTGGCTCAGCCTTGAAAGCTTCACTAGAGTGTCCAGAATATTATTCAAGTGACAGAGAGAAATGTTTCAATGTTCAACCAAAAATTGAAAACAAAATTGTAGCCCCTCCCGTGAATTCCCCTGAAAATCGGAAGTATTCAAGTCAATTGAATATTTATAGAAATATTATAAACACAAAAAGTTACCGAAAACATTGCCCAAACAAACAGTAAGCACCCGCAAATCATGCAAGAACACTCATACGACATGTACGCCAGACTCAAACTTCACCGCAGGAACACTTCAACTTTTTCGTGTGGCTTTGCAGGTATAAAAATATCCTAAAACTGAAATTTGTTGGTGTTTATAGGAGACACACATGCACCCACATCCATAAAATAAAACTTAACCTCCCGCGCTCGCAACACTCATACGACCTGTGTGCCGGTAGGTTAAACTAAAGAGTATATAGACTTAAATAGGAAATAAAACGGAAAGACCATACTTTTTGGGGCCATGGCACATTGAGAACTTAAAACACACACATCTAGCAGGGTCGGGGCATGCACAGAGACACGTAAGCAGGCGGGACTCGGGAATCCGGAGATGGGGGCAAGTCCGGGCCAGATGGGAATTACCTCGAGGTGCTCGCACACACAGATCCCCTCCTCGCAGTAGGCGCAGATCTGCATCTTCCGCCCGCTGGCCCCCAGGCCCTTGAAGAGTAGCTGCGGCTCGTCGGTGAGCAGGGGCTCGTACTGCGTCTGCTGGACTCCGGTGCTGAACTGCAGCTCCCGCAGCTGCCGCTTGAGCCCTCCGGCGGCCCCCGGCTCCTGCTCGAAGGCGTCGCTCCGTCGCATTCGATACACGCTGCACTTGCGCTCCAGCTGGCCCGGCTGCGGATGCAGGGGCTCCTCGTCCTCCTCGTCGTCCGCCTCGCCGGCTGTGAGGGGCTGCCGCTCGGCGGTGGAGGTCTCGAACAGCTCCTCCGGCCCGGGACGCCGCAGCTTGGCCACGTGGCCCGGCGAGGCCATGGGCGTGGCCGGCGTTACAATGATGGCATCATGATGGGGCACAAACATGGCGGCGGCGCCAGCTAACTCTCCCTCCGCTGCTAGGGCGGCTGCGGCCGCCGCGGAAGTGCTGGCCAGCGGAGGAGACGTAGGCGTGGCTGACTCCAACGAGGTCACTGTCGTTTTAACGCCGGCCACGGCCGATGGCGACATCGCCCCAGCCTCGGCCCCGTCCTGCATCTGCGATACCAGCGGCAGGGTGGCCGTCGCCGATTTGTGCAGCTGCCCCGACATCGCATGGAATCCGCCGGCGCTGCTGCTGCTGCCGGAGTGCCTGTGGACCAGTTTCGGTGAGACGCGTCCGTGCGACGAGGCGAACTGTTGGTAGGGCGTCTGCGCCACCGCATGGCTGAACCCATGAGCGCCCTGCGCATGCGCCGCCGGTCCGTGCGAGTGCGAATGCGAGTGGGCATGGGCGTGGGCGTGGGTGTGCGAGTGCATGCGCAGCTGCAGCACCGACTGGGTGTCGCCCTCGTCGATTGGCAGTAGGAGCTTCGATTGCGTCGTGTAGGTGGCGCTCAGCTTGCGTCCCTGGGCCTGCGGCGCCCGCAGGTAGTTCGTCGGCAGCTGGTGGAACTGCCGGGACTGGCCGCGGGTGGGCGTGGAGGCGCCATGTTCGCCGGCCGCGGTGCCGGAGCCGGCTGCTCCGGGCGCCTTCGGTGGATGTAGTTTCGCCTGTAGTTGTTGGTTCTTCTTCTGCTGCCGCTGGCGCTGGCGGGCCTGGCGCGAGGCCAAGGAGGCGCCGCCAGCAGCTGCATACATCTTGGTGGAGTTTTGGGAACGGGGATCGGGTGGCTTACAAGCTAGTTACAAATAAAGCTAGGGGGTGTTGGCTTAGCATTCGACTCAGCAAGCACTGCAACTTGGATTCGCTTTTGTTTCTTGCAGAGATTTCCTCGACTTGTGTTCCGTAAAATCTAGTTTACAACAATGTTTCCTGACTAACAAAAATCTCCTCAAAGCGAGCAGAAACAAATGGCTTACAAAATGTTAGCAAAAGATGTGTGTGTGAATTTATGTTTGTATTCTATGTTTTTGTTTCATTTGCTGTCCCTGTAGAAATAACGCCTTGACCGTTCCCTCTCTATATAGCTCTAAGCCAGAATTGTTTGGTTTCCTGTCTGCCAATACCAGGTGTGCTGTGGTGGTGTCCTGTTCGACATAAATGATTGTACTTTGGATTACTTGCTTAAGCTTCAAATCATCAACCATACAAAATGCCTCAAAAGAACTTCGGTGAAACCATCGAAAGTAAATTGATCAATGTACAAGTGGATAACCGAGAGTGTGGTTTACAAATCGAACTTAGGCTAGGGTTATCCGAGAGATATATGTTTTGTGCATTATCCGCAGCGTCCGGCTTGCCGTCTTCTGGTTTGTATATAAAAAAATATGTTCCAAAAAATTGTCTTTTATTTTCCTCCTAGAGTTTTGCTTTTGCTTTCGCTTTTGCTTTTGCTTTGTTTGTTTCGGTGTGTACTAAAATATGTTTCACAAATATTTCAATCTCTTTAATCTGCTTATAAACATTTAAAAAATATTCTATTTCCACAATCAAATTGCATACATTGGGCGTATTGTCTGTGTGTATCGATCGACATGTATTTAGTTGGAGCTGAGCTATTCACTTGCTTGATAATCGGGCTGTTGCTTCCTATAAAATTGTTGCAATGCATATTTTGACCTTTGCCTAGCTAATGTCCATCATGGGGGTATCAAAAAGCTCCTAAAGCCTAGAAACACACACGCTTGTTAACATACTTCCTATTGGTATTTGAAATTGGCTTGCTCGTTCGAGAATTGTTTGCCGATTCGCTCGGCAGCCCTTGGAAGCGAACTCTATTTGCAATAGATATACATTTATATGCGCGATATTAACTATTCGTTTACTTAGCATACGGGCACAACAGTTTCAAGCACACGTCTGTAGGTTGTATATCAGGTTTCCATGTCGGCGCTGCTGCATTTTACTCTCGATTTATCGGAATTTTACATTATCGAATAGACATATCTGACTTATCTAGGCTTAGACAAAGAGACGGATTTACTGCAAGGAACATGTGAAGAACATATTATGCGTAAACGGACTTAATTCTAATGTACATTGAATACACACAAAGACTTTAAAATGTTTTCATAAGCAATCCTGGAAAGTGTGATAATACAAATTGGTTATTGTTAATATTAAATATTCATCCAAGGCCTGAACATCGTTGTTGCAAAGTTCTCAATGGCGTTCCCAAAAAGTAAGGTTAATTTGTTAATTTAGGAGTTTTTCCATTTCCCCTCTAACAACACTTGTCGGCCTCGAAGCGTAACATTTTGCGTCAAAGTTTTTGTGACGCCAAAAATAGAAATTCTTAGCCTTTGGAGGGGACTAAATGAATCGGCTGTTTCCCTTTGCTTAGCATTTAACAAATGCCCTTTTAAATGCTATCGAGGCTAGAAATTAAATCAAAGTGCCCCTCTTCCCATGTTTTGTGCATATTTGGCTTTCGTTTTAACGAATTGCATGCAATTTTGCCGTTAACACGCAACTTAAAATAACCAAAAAACATATGAAAATGCAGAATCAGAGGGGCAGGCCATCGCCCGCATTTCGTTATTATAATGTTTTCCCTTGTTCTAAGGACATGTAACCTTAACATTTGCCATGGCGACTATGCCTGCAATGAGGGAAAAGGTTAAGCACGGGAGCAGGGCAGCAGGGCAGGAAAAAATTCGTTTTCAGGGTTGCAAGCGGCCCAATCCGGGGCACGTCCCTTCGAGCAACTTCTGCCACATTCCCCTAATTTCATTTCCGTTGCCATTTCAACACTTTACACTTGGCTGTTGCTTCTCAGTGCTGGATTTTTGTGCTGAGACCCAGCCCTAGCCCGAACCAAAGCAAAAGCACCTTGGGTAACTATTTTCCTCGTGACCTGCGTAGTTTTCATGCTGGCTTTTCCAACTACTCGTACACTTGGTGGCGACAATGTTTTAGGCTCTTAAAACACTTTGTTGGGCGTGTGTATGTGTTTATATAACAATTTGTACGGCTTTTGGCTCGGGCCAGCACGCACTCAAGGCTAATTAAAACTCAGCCACGGCAACGCCCCAAAAAATACGAAAAAAATGGCAGGAAAAAAAACTAGGGCCAACAATGGCGGTGGCCAGGTAGCCACTGGATATTTTCTCCAGTGTAGCCGAGAGTTGGTGTAGAAACTGACGTGTTGCCACACTCCGATTTCGATTTTTTCTGGCCCAAAACGATATGGTATGAAAAACTTTGGCGGAACAAATGGTGCGCTAGATAAGTAAGAAGTTTGTTTACATTTCTTGCTAATTTTCTTTATCGCATAGCTAAATATTTTGTTAGTTTAAGCTTTAAAGAAATATATTACGGACAACATATGGACAATTAAATTCAGCTTCAATGGCTTTTGGAATAACGAAAAAGCTACAAAGCTATTTGCATTCATAACAACCACTCGCTCCACCCGCTCCACCTGCACCACGACCTTCCTTTTTTTGCTAATTAACAGCATTCAACCTGCTGGCTTATTTGCATATTGACCATTTGTAAGCAAAAAGGTCAACACACGCATGCACGTTCATTTTGCATGCAGACCGCAAATTAAACTGGGCCAGGAAATATGAATTTAGATGATAACAATTAATGCGGCTAGCGGGCCCCTGGATGGTGCGGTGAAAAATCCTCTGGGAAAATCAATAGTATTGCCGAATAATAATATTTTTTCACCCAGCTCTGTGACCACCCTCCAGCCCCTTGTCCATATTGAAGGCGTTGGCCAAGGTCCTGAGCTGCTAAATTATGCAAGTTTGGTAATTACAGTCTAGTGCCGCACAGCCGTCAGGCCGTACGCCATTATATTTATAAAAGGTCGCAATTGTTTTGCTGCGAGCACGCCCACAAACTGGCAAACACACTCCCTGGTACACATGCCCGAGCACACACACGGAGGATGATGACTCAACATGTGACCGGTTACGCAAATCGTGCGGCCCCACTGGCCACAGGAGACGTTGCATCAAAAGACTGCCATTCAGTGTCAGACAACGCGGCGTATACGTCATATTACGAGGCTGGATGTTAGGGTGGGTGTGTGGGTGTGGGGCGGCGGCGGGTGCGGGAGCAGTGGCCTGCTGAGCATCACAAGAGCAGTCAAGAGGTAAAAGGTAAAAATGAACCAGAGCAAAGCCTCACGCTTTATTTATTCATTCACCTCCCCAGCCGCATAATTTCTGGCAAGGGTGTTCCGAAAATCGCTCGGGCTTTTAGTTCCCCAAATACTTTTAGTTCTCTGGATATTACAATTTTAGAAATTGCTGGAACACTATAAATTTTATAGTTTCTATTTTTAGCAATCTTGATTCACAGTTTCCGCTTTTCGTTAATATAAAACTAAAAGAATAAGGGTATCTTTTCGTTAATATCTAAAAGAAACGGTTTGTAAAAATTGAAAGAAATTCTTTCAGCATCTAAAAGATTGTCTTGAGTAAACAGATTTCGTAGGTTTTAAATATTTCCATAGCTTTAATGGAAAACACTCCCCTGTTGGGCCAAGAATCGCAAGAAACTGCGTCGAAAACCGAAGTGTAATTCAGTCGTAATGGATTTCCGACAAATTTGCGATTAAGTCATTTATGCTGCGGCCTAGCCCGGTGTGCCCGCTCACATGGCTGAGGACCGAGCCCGGGTCCGGGTCCGGAAGCCCTGGGACCTGGCAATGGTTTCCATCAGACCACACTCACTTGCACACGGACACACAGAGCAAGTGGCAGCTGCGCCCGCTGGAAGTTGTCTACGCAGCAGTGGCAAGGATTCCGGGCCTCCGGATGGTAGTGCCAAGGGAATGGGCTTGGGGGAAAGTCACTTTCAACGTCACCGCCACAGTTGGCTTTTGTGCGGCGCTTTTGAGCGACTGAGACTGAGATTGAAATTAAAATTTAAATTTATTTTAAGTTGACATTTGCGGTGCGACCAGCGGGTTCGTTTTGTTTCGTTTGTTTCCGCGTTTTATGGCAGCTCTGCCACGGCCCATTTTGGTTTATTTCTGGTCACCGCCACTGGCCTTATGCAGGATAATTACCAATTTTATTGCCACCGAAACGCACTCAAAGTGCAGGTCTGAATTCCACAAAACTACGGCAAATGTCAAGAGTAATCGTGTTGAAATATTCATACGATTTGTGGCCTTCATGCAATTGTGATTGTGAAAGGGGTGAGGCGACGCCCTCATTTTCCATGCACTTCCTGGGGTTATATTCCCATCTTCATGACACCTCGAGGGCCCTCCACGCACATGCAAAAATGTTCGTAATTTGAGTGGTTCAATAAGTGAAAGTCTGTGCGATTTCATAGCCATTGCCATGCAAATTTGTCAATAAAATAATTTGCTACAAATGTGGACGGGTGGCACAGGCACGAACACAAACACAATGGCATCCTATAGTATACTCGAATTGAATTGAGTACGTTCATGTGTTCTGTTCTGTTCTTCACGGGACCGACGAGGCCGTATAGAGCCGGAAATATTATTGATTATCGCAAGAGCAAACGCCAATAAGCGTTTATTTTCGTTCATTATTCCGTTTCCATTTCAATTCAATATTATGCACAATATTTTGTTGGCGCTTCCTCTGTGCAAGCGAAAACACTCATATTTGATGGCTTTCCTCTATTTTTCCTCCGCCAATATATATCTCTTTCTCGTTTACCTATTTTTGGCCAAAAGCCGTAGCCAAATATTTTTTCGCCTGGCGTTCGCAGTTCCAGTTGAAATACCCGTAAGAGGAGCCCAAAGCCCGCCCCATCATTGCAAGCCAACTGTCTGGTTTTTCCCTTTGCTTCCCGGACAGCCGGGAGGACAAGGCGGTGGTGAAGGATTCATAACTTTTGATTTTTCCCTTCGGCTCGGAATTTTAATTAAAGTGTTAGCCGAACAAACTGACACCGGGCCCGTGAGTGACGTGCAGGGGCACGGGCACCCGCCCAAAAACGTCTGAAAAGCCATTGCAGGCAGGCAGTAGGAGGACTGCTGCACGTCAGCCCAAGTTCAGGGAGTTCCATGACACTCGAAATGAGCGGCCTGTCATTCCGCAGCGATGAACTTGAACTGCAAACTGGCTGACTTTCTTGTCGAGATAAGAATTCGTAAAAGGCGCATCAGATATCCGATTTCCCGGCACCCAGATACCCAGATACCTGCGGCTTAAATGTTTATTTGAAATCGAGTCGGTAGCTCATTACTCAGCGGTCTCCAAGCCGTTAAACTTGAGCTTATGGAATGTTTGCATAAATGTTTTGATATCTCGAGACCATTATTTATATTTTTTGGCAGCTGCTTTGGAATCCCCTATCGTAAAGCAAACTTATTGCAATTACGCTTTGAAAGCACCTTATCCACTCGTTATTTGGCCATGTAGCATAATTTCAGCTTAATTGCTGCCATAAAAGCCAGACGAGGGCAATGTTGCGTAGAATGAGCCTCAGATTAAGACAAAGCACCCATGCGAACCGATGCACTAGACTCTAGCAACAGGCCCTCGGCCATGTACCCGTTACCACCTCCCTGCCCCATAAATTACAGGACGAAAAAAAAATGGTCGGGAAAATGCAATGGCTAGGAAAAACTTCAATAAAGTGGCCGAGGGGCCCTCGTCGTTGGCTATTAAGCTGGCCCCGGAAATGGCAACGAAGGGAAAAAACACAAAATGGAAGGGCCCAAGTCGAGACCATTTGGTTCGCTTTAAGCGCACATGGAGTCCGCGGCAAATGACATAAACTGCAAGTGAAGCCCGTCGTGTTTATTGCTTTTTATGGTGGCGCGTAATGACTGCATTCGCATAGAGGTGCACTGTCGAGGGAAATGCATTTGAGGTAACCATGGGCCATGGGCGACTGCTTTGACGCTAACCTTTGCCACCTAGCCATTAAATTCGGTTTCAAAATTGAGCCAATTCGTTTCTGCCACGTAATCATCTGTTTTTATACCATGTACCTTAAGTTAGAAACGGTATATTAGAAGGAGACGTCTCTGACACCATCAGCATTAACAGCCGAGTCGATCTAGCTATGTCCGTCTGTCCGTTTGTCCGTCTGTATGTATAAACATGTCGTTCTGCGAGATGGTAAGAGCTAGAGACGTTATTTCTTTTTCCTTTTTCTTTAGGTCCGTAATATACATACGTTGATCACACTTTCCGTCTTCGCAATTTGCCCAAAACTGTATTACCTGCCACATTTTTGACCATACCTCCAAGATGGTATGCCATAGAGGCAAAATGTTCTTGCTGACTACTCAGAATTATGTTTTTTACTAGCCATAAAAGTTTCATAAAAATTGGACTACAGATAACGAAGATACGCGCAATTAAAATGTTGCCCACCCTTTTTCAGTGCCAAAACAGGTACACGGTATCTCTTGTTGTACTAAACAATGTCCATCTACCTTGTTTAATGGTTGCTGCAAGTGCATTGTCATAGATCTTAAAAAGTTGCAATTTCAGATGATTTCTGCTTCCCTGCCCGGGTTATTTATCTTGCTTTATATTCTGGGATTCAAAATTGTAATGGCAACTTTTTATTTACTCGCTGGCCCGTCCTCGAGGCCATAAAATATCACGCCTGGGCAGCCCTGTTCAGTTCCTGGCCGAGGAAGTTTGCATCCAAAGTGACCACGCCCTCGGAGCAGCCCCACTTGAAACTTGCACAGCCATTTGCCATTTGCTGTTTGGTTGGTATTTGCTTTTTGCTTTTTCCTATCTGCCGTGCACCACCGCCTGCATTTGTTACTCAAGCGACCCTTTTGTGTGCGGGTGTCGAAGGCGGTGAATTTATTTTTGCATCTCCCTGCGTTCTCAACAATTTTGCAATTTATTGTTTTCTCCATATTGGGGTCAGTTTGTTAGGCGGCAGTAGTCTCCGAGTCCCCGGAAAAACGCCAGCAACAGCAAACAAAAAGCGAAAAAATAGCAGCAAAAAAACTAAATGAGGTTAGTTGTGTTTAGACAACCTGGCCCAAGGGTCAGATACCCAGGCGGGCAAAATCTATACAGAAACTAATAATAAAGCGACCCAAAGACAATGGTTGGGTCAGCATAAAATGCTTGACATATTGACACACTTGGCGTATGATTGATTTTCTCGGGTTCGCCCTGGGCCCCCAGCAAATCCCCATTCCCTATCCTCAGCAAGTAACTAATGGGCTCTCAGGGGGGGTAAAGAGGTGGTCCTGGACTTGTTGATTCAACGCACCGCAGGGGGCATTGTGAGCGGTGAAACAACAAATCAGAAAACAACAGCCCCGCCCGCTTTGATAACTGCTCCCTGATTATTCCAGCTGTTCTTTATTGAGGTGGTTGGGTGTGTTTTTGTGCGGTGACGACGATGGGGCCACAGATATAGTCACTTCAGTGATACACAAATATGACTGTGTAAATACATCGAATGGCATGCGACAACACAGCGGCGGTAACAACAAGAGCAAACAGTCCTCATCAGACCTGCAACCCGTCATTGTCGCCCCTCTGCCGCACACTCCCCCAATCCCTCCGACATCCTTTTTGCCAGGAATCGCTGACAATGAGTGTTGGATGTGACAGGTCGGTGGAGCAGGTGGAAAAACGGAAATCGGAAGAGCGACACGCGTTATGCAAATGCAAGCTGGAAATGGAAAATGTAACATGCACAAAATGCATTGTTGACATCGCACCTCGCTGGGAAATGCGACCAGTAACCGTTGGATTGGAACATAAAAACTGCCCAAAAACATGTATTTATTTTGCGGATTACGGTTGCCCGTTTTCTGTGACTTTCGGGGCAATTGAAAGCAAGACTTATGGTCGTAAATATTTTCGATTGTTCAAGATTAAAGAGTGTTTGAAAAATCCGGCCGCCCGTAAACCGCATTAACAGAAATTGAAAACATGGCACACACAGTGCTCGACCACAAAACAACATTGGCAACAAGAGTTTCGGCCAATCCGAGTGGCACTAAGAGCTTAGTAAATTATGCAAGCAGCTGGCCGGGGCTCGCTGCCAGGGTATCTCTGTATCTTGTAGATACAAAGCCCCATAAACAGCTGAATGCAATTGTTCTGGCTTAGATTTGTTGTTCCTCGCCTCTCGAGGTGGCACAGTGTGGTGTGCTGTGCTCTGGCGTGGTGTGGTGTGGTGCAAATGAAGTGCAGTTTAAGAGCCATCAACGTCATGGGCCATGAGTGCGATTGTTTGAGGACAACGGGCGTGAATGCTGCCGGACTCTGCAGCGCCGTGTCGAGGCAACCTGTGCCCAGAGCAGGGCTAAGCTGACAACGAGCGTCTGGGGAGGACATAACCCAATTAGTTTTAGACTTTTGCCACGACATATGCCAATTCGTTTGACATGGCCGCCGCCGACGCTGTCGTTTGCTCCCCCAAAAAGAAAACCATTTGCATTTGCGTCACAATTTTTAATTATTTTAAAGCGGAATTTACACTTACTTTTTGGCCATGCTAAATGCATAAGATGCAAGAGCAGAGCCACAAACGAAACAGTCTCTGCGAATGCAAATGAACAAGTGACCCTGGCAGGCCCTTCTCGAGGACATTCAAGGCACTCGGGCCGGAGGCTGCAGCCTACTTTGCAGTTGGGGAAACAAAGCGAAAAAGCTGCCTAAGTAGGCGTAGAGTGTTTGCTTCCTGGCGCACAGCTCAGCCCCGGCCCAGGAACAACAATAATGCTCGTAAGCAACCGCACAGCACAGCACACAATGTCAACAGCTCGTCGAGCAAGTCTGGGAAAGTCTGAGGCGCTCACAAGTGCGCTACAGTTTACGGCCTAGAGAACTGGCCAAAAGACAGAGGGGAGGGGCGGGTCCCGTTGCAGGGAAAACAAAGCAACACTTAAAAGTTAAAGCAAATGGAAAGCGTGCGCGTCGGCAGAGCCAGGCGAATCATGAAGTATGGAAATGAAAATGAAAATGCGCCCCCACTGCTCGGCCCCACCGAAATTAGCCACTCAGCCGTTAAGGGGCCTGTTTGCCTTGCCTGAGTAAAGGGTTACTCAGAATTCGGCCAGAATCTTGATAAATTCGGCCGTTTAAATATCTTTAAGATTGGCTGACGGCCTGCTTGTCAGTCTACTATGCTTAATTTGTTGTCCCTGTCCCCAGTCCCAATCCCCGGCCCGGCAAACAGCTTAAATGCAAATTCAAGTTAATAAATGACAGGCCTATCGCCACACAAGCTGAGGCCATAAACAACCTTAAACCGGGCCAAAAGCAGATGCCTCGAACATGGCAACCCATCCAGCCTCAACCCCACTCCTCTTTCTGCCTATCAATAAGCGTAAATTTGCCAAATACAAATAATCTTTTTTCTGTTTCAGCTGCCGCTTTAATCTACCCGTCTTAAAATCTCAACGGAAACCTGACAAATAAACCAGCCAAGAGGGAGAGCCGGGTTTATTCACGGCTCATGCAGAAATCAGCGAATAGCAGAAATTGCATTCAGCTGCCAACTTGTCGGGCACTGCGTTCCGGGGCCTGCTTTCCAACCAAAGCCCATTCCATTCCGCCGATGGCCAACACTTTGCGCAACAAGAACTGCCGGCCACTCCGCTGACCCTCCAAGTTGGCCAAAAGTTTTAAGTGGCGCATATTGCCTGATTGGCTGTTTCTGATTTAAGCTAATTGCATCTTGAAATTGCTGAGAACTTTGGGAAAAAAGTGCTCGGAGGGAGATTGGAAGGGAATTG
The DNA here is from genome assembly GCA_021223825.1 of Drosophila ironensis. Classification (NCBI taxonomy): domain Eukaryota; kingdom Metazoa; phylum Arthropoda; class Insecta; order Diptera; family Drosophilidae; genus Drosophila; species Drosophila ironensis. The sequence continues at coordinate 637,849 of JAJJHQ010013222.1, forward strand.
GGTGTTTGAGCGGAAAGCAAATGCATTCCAAGAATGCCATTTTCATAATTATTTTTAATGGCCAACACATTACTTGAACTTATTACGAAGTTACCTCGCAAATTGTGGTAAATTGCCAAAGAATCTTCCCTGCTAAAACAGAACTATTAATCAAACTTTAAATTGAAAATCCCTTGAGCACAGTCATGGTTATCCTTCGGTTGTACAACAGCCAGGACACGAAAACAAACGTCAACTCCCGGAAAACGGTTGGTAAGGCAAAGTAAACTAAAGTAAGAGGCACTTGCAGTGGAGCTAGACGGGGTCAGGGCAACAAATCTAATAAGTTAGCCAGCAGCAGCAAACGCAAGAGCAAACAAACTGTGCCGCATTTATCTCAACCGCAAAAATGTCTGCCATATTTCATTTTAAATGCAGCACCTGCAGGCAGACAGGCGGCCCGGGAAGCGGCTAAGGAAAAAAGCCAACTACGCACACATGGGAAATGCTGAAACGAAATGTCAACGGCGGAAAGTTGCGGATGGTAAAAAAACACATAAAAAATTAAAAGCAAAGAAAAAAGGAGCCAGGAGCTGGAGGAGCCGGAGAAGCCGGAGGAGCAGGCCTGGCCAACCGCAGGAGCCGAGACGCAAGAACAAGAAGTGGCAGCTGTAATCAACAACATCAGCATAAACTTGGCCGACACAGACAGTGTTAGAAAATCCGTGCAAAAGTTTTATTTCAGCCACCAAACACACACAAACAGCTGCAGTGTGGGCGTGACGGGAAAGAAGACATATCTAATAACATTAAGTAGTTTGCGCGTCGTTTGAATTATGGCCACGTTCGCTGATGGCAGCCTGTGCGACGAGTGCTCTAGGCCCAGGACCTAGACCAGGCCAGACCGCGGCTTGGGCCTCCTTTCCGGCAGCATTTAATTCGTATGCGTTTGCTGGTTGGCCACTTGGCACTACCATCGCTTCCTTGGCGGCTCTCGGCTAAAACTCAATTTTGAAAAATTGTTCCCAAACACGAAACGCAACCGGGCGAACGCGCCCTGAAGGTCAATTGGGAGAATAAGGAAAGGTCCTTAGCATGTATGTTAATGAGAGCCCAGGAAATAATCGTCATTAAATCATAACTTATGTAGTTACTAGAATTCACCTACAAGCACCACATTCTTTCGTTCAATTGTTAGGCAAGCAGTTATTTTGCTTGTCCGTTGTTTTGTCCATAGCAATAATGGAATATTTAAACTCTGGTTATGCAAGTTTGGCTTACACTTTCCGAGGGGAACCTAGGCAAACTTAATATTATCAAAATTATGAGAGCCCAGGAAATAATTGGCATTATGTGGCTACTAAAATTCACCCACAAGCACCACATTCTTTCGTTCAATTGTTAGGCAAGCAGCTATTTTGCTTGTCCGTTGTTTTGTCCATAGCAATAATTAAATATTTAAACTCTGGTTATGCAAGTTTGGTTTACACTTTCCGAGGGGAACCTAGGCAAACTTAATATTATCAAAATTATGAGAGCCCAGGAAATAATCGCCATTATGTGGCTACTAAAATTCAACCACAAACACCACATTCTTTCGTTCAATTGTTAGGCAAGCAGTTGTTAGGCTTGTCCGTTGTTTTGTCCATAGCAATAATGAAATATTTAAGCTCTGGTTATGCAAGTTTGGCCAAAGGGTAACTCTTTTCGAGGGGAACCTAGGCAAACTTAATATTTTCAAAATTATATCATATCATAGTGGGGCCTGCCAAAAGCACTACGGAAAAGGTCAAAGGTGGGAGCGCTTCGGGCAGCCCTCAACACTCAGAAACAACACGAAAACCCGGTGCGGTGCGGGGCAAACAGCCAACAGCACCTGAACAAAGTTGTCTCGACTGGCAGACGAAAACGGCGACGCCAATGCAAAAAGTGAAAAAAAGGGGAAACTTTCGCATGGCAAAGTTTCCATTTGCATTTTTTCATATTTTTGAAGATGCGAAGCGAGATACTTTCGCTACCTACCAACTGGGCCCCCTTCCCGGGCCCGGGGCAGGAGCACGGGACGGGGCTGGCCTAATTAAAACGATTGTGGTGTTAATGTAATTGCTCGGAAGTGAGTAACGCTCTTGTGGCAACAAATTAGCAGCACATTACAGGTAAACAAGGCCCAGCCACCAGACCGCAGTTGGTAGGTGTTATTTGTCGAGTGATTTACCGGCGTGCCTGGTAGGGCTAAAACCAAAACACGCTATAATCGAAACCCCAATTTCAATTAACGTTTCGGCTGCCATAAATCGGTCGATTGCATCAATGAATCAGGCAGCGATTATGGCCATATTGTATGCAGATAGCACAAACTACGAGTACATATACTCGTACATGTATGCATGCTCGATTGAATCAACGGGTATTTATTATAAAAGTCTGTATAATCACTTTTCACGTTTGCTCTGCGGCGACTGTCATTATCATTTTTCATGCTGTCTGCCCGGGTTGCTTATTGTTAGCAGCTGCCATCTCCTGGCACACATGCCCCCCCGCCCGCACAACATATAAACATTTTCCTTTTTTTTCGCCCGTTTGTTTGCCGCCCGCTTTGTTGGCAGACTTGGATTTTCCCATCTCAGGTTTCCCTCTATTATTGCATATTCGTAATTCGATTTATCATTATTTATTCGTTATGAATTATTTTGATTATATAAGAGAGTTTTTAGACGGCTCTTAGCTGTCAGCGGGGGGCCTTTGCATTAATAATTCAATTCGCAATATATTGATTTATACCTCCAAATCAGGTTTCCTTTCTTAATTTTTTTGTGTCTGCCGCACTGATATTTAATTATTCCCACCGCCGGGTTAATAGCATTTTATCTTTAGGGTTTGCTGTGTTAATCTGGGTCATATTTTTTTATAATTTGTTAGGAATTATTATTTTTGGCCTTTGTGTTTTTGCCCTAAATCGCACTTGGGGCAATCAATGTAATTGAAGGGGAAACCTAGAAGGATCTGCTTTGAAGACGATTTCCGCTGCATTATTGATTGATTTGATTTCCCGTGCTGTCGTGTGTGTTTACGTTAGTTAGTTTTGCATATTTGCTGTTGTCACTCATGCGTCGCCGTTCCGTAACGTGCCGTGCCCTGCCGTGTCCCAGGACCTGGATCGCTTACCTGCGGGGGGACACGGCCTGGCCGGGCGACGTCCGAGTGACAATGGCAGCCGTTTGGCCCGGACTGGACTCTGTTGTGGTTGGTCACCTTGATACGGCTGCGATTGCGATTGTGATTGCGATTCCATATTACATTTGCACTGCAATTTCTGCATTATTCATGCGGCACGGAACTCCCATCGCCAGCCAGTTGTTGGCCACCGAATCAATTATTAACGACATTCTTCTGCGCACATAACTAACTAACTTTTACTTTGTAGGCGTGAGACTTAAAGTTTTCCCTTTTGGCGTTTCGGTTTGCGATTGTGTATAATGGGGGATACCGGGGGCTATTAGTAGAAAAATGGTAGAAATTCCTATTTTATTATTTTATAGGCGCGGATGCGGATGCCGATACGGATGCGGATGGGGATGCGGACGCGTCGCGAGCTGCGAACTCCGAACTGCAGGGCCCGAGCTGCAGTTTTTGTCCTTTAGCTGCTGCTGCTGCTCTTGCTGCTGCGGCTGCTTCTGTAATTTGCTACTGCTGCTGGGCTGTCGAGCGGCGAGGATGCAAGGACGCGAGGACGCGCGAACGGGCACAACAAAAACACGACTGAGGCCGCCCAACGGCCACCAACGAATAACTGCGTGAAATTGAAAGCGAGCGCTCGAGCCGAGCTGGCGAATCGGACTCGTTTTCGGCTTGCCTTTCAGTTTTCAGGTTTCACATTTCAGGTTGAACGAAATTGAAAGCGGCCGCCGCCCGAAGTGGGTCGCTCGCTGGCGCGTCCTTCGTCTCTCGTCCTGCAATGCAGTCGGTAGAGGGAGTCGGAGCCGGAGCAGGAGCAAGAGCTCGAGAGCGCCAGCAGGATCCGACGATGGTGCCACTGACGGTGCTGCTGGCATGTAAACAAAGCCAAAGGACGACGCTCGGCCAGGTAAGGAGCAGGACCCGAATCGGGTAACGAGCCGAGCGACTAGCCCGCTCCCAACTGAGAGCCGTTCTCTCTCCGAAAGCTCTGTATCCTGCGCTCCCGTCCACTCAGCTGTGCGTGGGCGTTGCAAACAGCTGATGCCTCTCCTTTGCCCTAATTTGCTGGCACTGCTTTGGTGCACAACAAGAAATATATTGGCCTAAACTACTATCACATAACATATACCGAATCACTTTCTAATACATCGTTTTTAACATATTAAATTAAAAGTTTTTAGAGCATATAATAAATCTATAAAAGCAAAGGAACTCGTGCTTTAAATCCAATAATTTAGTTTTTCTTAATTTGGAAAAAACATAGAGCAAAAGTTTGTCTATAGGAAAACTATAGGAAAACCTATAGGAAAACCTATAGCGTTTATTAAAGTAGTTTTGCTTATTAAAACTTGTTATTTTTTTCTGTTCCCCATGTGCCTATTGCAATTGAAATATTACATTATAAGACTAGAAAGACTTCGATAACTCTTTAAGCAAAATGTGCAATGGATAAACAACTTTTAGCACCTAGTTTTGTGCCGTGTAAAAGCTCGCTGTCGCACCCACCCTCAAGTGCAATCGGCTGCCTGTTATCCTAGCTGACATTGTAAACATGACCAAAATGCATGTTCCCCAAGGTGCCAGAGTATTTGTGGGTACTCCTGCGAGCGGATGCGGGCGCGGGATGCGGACTGGAGTGGAGTGGGAGAGTGTGCGGGTGTAAAGCCACATTTGACGTGCCAGTGCCACATTCATTTGCATATTTGAGAGCCTTTTGCTGGGTGGTGCGTGAAGCGGCGGGGAAATACGAGAGCGAAAGTCTCGTGTGTAGGGCGTAGAGATAAGTTCAACTTAATTAAAGTTTCAGTGGGGGACAAAACGTTGACTGCTTGGTTTTTCGGGCTGCTCGTTGCATAAATTATGACAATTGGCCATGCGGCTTACAAGATGCACACGAGACCTTGCTCGTTGCCCCTCATCGTCATTATAGCCATCGTAATTGCACAGCAGTTGGTCTAATATTTATGCCATCCCCACCCCCACATTCATACATAAATCTATGCAGGCTCGTAGGGATATATTTTCGAATTCGGGTTTTTCCCCAAGGACTGGTCAACGGGGGAGGAGAGAGGAGAGCAGGTGCTTCGGATGGCCGACTAAATCCTTTGTAATAGTTTCGTCATAATTGGTTTTCACATCACTTCAGAGATAATGCCAAAGATGTGAAAATCCATGGGAGATTATGTTGCAATTAATTGAATATGTCATGTACGCGATGAAGGCATGTTTACATTTTCTAATCTCTGTGCTAAAGGAATAAATCTGTAAATATTTGATTGAAAAGCTTTATTACGGCTCTTGGCATCGCATTTCATATCATGATTTGAAATTCTTCTGGTACTCTTCCTATTATCCTTAATAGTCTCTATAAGGCCAATAATTACTCGACTATCTTAAAATTGAATACGTCTGCACTTACAAACTCCTCGGTTCTTGACTAAGCCTCTTCATAATATCTTTCTTGCATCACACCATCAGGGTCGTCATCGCTAGTGTCATCTGAACTAACTGCCAGGTCTTCCATCAAGTCCTGATGTGCCTTCGCGCTTGATACATATTCCCTGGTAAAACTTTGTGGAAATCGGTTAGTTTCTCGTAGCCAGGCTAGTTCCAGGTCAGTGCGAATCTGTATAGCGTTAATTACTTGATTGAAGCATTTATCCTCGAACTCTTTTTCAGCCAGATCAATAATAGATTGTATATCTTGTATATTATTACTCTGCTCTGGCGTTAATGAAACAACTGGACCGTCGTCATTTTGGATAACTTCCTCATAAGCAGCAACATCGAAGGGCGTATATGCGGCACACATATTTTCTTTTCGTTGGAAAAAATTAGCCTTACTGATAACTTGCTTGCTTGCGAATAATTGACATATGTCAAACTACCCAGCCCAAAAGTATTTGTTTTTTTTTTTGGTATTTTTTAGGGTAAAGTTTACATATTAATACAAGTATAATTATGCCATTATATTTCGTCTAAAATACAACTAATTAACAAGAAATTATACAATTCGATACTCATACTAAATAAAATTGCCTATACATTGTGCCGGCAATCTTAAACTGAAATTGAATAATCCTAACTATGTTTAGTTTCAATAAATTGGTTGGCAATGCTTCGGTTTGCATTTGATATCGCTAGAAATCGGTGCAACTTGGCCACCTCATGCTCCAAGGCCGCCTGTGTGATGATCTCATTGCCCCGGCGCTCGGCGGGTTTATTTAGCGCATCCATTTGTACCTGCTGGTGGCGATCGGTACCACCCTCGGCGACTTCCTCGAAGGCAGCCGGTTCTAGATTGTAACTCGAAGGGGCTGCCAGCTTGGAGAACTCGAAGCAATCCGGCTGACTGCCCTCCGCAAACTGATTTCAAGTGGCTACTTTCTTTATGTCTTATTCGCTTCGATCGGGCGCAAAAATAAGCCCCAAAGCTTACGAATAATTAATCTAAACACATAAATACCTCTGGAATTCGTAAACGACTCAACAAGTTGGGACATATCCAATATCATTACACTCTAGGCGCATAATCAAGGTTTCTGTGAAGGTTTTGCTCTTCAGAAGCGGATGCTATGTGGCAAAGCTTCTAATAATGTAAGGACTGTCGAAGCTAAAAGGTCTGAAATTTGTAAACGACTCAACAGGTTGGGCCCTATCAAATATCATCACACTCCAATTTCGGAATCAAGGTTTATGTGAAGGGTTTGCTTTCTTGGTGGCTTACAAGTTTTTTCTCTTCAACTTTGAGAAAGCTCGTGAATGTGTAAGGACTGTGTAAGCTAAGGGGAAAAGCTTTTTGGGTTCTTGTCCCAATTAAGGTGAGGTGAGTTCTCGTAATTTTGTTTGATATTGGGATAGGTTCTGTTTGGAAAACTTTATTCTTCAGAAAAGATAACGGAAAATTAAGATTAAGAACAGATGGTTAAAAAATTAATTACAAATTATTGTTCTTAAACAAATTTTACCTTTTTCATACAACACTTTTTGTATTTATCATGAGAAATTTCGTTGAAAAGACAGGTTTTTTAAATGCCTATTTAAAAAATATTGTCAACACAGCTATAAACCAATCACTCCTTTCTTAATTTCCCCCTTTAAAGATTGAATTAAAAGAGGGCATTTCCTTGTAACAAGCCAACCGGCTAATTGGCGGGCTAATTCTGCATGCGAATGCCGCCAAATAAGGCGCCTCCTGGCTATTTATACCATGTCAAGGCCGTGAATTAGGACTTATTGATTTGTGTAACCGGTGCTAGCCCCGCCACCCGAACCGAAGTTGGCGTTCAATAAATTATGGGTCTGCGCTTACAATTGACCAGCGCGAAGTTCGTCACGCATCGTTACAGAAGGATAATGGGCAGGTGCCATTGAGCCGGCAAGTCAAAACAAAACCAGCCGTGACAACCTATTCAATTAGGGCTGACACCAACACCGGCAGGAATTAAAAATTCCATTTGTGGCCTGCGGCGGGGAAGGGGGTTGTGTCAAGCATTGCAATCAGTCTGTCCTGTCACGCACCTTTGTGGCATCAATAAAAACAGAAAAACCAATCATAGCTATGTGTATTTAATTGGTATAGTGAAATAAATTGGGCGGCAACGAGCCACCGCAGAAGTCTGGTTGAAGACGTCACGAACGCAATTATCCAACAGGTTTCTCTTAAAATGGAGTCATTGAGGCAATATAGCAATTTTAAAGTAACAACAAATTGTAATAAACTGTTATTTGGCGACCTTTCATCAACTAAAGTTCAAATGCTAGTATGTACAACTAATAAAGGGGATTCTTGCCAGGATTCTTGAAGTTAACTTTATCAAAACTCCTACAAAAAGCCAAATTAAGGATTTGCAAACAATGAATTGAGATACTCTTGAAGGCAAATGCTTTGCGGCAACTCAAAATACAAGTGGCCGCCGGGTGGTGGAAAAATACTCGACCAGAGAGCTGGACACTTTAATATTCCTCACAGCTTGAGTGCCACATGTCGTTCTATATACATAACAGAGTCAACTGCGGAGCTCTCCGGTCCCATTTGCAAAGCAAAGCAGACCAATGCCAACCATGACCAAGAACAACAACCAAACTAAATCGAGGCATAAAGTTGGCGCCACCGCAGAGCAAAAAGCAAAAAGCCGAGCTGACACAGCGAAATCGAGAGCGAGAGGGCGACCGCTTGGGGCACGCTTTTGGGGGGCCAAATGCCACGAGGCACAATCGCCTTGGCTGGCCTGTGGCTGCATTTGGGCCGTTGCACTTGCAACTTGTTGCACTCACTTTGCCGTTGTTGCTGCTGGCATCGCTGGGCTCCGCCTGCAGTTCCGGATGCAGGTTCAGGTTGTTCTGCGACGCGGCCGGCGTGGGAAGGGGCGTGGCCGACGCCTGGTCACCTCCAGCACCGCCAGCGCCTCCGTAGTAATCGGCCACGCTGGGGACCAGAAGGACACCCACCTTGTTGCGGGCCACCTGCTGCTGGGTGGTGGTGGAGCGGCGGTGCCGCGAGGGCAGCATCATGCGATGCGCAACCAGAGCCATGACTGCAGCTCCAAGACCGAAGATCGCCCAGCCAAAAGACACTCGCCACGCGTTCCGTTGCGCGTTTTTTGTTCACTCGCGGAGGGAAAATCAGAGCCGCGTTTGCCTTAAGGAAATGCTCGCCGCCAACTGAAAGACAACCGAAAAAGCTAACAAAAAAAGGCGGAGAAAAGGCAGCGCCGAACGAAAAACGAAAAGCGAAACTTTGAACGCACCGGAAACAAGTAGGAACGTCCTTAGTCGCGTGTATCGACTGCAAATACCCCTTTTGTTGTTGGTTAAAAATTTAATTTATAAACATTTAAACGTAAGATATTTATGATCTCCAATTCTCTATAGTGTATATCGATTGGCTTGATATTTAAGATTTGCATAAGAAGAAGATGAATACAACATAACATTTAGTAAGTTTGACTCTACATACGGACGAACGGACAGAGGGACAGCCGGACAAACGTACGGACAAGGCTTGATCAACACCGCTGATCCAGAATTTACTAATATGGGGCCGAAAAAAGCTTCCAGTTACATGCATTTGCACGAATCGTATATATCCTTTTCCTGTACGACAACCGAGTATAAAACGCGAACGGAAATGGCCGACCGACCCTCTCGCTCGCACTCGCTGCCCAGCCATTTAGAGTTCGGGCTGGTGTGTGTGTGTGGTGCCGCATGTTTGATGAGCGTTTTTTGTTGTTGCCGGGGCTCCTTTAACGTTAATATTAATGTCGGAATCACATTGTCTGCCAGGCCTTCGCTGTGCGTGTGCCTGTGTGCGTAATGTGCGGCGACTGTCGTGTCTGCCGCTGTCTGTGTGGGTTGTATGGCTGTCTGTGTGTTAGTTTACCAACACGTGCACGCCACATTTAATAAACGAAAGCCCGAAAAACAAGCAGAAAACATGGCGCAAACGTATTATTTGTTGTTGAAATAAAATGACGAAAAGGAAAACAAGTTGTAACATAATAAAACGCGATATTAACAACCGCGACTTTACACTACCCTTTGTCATTTAGCATGTACAATTTCAATTGACGTTCGTGAAATATTTGTTTTGTGTTTTGAAGTTCTGTTAGAGCGTATACGTAATACACTAAGCTTCATATTTCAGTAAAAGAAATCATTTATATTCGAAATTTAACTTCTATAACTTTTTTTTAACCAATTTTTTTTATGTACAGCTTCAAATATTTATTTTAAATATTCAAAACGTATTAATCAAGTAAAAAACTTTATAAAACTTCAAGGAAAGCAAGGAAAATGGTTGGTCTGCAGATGGATAAAAACCATAGCATACTTATTGGGGCATTTCAACTTCACTTTACTTTTCACCTTACTTGGACAACAATTCGTAGTTACCAAGAATTAGTGGGTAAAAAAAACTCAAGTTTTAACCCAAAAAAGAAGTATAGTACACCCTAAGCAATCTTATCACAGACGCCTTCGTCATTTCTTTCTGAAACATTTATTTTAAAATTGTTTCTTTAAATCAACAGAAGTATCTATTTTTTGGACCCTTTGGCGGATAGAATCAGTAGAATGCAAAATTTATACGCGGTTATGCTTCGCCCAATCTGGCTAATAAAAAGTGCCAACGTGCGTAGGTACGCCAAGGATATTCGCTTTGGCGCCCACGCGCGTAACTTGCTGCTTCAGGGCGTGAATGTGATGGCCAACGCGGTGGCCACTACGCTAGGACCGCATGGCAAAAACGCGCTAATCGAGCAGCTGCTCATCTCCCCGAAGATCACCAAGGACGGCATCACGGTGGCCAATAACGTGGAGCTGAAGGATCGCCGCCTCAACCTGGGCGCCCAACTGGTGCGCCAGGCAACATTGGACAGCAATAATGAAATGGGCGACGGCAGCACCACCGCCACGATCCTGGCGCGCGGCATGGCCAGCCAGGGTATGAAGATTCTGCGCGACCCCAGTGTCAATGTCCAATTGTTGCGAGAGGGCATGCACCAGGCTTCGCGGCTGGTATGCGATGCCCTCAAGGGCATGTCGCAGCCGATCGACAGTATTGGCGAGGTGGAGGCCGTGGCCCGGGTGGTCCTCAACGGCGACGAGAGCCTGACCGAGCTGATCGGCGATGCTATCATGGAGCTGGGCGAAGACGGTGTCATTCTAATCAAAGCTTCGGCTACCGGCAAGGACGCGATCACTTTCCAGGACGGCGTACATATACCCACCAGCTATGCGTCCCCCTTCTTTGCCGTGGGCCATACCAACGGGCAGCTGGAGTTTGAAGACTGCCTGCTACTGGTCACGGTCGCCAAGATCGAGGACCTGACCCAGGTTCTGCCCGTCCTCGAATTGGCCAAGAACAGGGAGAAACCACTGTTGATCGTGGCCATGGGCTATTCCGCCGAAGTGCTGAAGGCCCTGGTGATAAACCATCTGCACGGCTGCGTGCAGGTGTGTGCCGTCAAGGCGCCGGGCCATTGCCAGGATGACATCTGCCAGGAGATGCAAGATCTGGCCATTGCCACGGGGGCCACGCTGATCGATGATCCCAAATTGCTGGAACGGATCGAGGACAAGGACTTGGGCGAGGTGGAGGAGGTGATGGTGAATGGCCAGACGACGCATCTGCTAAACCCGCGCAACGTCGACGAAGAACTCAAGAAGAGCCGCCTCGCAGACATCGACGAAGAGCGGAATTCAATCAAAACAGATGACGAGATAGATCGACTCGACGGTCGCGCGGGCATGTTGGAGGGACGCCTGGCTGTCATCCATGTTGGTGGGACTTCGGAGCTGGAAATGAACGAACGCAGCGACCGACTTAGGAACTGCGTGAGTGCCGTTCGGAAGGCCATGTCCGATGGCATCCAACCGGGCGGTGGGACCGCCTATCTGCGCTGCATTTCGTTGTTGTCGGGGCTGCCGAGGGCCGCTACCCGGGAGCAGCAAATGGGACGAGAGATTGTACAAGATGCCCTGCGCCTGCCCTGCTACACGATCGCTCGCAACGCGGGTGCAAATCCCGACGAGGTAGTCCAACGCGTGCTCTCTGGCAAGGGCAATTTTGGTTACGATGCAGCCACTGGCGAGTACGGCGATTTGGTGATGCGAAAGATCCTCGATTCTACGAGCGTGCTGCGACAGGCGCTGGCCGGGGCCACCGGGATGGCTGCCATCCTGGCCACCACGGAAGTTCTCATCACAGAGGAGCCGGTCAGGCCTAAGATCCCCAAAAACCAGGTTACCAGAGATTTGGCCAAAATGATTGGCATGTAAGCAAAGAGACATACATGGAGGATCTGCATAAGTATGTGAAATTTTAAGCGATGTTTTTTGTAAAAAAAATATATATTTATTGACATATGGATTATTTTTTTGTGAATGAAATAATAAAATACGAATGGAATTGTTTTTGAATGGAATTGCCTTAAGTTTTTCCCTATTTTTACTGATATTTCTATATATTAATCATTTTGGTTTCGACTTTCTGCAGTGTATATTTATGGTTTCTATTTGAGACCACCTCTCAGGCTGCTTGTCGAATCCATAATTTGTGCTTGTACGAACACGCATGCCGCTTTTCGATAGACACTGTGAAGGAAATTCCTGTCGCACACCCACACATGTCCCCTTACATGGGCCCCCGCTCTTGTTACTCCTCCTGCTCCTGCTCCTGCTCCTCTGCTTACACGGACTCGTGCCCAACTTGACCTTAACCATTTGCCGAGTTTTGTTTTGGGAACGGGCGGGCAAATAAAGGGACAAGGTGACAGCCGGGAGGGGGAAATGTCAGCAGCCGCAATGCCATTTATCTTGATATATATGCGTTATATATTGGAGTTGTGTATGGCATTTATGTAAGCATGTAGCGATGTCATTAACGGTGATTAGGCGCAATTAAAAGGACGGGAAAAGTGGGAATGCGCTCGCATCACGTATACGCCACGATGGACTGACAAACTGAAACATCTGTTTATTAAGAGGTCAACCCCAAAAGGCATGAATAATTAACCATTTATGGGTCGCTTACTTTTATGGGTCAGTGGCACGAGGGTCGTTGTTCGGTTTCCCGGCCACCAAATTGCAACGTAAATAATGCAATCCCAAAAAACCAAAAAAGGGTTGGGGAAAGCGCCCGAGAACTTTGCAAGCGAAACGATGTGTTCGGCTGGCTGGTTGGAAATTCAGTATAAATATTCAACTTACCTTGACGCGAAGATATAGCTAAGCTAGGCATATACATATAGAGATACATATAGATGGGCGGTACGGTATCCGAGAGCCGGGGGGGGGGACCGGCCCGGGTCTAGCGATTCTTGAGGAAGCGCAGCATTTTGCGCCGCCCGATTCTGTGCCAATGATAAGTCTGTGCTGTGCAAAATGATATGGAATCGTGCTGGCGATGGCTGCGGAAGAGATTCGGAAAAAAACTGATCTGGATTAGCAGTTGCAAATTCTCAAGCCCCTGACACGTATGCTCCATTGTTGTTGCTCCGGGTGCTGGGTTTACGGTTCGTAAATACCAAATCCAATGGCAAAACAAGCCTGACAAGTTGTCGCGTCGCCTCTTGTTTTAGCAACGCGCCCCCCACACCGTAAAAACAAGAACAAAATCCACAAGCCACAAGGCAGCAAAATAACCGAAGGAAGCTAAAAACACAACAACACCAGGCTGCCATGTCTGGTCATAGAACAAGGATAGCACACCCCACACACAACACCCCAAACGCAAGGTCCTCGACGCAGGCGATGGGTTCTCCGATTCTGTTTTTTTGCGTCGGTTCGTGTTTCTTTTTTTCTGTGCCCTGTTGTCTGACAACTTCCGACTTTTGCGGTGGCGGCCCATAAATCAAAATGACCTGAACCGCGCTGCAAAGCTGTAGAGCGCAGCAAAAAGTTTATCGCAATTATCCTTTCTTTACGACAGGAATTTGCGGCATTTAAGGGTGTCATTGAGTGGCCGAAAGAACTTTCTTCCTACCTTCAGTTATTAGCACATAATTCTAGTGAGAGCTTATGCAGTCTCATTTTCAACATTTCCAATTTTAACTTTAAAATGCGCGCCAAGAATTACTCTCAAAAGCTGTTTGCTATAAGGTTTTATCCTTAGAAACAGCAAAAAGTATTTTTATACAGAAATGCTGATGATAATTTAATGATTTAAACATTAGATCTTTTTCAGAATACAAATGAAAACCGAATTCATTCGTTTTCTAATAAAAAAGTAATGTTTTATTCATTTTAAAACGTTTTTCCGTTATTTTTATGATTGGTATTTCGTAATAATTCATGGATATATACCAAAATGCTGCTGAACTTTAGCAATTCTAAATCGGCAACAAATGAATTTATAATAACAACTTTGAAATGCGCGCCAAGTGTAACATACAAAAGCTGACTGCTGTGCAACCCCACAGATTTATACCCAAAACAACCAGCAGTATTTTCCGCGAGCAAGCATTTTCCTTTTAAGATTTTACTTGTCTTAGGTGGGTTTTAAACATAACCAATTTCTTTTTCAAATAAATTACTTAGAATAAGTTGTAATAGTAATATGCTTAATGCATTTTTGGTATTTCCATAATTCAAAATAAAATACCAAATTAGTAAAGCGATAGCTTGGCCTGTTGGCAACGCCGTAGTGTCGGCTTGCTGTCGGTGTGGCAACTCTATCGCATTGATAAGAAGTCTAAAAAGGTCCCGGATATGTTTTAATTAGTTTTTCCTTAGATAAATGGAGAATCTCAGCCCGTTTGTCTACTGGTCCCAGACCAAGCAGACACTGCTACTCAAAGTCGACCTCAAGGATGCCAAGGTAGGTCATCCCGCCTCACGCACTGGCAAGCGAGAAAAATCAATAACCAAAAAATTGATTTGATTTTCGGTGTCCTGTTTCCCAGGGTGCCATAGCGGACTTCTCGCCCGTGGCGGTGAATTTCAGCGCCAACGGGCACGGGGCTCGCGGCCTCAATGCCTACAAGTTCCAGCTGCATTTCTACGCTTTGATCGACGACGAATCGGCCGGATTTGTGGTCAGCGACAACAAAATCGAACTGCAGATCCGCAAGCTGGAGCCCGAGTGGTGGCCCCGTCTGGTGGCCACTCCCCAGAAGCCGCACTGGCTCAAGATCGACTTCGATCGCTGGCGCACGGAGGACGATGCCGAGCTGGAGGAGAAGCCGCGGGATGTGCGCCAGGACTACCAACAGGAGTACGCCGAGCTGCAGAAGCGCGAGCTGGGCTACATCAAGGGTGCGTCTTTTTTTTTTCCCCCAAAAACAGCAGGATTTTAACCCGATTTTGTCCCTGCAGAGAAGACAAAGAAGGTGTACATGCTGTTCTACAACCTGGCCATGTTCGTGGGCTACCTGTACGTGATGGTCGTCATGGGCGTGCTCTACTATCGCGACGGCGCCGATAGCATCAGCCGCACCTACGCCAACGTGGGCAATGCCTTCAAGTTCGTGCAGCTACTGCAGTATCTGGAGGTGATGCACCCGCTCTTCGGCTACACCAAGGGCAGTCCCCTGGTGCCCTTCTTTCAGGTCTCCGGGCGCAATTTCATCCTGTTCCTGATGATCGAAATGGAGCCGCGCATGCACCCCAAGCCTGTGGTGTTCTATGTGTTTGTGATTTGGTCGCTGGTCGAGCTGGTGCGGTAAGGCTCCTAGGTGAAACTCCTCCAATAGAAACTATAGCTCTATCTTCCCTTCAGGTACCCCTTCTACCTGAGCCAGCTGCTGGGCAGGGAGGTGGGCCTGCTGACCTGGCTGCGCTACACCATCTGGATACCACTCTACCCCATGGGCATACTCTGCGAGGGCATCATCGTGCTCCGCAACATACCCTACATCGTTGAAACGAAGCGCTTTTGCGTGGAAATGCCCAACCGCTGGAACATCACCTTCGACATGGTGCTCTTCCTGAAGGTCTACCTGCTGCTGCTCATCCTGCCGGGCAGCTATCTGGTCATGTCGCACATGGCCAAGCTGCGGGCCAAGAAGCTGGGCCGGGGCCGGGCCAAGCGCCGGCAGCACCTTCACGCCGACTAGGTGCGTTCCTTGTTTCGTTTAGCTTAAGCCAAAAGTCCAAAGAGTTTTCTACTATACATCTATCCCACGACATTACTTTTTGACGTTCATTAAACTTTTCTATCGTATTGCAATATCACACACTGGCTTTCATTGCATTGGGCTTTTAGAAGTTGGCATAAACGGGGAATCCCCCATCATACAGCAGGGCATCGCAAAGGTCGTTACAAAGATTTGTATACAAAAAATGTATACAAAACCATATAAAACAATTTGGTGTCCCTTAAATAGCACAAATTTGCTATCTTATGAATAAGCTTTTTTGTTAGTTTCTATTAGGGTAAAACTAAGGGAAGTATTTTTATATAATACATTATTTTAGTGCAGGTTTTTTAGATTGGAAGACATTTAAGAAACAAAGAAAATGTTCGCGGCTTAATAATACTGGAATTTTTTCAGTCAACGATCTCAAATAACCTTACAATCCGTTTATTTTCCGCTTGACCAGATATTAAATAATTGATCAATAAATTGGCTTAATTAAACACGTAAAACACAACGGATAGTTATGGTTATTTGGCCAATTCATCAAAATTAAAGAGCAATTTAAAAACCAAAACAAATTTTCCATCTAAATGCAATTACTCAAGAGGGAACCCTTTAAGTTTAGCTGCTATTGTAGAAAACACCAATCAAAACCATCGATTTAAAATGGTGAACCAGAAATCTCAAATATTTTGGTCTAAAGTAAATTTCTTCAGGACTAATTCATGCAAAATGCCGTATCATCTGTTATACAGAAAATAACACAAAGTTTTTGTTAGATTTGTTTAGGAATCAATTTTGCAAGGGCCAGATTTCTTATAGAACCTTGCAATCAATCATCTGGATTTGTGTTCAAAAACAACATTAACATATGCTGCCAACATATTCCTCCCATTTGAAGATCAATTAAATTCAAAGTACTTGTTTCATCATTAAAGTTACGTCACCTCAAAGTAAGCACTCCTTCACCAGAAGGGATTTGCCTTTCGCGTGCACTGATGCTTGCACACTTGACAAAGCACATACCTACGAGTATTATATTCGATATAGTCCATGGATAACATACCAAAAGACCGCGTGCGCTGAGCGTTAACATCCTGTCAGCCACTGGCTCTTGTCCCTCTTGTCCCTCCTGTGCCAACTGACGGCGAGTAATCCAATTTGCACTCGAGGGCGATGCACAAGCCATACCCGATCCACTCGACCCGGAACTGGATTTGATTTGTGACTGGAGCTCCGTGCTCGGAGCTGCTGTCTTCGTCATTTTCTCCGCAAGTGTCTCGCAGACACTCGCCAGGCCACTTGTATTATTTATAAGTAGTATCGCATGTATGCCACCCTAATTATATCGACTATGGTTGAAGTGAAACTCGAACCGTAATGGATTTGACGACAGTGCAGCCGGCAATTGTCACCTGCAGGGCAGGGAGATTAATGGCTCCGGGTCGGGATACAAATTCGCCCAACAAGCCAGCGAAATTTATCCCCATCAACTAGACTTTCGTGTGAAATATTCATTGCAATTTGCACTTTCTCGGCCGGGCGGTCACTTTTTTGCACTGTTTTCGGTCCCGTGAGTTTTTGTCCCTACTTGCGGCGCACGGAACTGAGCCAACCCGGGGTTAACGTTCAACTAATCACCGACCATGGCCAGCTGGCAGCTAATAAAGCTCCGGCACTGGCCTGCCCACTTGCTGATAAATGAGTTTTTGATTAATGCCGGGCCGCGATTGATTTTCGGCCACCGAAGGAGCGCGGCCGCCGGCCGGCCACGGCAGAGAAATGTGCGGATTTATGCCAGATGACGGGCGGCGGTGCATCAGGAGATGAGGAGATGAGGAAGTGCAGGCGTCAGCAGTTGGTTGCAGTCATGATTTACAGCCTGGCGTCGGCCCCCTTCGGATGGGCAATTTATCAAGCGAGCCCCTGGCCCTGGCGCTGTCAAAGGTCGTGAAATAAACCACGGGCGGGAATACGGAACAATTGGCCGGCGTAAATTGCACGCAATCAGAGATAAGTGTGCTGGTCACTGAAGGAAAATTCCAACACTGGTTTTACCCCCCAAAAAAAAGGGCATAACATAGTGGCATGTCTAGCTCAAAGAGTTTTCTCCTCTGACTATTTGAATAGGCGTTTAAATAAGGGCAAGCATATGCTTATCCCTTTTTTGGTCCCTAATTAGAGCATTGTTTTGCCAGCTTGTTCAAATGCTTAGAGACTGCAGTAGAGAAATGAACAGAAACTAGGAAGCAAATCCAATTTAAGTAGAATTTATTCAAGATAGATCGAAAACCTCTTTCAAATTGAATTGCAATCTTTTCAGTTCGCATTGCAGGCCATCTATATTCCATGGCAAATGTGTGATTTCCTGCCAATAAACGAGTTTATATACATTATGTGTGTAACACGTATGGGCTCCACATCCCGGGGCCAGCGAGGCCGGAGGACGGAGAAACCCGAAGAAACGGAAAACCGCAGCCCGACCAACTCTGCACTTGTTAATGACCTCTTTGTGTCGGACATCGAAATGCATTTTCCGACCCGTCCGCATAGCACGAAAGTATGCAATAAAATGCGCACTAATTGCAGGACACGACCACAAAGAGGTTGCTGCCACTCACGAGGACCGAGAGTGCCGAAAGCTTCGATATTTATCACGGACAGCTTAAAAAGAAGGCCAGGACTCGCCTGTGGTTTGTTAAAAAAGAGAGTGTCTTTTTGAGCGCAAAAACCGATTTAAATCAATCAGACTGTTTTCATTAATGGTAGGACGAAAGCTGAGGCGGAGTTTAATTTTAATTGCCCATGAATACGGCTTCAATTGGTTCACATAGCTATTAGGCATCCTGAAGATACTTAAGTTTTAGCTACTGCTCTTCATTAGCTTCACAGAAAACCCCAATATGTCCTTCAGTTGTTATTCCAAAACCCACAAGCATTTTGGCTGCTAATTGAGTTCATATATTAAAGACAATAACTGGGTGGCACAGTCATGTAGGTCAGTGACCAAAATCGATGAATGATTGCCCCAAAATTGTAGTAGATAGACAGACAGGCCTAGTCACTGCCGGATGGAAGGTTTTGGAAGGCGACCGAGCGTACAAATGCATACAAAACTGCTGAATCATGCAATTATAGAACCGGAAAGCAATTTTCGAGCAATTGCCCAAAAACCAAGTATACCTGATATGCTAATTTCAATCGACCCTGGTTCAGGATCCAGAGACGCCCTCAAACTTTGAGATATATGTGCATGTTGGAGCGACGATGTGGTGAAAGTGCTGGCAATGCACAGCCATAAAACTCAATGTAATAAAACCGAACTACTTTATAATACGTACTTGCATCGGCAAACACTATAAGGAATACTCGTATACGCGTATATATGCAATGATTTGTGTACCCAAATGGCTGGGAGACGTCGTCAATGGAGCAGCCAAATCTGACTCAGAGCCAGCAACAATCTTTGCATTTGCATCCGCTTTCGATCCGGGATTTCAATGGCGCCAGGCCAACAGTCATTGATGCCCAGCCCCAGTCCCAGTCCCAGCTCCATCTCCATTACCCGCCCACTTCGCACCCTCCCGGCCCCTTGGGGACCACACATCCTTTCTTTATGGCCACTAAGTAAGCTCAATGCCGGGGGAATACCTCGTTTGGATTTTGGCTGCAGCCGGAGAGGAAACTATAGGGAAACCGCATCGGGTCACGTCTCGGGCCTGCCTCACTAACTTCCGGCGGCTACAAAACAGAATTTTATAGTGCCCGCCAGTTCCCCCACAAAAGTTATGATAAACGAGAAGCCGTTGCAAACAGATGTTTGTGATAACTACTCACACCCAACCAAAGTTCGGAGTCCGGCGTTGAGACAGCGCAGGCACTAAGTTTATGAAAAATGAGCCAAGATGATTATTCGATGGCAGCTGCAAAGTGTTGGGGCAGCAATCAAGTGTCATTACTTACAAACTCGCATAAAAGGGCACAAAAGCCGAATGGAAACCGAATGCCATACAATTGAGCAGGGAATAGATATTGATGTAGCCTCCATGCAATTGAAATCGAACTGGATACGGCGCACAAAATATATTCCATTGTGGCATGCTTGAATGATTGAATTTCAGCCTTTCAGATTTCGCAGAAAAGCTATTTATTTGAACCAGATTTGAGTTCGCTTCCTTCGTAAATGGTAAAATCTAAAGTCTAAAATATGCAAAAACGTTTTTAGGACTCCTTCGTGTACAGCAACCCAACTTGGGCCAACTGAAACTTTTTAATTAAGTTTTATTTTCGCTCCAATGCTTTAAGTTCCCTAAAACAGCTCACTTCTGTAAACTGGTCCGCGGCAATGCCGTTTGTCTTATGACACTCGCTCTTTCAGGCGCCTCGCCCACAAAGCGTTGGCCGGCGGGCAGGCCATGAATCTTCAAAGACGCTCCGCAGACGACCCAGGGCCAGCGCCCGGCCCCATTCGGCCTCCAAGCCATCACCACCCCCACAGCCCACATTAAAAGTGGGAAGGCAATCGTGTGGCAAAAAAGGGCTGACAGCGACCAGGGCATAACTTGGCCTCTTGTGTTTTTTCACTCGCTACTCGTGGGGTAAAAGGGTATATAAGATGTGCGAATGGGGTATTCCTTATATATTTCTAATCGGAAATAGCAGACAATAGGGTTCTTTATGTTCTGATTTACGAAAGAATCTGTTCCACTATGAGATGATGTATAAATTCCTTAGATAGAAATTATTATTGTTTGCAATTCTTAAATTTTAAGCATCGCAAACCCCACAGTGCGTATACGTAATATGCTATTCTGATACCTACTAGGCTCTTCACTATATTTAATCTTAAGATATCAAAGTTGCACCTCTCTAATCACAAAAATCGAATATTGCATATAGAAAGTTACCAAGCGTGTACCACAGTGCGTATACGTAATGTTCTGTTTTAGTTCCAGCTAGCCTGCAAATGTTCCTTTATGCAATTATGAACTTAAAGCCCGGAATTTATAGTCGAAACCCTCTTCTATAGCCGCCCGTACTTGTTAACTTTGTTTTGGTGGTTTTGTTATAGTCAATTCTGGCTGAAAATTGGCTCGGCAACCACTTTAGCCCGGGCCCGTTCAAGTCCCGGGCTTGGAAGTCCGTCTCCGGGAAACAATAAGGCCAGCGCCAGCGCAATTACTGAAGTGGATAATTAGAGATTGACGCCGGCTGAGGCGCTGCCACCCCGGTTTAAGCATGTGACTGAGTAAATATTTAAGCAAGTTTATTGAACGGAAAGCAATTTCGCCTTTGTCCATCCAATTTGCAAATATGTATATGCATTATGCCGGTCCTTGCGCACTGATAATTATGATGTTGGCAAACATTGATGGGGGAAACTCACATTTCCCACATTGGTTTATTAATTTGCAGTCATGGGAAATGACAGCAATTAATTTTCACTTATGCATGCGTTCCATGTTTACTCACACTCAGCGATCAAATAGCATCTGTACTTTGTAATCTGGCCCCGGCCGAAGGGCAAAGGGCAAATTTATGACTAAGGAATGCTTTGAAATTTAAAATTTAATTAAAATTTCATGACGCAAATGACACAATCATCCCGAAAGATAAAACTTTGAGGCAACACAAAAGGCAGGAGAGTCCCTGGGCCCAACTTATCTAAAGCGTAAGCCAGCTGGGATATTTAGTCCTGGGCGCAAACAGCGTCCACTTGGCTAGTCCCTTTTGCAGGATTAATTATTCAACGGGAATGAAAAGCATTTTTAAGGCGATGAATTTTGAAATCTTTGTCTCTTGCGTTGTGGCCCACATTGAATTTTCGTTGCCATATTATTAATATAGCCAATAGAATTTTAATTAAATCGTATAGCAGACTCTCGAGGCTCTGATAAGGTATTTGTTTACATAGAAACATATTAGTGCTTCAACATTAACCGCAATCAATATTCCTTATCATAGATATGAGTTGTTTCATTAAAGATTATTGCGCAGTAAAATAATGCGATTGGTATCGATAATTATCAGTTCAAATAATGTAACCGTGATTACGGACATTACAGAACTATATTGCTTGGAATCATTAAAATAGTAATTTACCAACGTCCAAACTTGACCCACCCAGTAATCATAGTTTGGGAGTAAAGGAGTAAACAATCTTTAATAAATAATTTGTCCTAAATGTAAAATTATCACCATAAATTTTACTCTAATCACTGGATAAATTTCCTTAAAATTTCCTTAAAGAAATTCGAATTAAAAGCACATCCAAAGGTCTTTAAAAAACTTAACTAAGTTGCAGTTAAAGTACAAAATATCTTAGGGGCTTGGGCTGTCTATTCTAGTTTCGTTATAAATAATTTTGTTGGATGAGTATATTCCCGAAGACATGGACTCAAATGAGAGGACCCGCATGCTTTTTTTGGCCTTTCAGGACGCGTCGGTTGTGCGGCATCGCGTAGCAGAGTTTGCTCCAGAAGAGCGGGTCACCCCACTTGAGGTAGGTGTTCAGCTTGAGGTAGGCCCTCAGCTCGCTGTCTATGCCGTTCATGTGCTCCAGCTCCTTGTACAGGATAATGATGATGCGCTTTCGCTTGTCCTGCAGCGTGGCCTGGTACGCTATCCGGAACTCCATGCGCGCCCACACGGAGTCGATGAAGTGCTGCGACAGCACTATGATCACCCGCTTGGAGTCGTCCACCGTGCGGACAATCTGCTCTGGAATGCAATCGCCCACCAGCCAGTCGCGGTCGTGCAGGCAAATGCGAAACGGATGCGGACCGCTCTCCAACTTTGGCAGCAGCTTGCTGATCAGCTCCTCGTCCTTGTGCGAGTACGAGATGAAGGCGTCGTAGGTCTTGTCCTTGTCCAGCTCCTCCTCCGAGACCCACCACAGGCACAGATTGTTGTTGTATAGCCAGATCTTCAGCTCCTGCTGGAACATCAGATAGAAGACGGTGATCAGGCAGGCGACGATCACCAGGCCGCCGACCACACAGCTTATGAGCAGGACGTACGAGGGACACAGCTCGAAGGCCTCCATCTGCTGGAAGAGCTTCTTCTGTCCCGGGCACGTAAAGTCGCTGATGTCCACCACGCGCTGGGGGTTCGATCGGACGAAGAACAGCAGCGACAGGGCATCGCAGTCGCAGACAATGGGGTTTCCCGAGAGCGACAGGGTCATCGAGTTGTTCGGCTGTTGCAGGAATTCCACGAACTCCTCGCTAAAGGTGCTGATCCGATTGCGGCGCACGTCCAGGTGGTTGAGAGTGGTCGGCAGCTGCTCCCCGGCCCCCAGGGTGGTCAGCTCGTTGTCCGACAACAGGAGCCCGCTGACATTGCCATAGCCAGGACACTCGTCCAGGCCCGGCAACTGGTTGAGGCTGTTGTTGCCCACCTTCAGCACCGTTTGCACCAGCGTGGTGCGTGGCAGCTTTGGCAGCTGCTGAATATTGGTGCCCCGGCAGTCGATGATCAGGCTGCCCGTGTCCCGCTGCACCCAGCAGATGCAGCTCTTGTCGCACTGCCAGTCGGCGGACTTGTACTGGCAGGTCTCGTCGTTGGTGCACACCACAGCCTCGTAGGACATGGTGAGGGTGGCGCCGTAGAACTGCGTGTTCACCATCTCGATGTAGTTGAGGCTGGTCACCTGCTCGAACACCCGCGGCGACAGGGCGGTCAGGGAGTTTTTGCTCAGCCGCAGGATGTTCAGCGAGGTGAGTGGCTCGAAAACCGTGCTGCAGGATGGAGGAGATCTCTCGATTAGATTGGCAAACGTCACGGACTCTACAAGGACTCTAGGCAGCTAATCTAGCTCGGATACTGTTTCATTGAATTTAATATACAAAACCTGTGTTTTTCTAAGTGTTATGGTAAAAATTCGAACTAAGAAAACTAGTCAGCAGCGTAATGGAAGCCAAATTAATAGTCTTATATCTTACATTTTCTAAAATCATATTGCTTGACGAAAGTATAAACATATTTTTTAAAGGATTCTTAAATTCAACTCAACTGATATATACAATTAATATAACAAAACCAAATAGAATATTTGGAGGCATCTAATAATTAAAAATGGAACCTAATTGGGATAGGAAATCTATTAAATCTATTGACTTTGATAAACACTCTTTTGCTAAAAGGAAATGATAGTAACTATGACTATTTTATTTCACCACCGTGTGTTTTATCAATCTGTTAATCAGTGCTTTATAGGAGCTCTTGAAACATCAGCTCACTGATTTCCAAATATATGTGCGTACTCGTACTGATAATCTAACATATTGATTAATTTAGTTAGACTGCATCTAATCGGGATCTGAAGCATAATGGCTACCGAAGAAGACTTCTTGAGTTTCGCCCGCTTAGCATACTTTTGGGTGGGGGTCGGCATGAAATTATTAGTCGGCAATTAGTATCCGGCTGATAGCAGCTCTGATAGCCCCACTTAGCTGTCAAGGGAGACGCCGAACGCTCGTCGAGCTATCGCCCGTGCCGTGGAGCTGATAACACCGAGCAACAGCAACAGCAGCCGCCGCGATAAGGTCCGACCGGGAACGGTAACGGGAAAGGGAACGGGAAGACTCTGTTCGGTGGAATCGATTAATTACTTTTGCGTAGAACTCCTCAAGTCGGACACTATCGCGCGATGGGCCATCTTTTAATCAGCGCAAGCAAGGCGCAAAAAGCAAAACACACACCAATCCCTGACGCGCGCACGCACCTGGATATATCCGTCAGCTTGTTCTTGCTCAGATCCAGCACGGTGAGGTTCCAGAGTCCCTTGAAGACGCCGTCGGGCAGTATGCCAATGGCATTGCAGGACAGATCCAGCACCTTGAGGTTCCCCTGATCCAAGAAAACCCTCTCCGGCACCGTCGTCAGATCATCGTTGCCATTGATATTGATGAGCTGCAGTTGCCTGGAGCCCTGGAACATCTTCGGCGTCACCTGCCCGGTGGCCTGGAACAAACGCACCTCCACCAGCTTCCGCATGGACCCAAAGAGGTGCGGCTGCAGCTGGTTGTTGCGGCCCCGCTGGAGATCTGTGAGGCAGAGGGTCAGGTTGCGCAGCTGGTGCAGTTCCCGGAGCATCGGGTAACCGAAGGTCACCATGCCCGGGCTCTCGATGATCAGCGCCTCCAGGGTGTGCGTGACGGTGGAGAGCAGCTTGCCCGGCAGCATGGGCACATCCACGCTCAGCTGCAGGTCCGTGAGGCTGTCGAAGCCGTGGAAGATCGTCTCCTGCAGCACCTTGACGTCGCTGAAGAACCGGAACTTCTTCAGGCCGGCCACGGCGCCAAAGTGCCACGTGGAGACGTTCAATGGTCGCAGCTGATCCTTGTGTCCGCTCTCCGTGTTGAAGACGTCGCGCGTGACCACCGTTTCCGAGGTGCGGTCCCGGAAGAGAATCGTCTTCACCTTCCTCACGCCGACGGCCTCGAGCAGCTCGCCGAGAAACGACTCCGGCCAGAAGGTGTACGCATCGAACTCCATCTTGACCAGGTCGCTGATGTTGAAGCGCGGCAGCCAGTGCAGCGCGCCGGAAGCGTAGTAGCTCATGTACAGCGATGGCCCCGACTCGGACACCTCCAGGAGCATGGCATACTCGTCCGGGCAGTGGAATCGCACCACGTTCGCCTCGGCGGCGCAGGTGCAGGGCGAACTAAGACCGTGGCAGAATGTGCCCAAAGGTATGATTTGGCCCACAACAAACGGCGAAGGCACTGCCACCAAGATGGCCCACAACAACCACACTATCGCTGAATAGCCATACATTTTTGCGACACTTTCTTGGCATTTATCTACGATTATATATTCCTTTTTTATTTGATTAGGTTTTTGTTGTATTGCCCGGGAACGCGAACAGCGAAACGCGACGCGGAGCTCTATGTGAACACGGCAACGCTCCGGGAGTGACTAAATCACAGCCGTCGGTGCTCAAGCCATGGCCAATTGGCTTGGTCCGCAGACGGTACTGTTTTTTGTTTTGTGGCTTCCTTATCAGCCTTTTAGCCGTATCGAAGTGGAGAGCACCATTGGCACGGCAGCTATAAGAGGCGCCATTATCAAAAATGCTGGAGATGGTAGCGGTTCGGTCATGAATTTAATAACCCAATAGGGTCGACACCCTATCGAAGTTAGACCACACACTCCAAATTTGTATCTAAGATTTTCACATTATCCATCAACTCTTGCGTAAGTATAAGCCGGAAACCATCACTAATATGTGACACCTCTTTAAGCTGGGGAGCGCAAAATCCATGAATCATTTTAAATACAACTAATTCTGCGTTCATCCCGGCCCAGCGACGCAGCACACATGCCCACTTCTCCGATAAGGTTCCTAATACCTTGGCTTTGGCTATCTGGCGGAATTTATTTATGCCCAAATGTCATAATGTTAATTGCCCGCTCATGCTCTTGCTCCTTCGCTGTTGCCGAATCTGTAGTTGTCGATAAGAGTTGTTTATATATTTCTTCGGCCCCACACTGACAGCGTTCAGTAATTTGTTTTTTTTTTTTTGTTTTCCTCGAAGAAAGCGGCCGCTTTCAAGTGCTAGCACGTTCTCGATGAGTCAAAGGGGGAAAAATAACCTGGGAGTCACACACGCAGCTGGGGGCGACAGAGTTTAGCATAATTTCGGGCATTGAAATTCGGGTTTTACTGCATTCGGAAACACGCTGACGCTCTTTCGGGTGAAAAGTGAATAACTCAGGGTAGTTTAACTGAATTTCATCCATTAGCGACGGTCCCAGCCATGAATATTCGATGAGATCTGACTATATTTCGGCTAAGCCGCGCCTCGAACTGTCACGCAGGCGGAATGACAGGTGTGTGTCAGCCCACGCCACGAGTCTCTGAGATCCGGGAGTGAGACCAGACACGGACTCAAAAATAAATTGCGGCCGTGCTGGGCCAAGTCAATCACTTAAATGGCCGTGAACGCGCCAAGGACACCCCCAGACATCATTATGGACTCGGGCACATTGTCGCGTTGTTGTCAATCGTTCCACGTTCAAGTTGAGCCGTCTTCATTATAACCTTCTCATAATTCATTTCGCGTTGGCGGCTCCAGCTCAATTAACAGTTTTTCGCCCCTCGGTAAACTGCTGCGAAAACTTTCGAACGACATTTTAATTGGGTAAGGGCGACCCACTCCCGGGCCAGTGCAGCATCGCCGTAGGACACACATCAAAAGTGACCTTTTTGGCTGGCCAAATGTGAAAAGGCAAACACAATTACACGCCCAATTACACAAGTACCAAGGTCCCGCACACCCATCCACAAGCGCCTACGTTACGTATACGCACCGTTGTTCGCATTACGCATAGGCAGGGTAGAGCACCTTTTTGCCGGGGCCCAGAACCGCACACGTTCTCATATCCCTTCGGCACTTCAACGCACAGCTTCACACATCTCATACGTACGTACATATATCCTGGCAGTGATGCCGGAACCGGTTCTCCGGAACTAAACGTGCAAATGCATAATGAAAAACCTTAAATTTTAGCCCATTATTCTGGGCGAGTTGCTGCGCGGTGAGTCCGCCTAGGGAGCGGGGTCAATCAACCGATTTTTGCGGTAATTGCCTGGCATTAGAGGCGGTTTATGTGACACAATACGAGCAGCTCACCCCTTTGAATGCATTGATGCGGGCTATCTGCCCGGACACGGTGTGCAGTGGGGCCCTTCCTAGCAGCAATGTGCAAAGCTGCTGCTAAACGCCGGTGGGAAAGCAAAAGGGCACTTGACTTTTGACTTTTCAGCTCCACTTTGGGCCACCGCAATGGAGGGGTGGCACAGCAGGCTCTCCGAACAATGGAAAAACGAGGAAGTTGGGGAATTCGGGGGCCATCAATCAGAGCCAGACTGGGCGGCATTTAAAGGGCCGTATCTCATAAATGTCAACACTAAATTAACGCAAAACTTGCGAGCACACACTCACTATGCCATGACATGCCCGTGGCCCAGCAGACGGCTAATTTATGTTCAGGGACGGCCAAAACAGGATTTGCAATCCTCTGTCAACTGTCAGCCATGGCCATTGTGTTGGCAGCCATGTAGCTGAGATTGGCCCTAACCTATTTGACATTTGGCAAATTGCATGCCAGCCAGCCAAAAAGGAAATGCATTTTGAGTAGCACATTGCAAATTAAATCAAAATACACACAGAGCGCCATGACAAGAGCTAAGCTCTCCGGATAAATAAGCGAACAGCAGCAGCAGAAGCAGCAGGAGCAGCAGAAACAGCAGTGATGTGCTTTGCTTGCACATCTCCGACCGCAAATACATTTTCCGTTTCCATTCCACAGATGAGTGGCTACATACATGAAATATCAAATCAAATCGCATCCGAAAAGAAGGCAACGAAAAGAATGCAATGAGAGTGCTGAACAAGATCAGCTTTTAGCAACAAATCAATAAAGTTTTGTGTTTTGTTAGCAGATTGCTGTTGGCTGGAAGGCAAGTGCTTGGCTCCTCATCCAAAAGGGCAACGTTGCGTATACGCAATCTGGGCCAGGCAAAAGTAGCAAACAACTGACTGCAAGTGCAATTTGTTTTGCTACCAGGGATTTATCGAACTACTGGCAACAACAGAGATTGCACTTAAGCCGGTTGCCTCGGGGAGGTAATGGCAAATGCACAAAAGGGCATCGCCCAAAGTGAAAGTGAGTTCTCCGAACTGCGTCAAAATTTGTCTAGTTTACACAATTTCCCAGGACTTGTCTTTGTTTATTTCGGCATTTTGGGTTCCCTATTCAATATAATTTAGGCATTAAAATGTAAATTAATTAAGTCCACATCTAAAATACGATTTTAACGGTGTAACATTCATGAAAAATTCATTAAAATATAACTCTTACAATGTGGTATGTTTGGCTTACAAGGTTTTCATTGGTAAGTGTAACCCCCAGCTGCATAATAATTAGTTTGTATGTGCTTTTACTTCTAATTTTGTGAGTACAAAACGCGAATGCATAAAATGTTTCATAA
Source organism: Drosophila ironensis (assembly GCA_021223825.1). Lineage (NCBI taxonomy): Eukaryota > Metazoa > Arthropoda > Insecta > Diptera > Drosophilidae > Drosophila > Drosophila ironensis. The sequence goes on from JAJJHQ010013222.1 coordinate 666,586, forward strand.
ATGCCAACCCAACAGCTCAAAAACGTTGCCAGGATCGGAAGGATATCCCAAGCAAATTGCCCAGCAATTTCTCTAGGCTAAACCACTTTGCTCTAGCATTCGAGGCAACTCATTTCTCATTGTGTCCCTGGGTTATGTATTAAGCATACGCCACGTCTGCCACACCGCCATGCTGCCATGCTGCCACACTGCCATACTGCCATTCTGCCTCAGTGGCACAGTACACCACATGCGCGAGTCATCCCATCATCATTATTCTGCAAGATCCCGCCTGCCGCCGGGACACCCACTTCCGCCCCCAATCTACTGCTTGCGCCACATTAAATGGCAAAATTGTCAAAATGCCGCAACAAATGGTGACCGTGGCACGTCCGGTGTTTCTGTTTTTGTCTTGTTTTCCCAACATTTTCTTTATACACAGTATATATTTGTATCTTTTTTGAAGCTGTCGGTGTCGCTAGCGCTTTGTTGTAGGTGTTGCACCGTCTAAATGCTGCGAAATAGCGAGAGGATGCGGCGGGGCTCTTGGCATGTGCCACTGCATCCGTGTGCGGATCGCCCGCCGGCGATTGTCGTCCCAGTTTGCTGGCTGGGACGATGCTGCCCCCAATGCTCCGTTGCAAGCCATTGTTGTGTGCAACAGCAGAAAATGTCGTCAACATTATTGTCAGCATTTCTTGTGGCCAGCCGCATGTGTGGTCCTTTGTCTTAGTCCTTCCCAGTGCAGCTCCCTCCTTTCTTTGTTTTTCTCGTTTGGCAAGGAACCACGAAGAATTGCATTTTGTAATTTGTTCGCTACATTAAACGCATCTTTGGCCCGAGCTGGATATGACTTTGAGTCAAGCAAGCTAAATGATGTTTGCCATAGCTTTTCTCAAAGCCGCTTTAGCAGAGTTTAATTTTAGTTGCTTCCCAGGATGAGCTTATGAAATTCTTTTAATAAAAAAGTAAACCAGTTGCCGTCATAAAATTGTGCAAAAGTTTTGCCAAGGACTTGAAATGAAACCACATGTGCAAGTGAACGAAAATATTCGTACTTGTAGAGCCATCGAAACATTCTCCAACTTTTCATAGAAATTAAACAGATGCTAAGCCAGCATTTCCCCTATATCCTGAATGTAAAGTTTTGTTTTTTTGCTATTTTTAGATGCAGATGCAGGCGACATCGCAAGTGTTCGAATGCATCGGGGCATGAACGAGTAAAATCCAACTGCAGCACGAAAGCCGAGGCAGAGGCACCAACAAATTCGACAGCCAACGGCTCGAAAAGAAAGCAAACTAAAAAAAAATTGTGAACAATAAAAATGGGAAAAAACTACGAGATGCCAGGGCAACAAAGTTGCAAGTTGAGTTCAGCCAACAGCGCACAGCAGGCAGCCCTCCTTTCACTGCATATACGAGTGCAGTGCACATTTTATACACATTTCTATCTGTATCTTTGTATCTCGCTCCCCTACCTGTGGCTGTGCCGACGAGCGGAAGATGGTCCAACCGAGGGGAGCTGGAACTTTTTCGAGTGCTGTCGAGTTCTCCAACCCCAGCTGCCTCGACAGCCTGCATGCTGCTGCAGTTCTTTACCATGCACTTCTCCGAGGGGCGGGCTTTTTTTTTTGGGTTCACGTTTTGGGGCCAAGTTTAAACAACTGCACGGACAAGCTCTCCGTCCATCTTTGCGAAGGATAAACTTTTTACTTAAAATTCGACAGGCGGAAAATAATAATAATAATATTGTGCTTAGGCTCCAACTGCTGAGAGGCACAACCCCCGAAAGTAGAAGGCGGAACACTGTCCAGATACTGGCAACGAAGGCTTATTGATGCAATTATGGTTGCCACAAAAGAAGATAGTGTTTGAACCATTTTTTGTTTTGCTTTCATTTGTCGGGCTTATATTTACAAAGGAGATGTGTGTTTCTTAGAAACACTTTAAGGACTTTAAGCCAGTTAAAGGCGTCCTAGACCACTGTACATCTACTTGAAGTTGCCTTCTCGAGTACGCAAAGATTACCTTTTGGCCGATGCCCAAAACAACTGCAGCGCATAAATTATGCAAACCCACCAACTGGCGTGTGCAGCTTTCCGTCATCTGCATCTTTTTGCCGTCTCATTTGCATAAGCCGGAGCGAAAGTTGCACGAAAATCGGTGCGTGCCCCACTCCTTCTGCCCCCTCGCTGCATTCAGTCTTTTGGGCTTTCAAGCAGTCGACCATGCTGCATACTGCATTCTGCATTCTGAATTCCACATTTTGCATGTGCTCAAGTGAAAAGTAAACATACAATAAATTATAAGGGCAGACGCCCACACATTGCCATTGCAATGCCAGTAGAAATTAATGAGTCGTGATGGAAAGGTGCGCTCCGCAAAATGCTTCAAGTTCTGCAGTTTAGCTGCAACATCATTCGACCCAGCGAACTGAAAAATTCTCATTGCGGCAATTTTGCATTTTGCCTTTTTCATTTGACTTTTTCCGCGCCCCCCTTTTGAGGGGCCTGGGGGAGGAATTGCCTATCTCAGTAAATTTACGTGCGGCAGTAATAAGTTTTGGGAATTCGCATTAGGCACAAGAATCCTTTCAAGCGTGAAACGCCTCGATTCTATTTGTTTAAGGATTGCTAATTACCTGGACCAAACTTTGCTCGAGTTCGTGTTGCTGATGAGCCATTAAACCGAAAGTTATTTATCTAGTTTTTTATCCATATTTTATTACCCAAGACACGTTAGTAGCTTGGCAAACGGGCAGACACCAAAAGTTTCCATCACTGCATTTGATTGGCCAAGCAAACTTTTGCCCATAAATAAGTAATGGACAATGGGTGGGCCAACACTTTTAGATATGTGAAGGCGAAAAGCTTATCAACGTCAGCCTAATCATTGTAATTATCATCAGCGTCCGCAGCAAAGACAGCAGCAGCCTCAACTCTAAATGCAATTAGCTGCGACAAGGCAAAACTTTGCAGCTTTAATTTCGTTTCCACCGCCCACTCACACACTCGACTGCCTAATTACGAACTTTTCTCCTCCCGTGGCTTGTGGAGCGACGGGTGCTGCCTGCTTGCATACATATTGTGTTTTATATAATGAAAGGAACTGCCGACAGCATAACTGTCATCAGCTGGGCCTTGTGTGACATGTCATCATAACAGGAAGCAGCCCGACAGCGCCTCCGCATCCATCCCAGCATCCCAGCATGCCGGGATCCCGAACCAGGCTGTGCGGAAACTGCAGCGTCGATTATGTCATCCGAGGCCCAGGCCGTTGCCATATTTGTTATATCGCCATAATGCATGTCTTATCTGCCGCACCGACAACATCAGCACCCACCCAGCAACACGTTTTCCGTCGGCATTAGCTTGTTACACATGTGATAAGGCCGGTGGTACACCGAAATATTTTAAGCATTTACAACTTCATTAGAAAAGCAATTGGGCTGACTGTGGGGGTGTATCTCAACAAGGAAATGCTTTCAAACAAAATGTGGTTACGACATACATACATACACAATAAAGAAGATAAAGGATACGCTTTTTATAGTGATTACAAAATTACCAGGGTTTATTGCTTACAATTAAAATGTAAAATCTTGAATAACATTTTTTATACCATGTTCCTTAGGGTACAAATGGTATATTAAGTTGGCGCAAATAAATGTAACAGGGAAAAACATTTCCGACCCTCTAAACTTTAGAGTCTAAAGTATGTATACATATTCTTGATCCGCCCCAACAGCCCAACTAGCCTTGTCCGTCTGTCCGTCTGTATGTATTAATACATCTTTCTCCGAGATGGTAAACGATAGAGACGTAATTAGTTTTTCTTTAGGTGAATCCAGTATAAACGTCGAATATGGCATTTTTAGAATATGGTCATCACCCTTACTGCCTTTGAAATTTAAGAAAACCTGTATTATCCTCTGCATATTTGTCCATATCTCCCAAATGTTTTAAGCAATACAACTAAATCCTTTTGCTTATAGCTAAAATTTAAAATATCTAGCCATGTGACAAGTTTTTTTTAAAGATCGGATGTTGAAATACGTATTTAAGCCTAAAAACTAATTGATAATTGTAGTGGTGAAATCTCGGCTACAGTGTTTCTCCCTGATTCATGTTTCGGTTTTGCCAATTCAAAATTTTAATTATTAGCTACAAATAATATGGTGTTATGGAGAAGAAGAGCAGTAATCTCTGCTTGTTACTGGAATACAAGCTGCTCCTGGGAGGAGGGAAATTAATACGATTTTATGTCTGCCATTGTCTGGTGGCGCAGCTTGGTTGACGCCACTCGATTGGAGGCCATTTGGAGTGTCATTCCAACGCGCTGGCAACGGCCCGCGGCAATAAATTCGCTTATGCTAAGTAGTTGCGTATACGCAGTGTCATTAAATTAGGGCTGACATCGTTATTATTGCCATAAACAAATATCAATTAAATTTGAATAAAAACGCAATGCCCATAAATCCGTTTCGGTGTTGCATGCAGGCGAGCGTGTGTTGCACGCGTCCTTTCGGGGAGGAGGAAATAAAGATGCATGGAGTGCCAAATGAGGCGCAACCACTTATGGCTTTCGCCCGGATTCGGAACTCACTGACACGCATCCTGTCACGCATTATGAGTTCATTATGTGCACTCGATTCCCCACTCAACTCCGGCTCTGCCTGGAACTCCTCCGGTTGCATCATTTGCCATTCGCTTTTATGCTGAAATAAATGTGCATAATTTGTCCTCATAAATCCTCGGCGTCTACGGGTCTCCACGGGGTCTCGGGTCTCATTCCGGGCACGGCTTCGATTGGATCCGAGTGGGTTGGTTCGGTTTTTGTGGCATGGATGTCGTTCATTACGCGAATTGCTTGTGCCATTTGTTCTGCCCACTAAGACGTTTTTATATGTGATACTCTTACACCAATTAATGCTTTTGTGTCACGAATTACTATATAATTTTAAGTCAAATACGAAAATTGCTGACAAGTTTCGCGTATTTCGTTGACATTTATCAAGGAACTAGAAGCCTTCAAAGTTTGCAGTTTACTTGCGAGTTGTTTTGGAAATCTTTCATTTACATTTCAACTTCTCGGGGCAATTGCGTGGCTTGCACAAGGCCAGATGGCATTTGAAAGCTGACTTGACTTTCAAATGGGCATTGCCAAGCTCCGTCTGCCCGGCTGCCCGTCTGCCCGTCTGCATGGCTGCCCATGGGGTCCTGTCAGTGGCAGGAGTGACCTTCAAATGCCAACCGAAACCGTATCAACTAACTGAGCCCTAAATGCAACAGTTCAAACAAGAGCTGGCAAAAACTTTGTGTTTTGGCTAATGCAAGGGTAAACACGCATGCACAAGCCGCCAGGCCGCACGCCCACAGGCAGGAGCACAACCAGGAGCCGGAGAAGGAGCAGCACGAGCTGGGCAGGAGCATAACATTTCGTAATTGAGGCGCAAGTTTTTGATGGCACGATAAGTTCAAATGCAGCCTCGTCTTGCCTCAACGCTTCGCATGACTGCCACACAATGCCACACATGAGGAGATTATAAAAGGTTGCCAGGAGGCAAGTGCAAGGGGAGAGATGGGCGGAAGGACCACATGGCTGACTGGGCGCCACGAGACGCCAACGCGTCCTTGAGCGCACTTTTCTGCCACTTGCCTTCTATTTGTAATTTTAACGAGCTTGCTTTTGGCCCTGCCCGTGCTTTGTTTTTTGTTTTGCTCTTGCTATTTTGCTTACTGTTTGTGCAACTCGACGAGTGTCGAGCACTTGTGCAATATTTGCAGCAAGCAGCTCAAAGGCCTTCCTCTTCGTATGTGTTCCGGCTTTATGTTGTTTTTGCCAGCCATTTTCCCTGCGACTGTTTTTTACTGGCGCGCGTGTCTCAAAAGAAAATGAATTTCCCTCAGCGTTTCCTGGCTGTCTCGCTGTCTCGCTGTGCATTTGAAGAAGATTTGAAATGAGACGACGCACCACACCCACCCCTACCAGCGCCACCTAAAAACTACAAACTACAAAACTATTGCCGCTGCTACTACTCCGCTCCGGTTCTCTCGGCCAAAGCAATTTCCGGCGGAAGCGCGAAAAACTTTTGCAGGTATTTAAGTGGCCTCTTCTTTTGGCCCTGCGAGTTGGCAAAATTCCCTAAGCCAACTACTTACTTTGGCCCATTCACCGCATTCAAGATGTCGGCGTCTTTCCTTGCCTTTCGCCATTCCTCAATGTGCACACTTCCGTTTCCGGCCTTGGGCATCGGGTTGGGCAACGCCGAAAATGCGACACCAGCGAAACAGCCACTTCGAATCGAAAGTATTTTTAATCTACCGAAACTTGAAACCGCCGGAGAGTCCACTAAACTCCCAAGACAATTTGACACAGTGTGAATAATTAAAGTAGTTGTTCATGAATAGTTCCCGTGTTTCCTCGACCATAAATAACAAATTTAAATTTACATGAAAATACGCTTTAAGAAAATTACGAATTAACAAGTAGCAACGATGTAGTTGATACTTCTCGACAACATGATACCATTTTCCAGGTTTCATAATCATTTTAGTTTCATCGTTAATATTTTAACATAAAATTAAGTCAAAGAAGAAGTGATTATTATGACATCATCCGAATTTGACACTTTGAAAAGACGGTGAACAAATATGTTAGGCGTATCTTCATTATTTATTGACCTATCTTTATGAAACTTGAAAAATAACTAGGTATTATAATTTCTAGCTCTAAGAAAAAAGATTCAAATCTCTTGCTCTAGCCAATTCGGAGAGATTCGGACGAATACGCACAAGAAGTTTTTGAAAATTACAAAGTCGGAAACGGACATAAGGGACTGCAAAGAGAATTATGTCTTTAGCTTATAGCGTCTCGGTGATATTGGTTCGGAATCGCTGCCTTGTAAATACCCAATATACCATTTTTACCTTAAGGTACATGGTATTAGACAACCAAAATACCTGGTTGGGTAAACCTATGGCTCGCCACTAGGTTTTGGTTTCCTTTGGCCCAATGCGGACCCACATCCTGCACGTGCTTGGAGCTAAACATCCTTAAGTAGCGACCAGAGTAATGATTTGCATATGTCTTTGGGCTGTCGGGACATGGCATGAAATACGATTTCGTATTTACTTTTACACCAAATTGCTTTTAGTGGCTGCGACTGCTTGGACGCGCCTAACAAATTATGTAAGCGTTTTCGATGTCGCTACTTGGCGGATGTGTGTATGCTCTGATTTACGAGCCAGACGCCTTCCGAAACCTAGACAAGCAGCCGCAAGCCACCTCTAACCAATAAGCCAATTTTAATTAAAGGAAAACATTTGGCTCAAGTGGAAATGCACGGTGGAATGCAATAAAATAGGACCAAATTGGCAAAGGTAAAAATGTGTCATGGAGAATGCAGAAAATGTGCCATTTTCAGTGTGAAAAGTGAAAGTAGACAGGAGAACAGCACAGAACGCAATGGCATTTGCCGGTGCAAGGGGTCAAAAGGTGTGTCCTGGGGCAGGCGCCCCGAGTGCGACCCACAAATGAATGCAATGAGCCGAGGATTCAAGGCTGCAAAAGACAGAGTTCACGTTCCTTCCATTCTTTATTTATACCGAATTCAAATTTGCTAAGTATATTAATTTGTCTTGCAAATTGTTTCGGGGCAAGCTTGCCCGGAAAATCATTTTCTACAAAGATAGCAAAGGAAACAGAAACTGGCAAAGTGAATGCAAAAATATTCCAAGCCTTTTAAGCAAGGAATTTATTTTTCTTTTAGTAGCTAATATTTACAAGAAGGGTTTCTAAGTGAGATATACAGAATACATAATGGAATACTATGTTTATACGTAATTATAGACAAATAAACAGTTTGTTAAATGACTGTAATTTAATCCATGTCTCTCTACAAGGTCTACGTCTACTAAGGTTAAATATAGCTAGGCACCTAACTACGAGTTTATGTACAAATTCCAGCAATTGTTAAATGGTTACTCGCCCAAAACCACCAAAAAACACCATCGATTTTGAGGGAAGCCTACATACTTTTCGAGGCTTCGTCACGAGCGGGAAAACGAGAACGCAAATCGATTTTTGGCCAACAACGGCGGTCATTAAAGGTGTGTTCTATTCTGCTAAGGACAGGCGAGCGTGACCAGGTAAATTACTTAATTAACGCACTTCTCTGTCAAAAGGCAAACTTCGTGGCCGTCAGTCAGGCACTGTGAGAGATATCCTGCATCGAGGGACCTCGACCTTCTTGCGACTACTCGACGTCTGTGTTGTGAGTAAATGCCATTCAGATTGGCATTTTGGTGGCAACTTGACCTCTTGACCTCCCCGAGAATGCTTCGCAGTTTAAACTTTTTGTGGAAAATCAATGGACGCGGACAACACACCATCCGCAGGTTTTGTCAGTCACAGAACAAGAGTCACTCAGCTTTTGCGGCCGAAATTGACAGGCCTCCATTAGGGCCACAGAAAGCGCAGACATTGCCAATTAGAGGTATTTTTGTGTAGCCCACAAATAAGCCATAAAAAGTGTCAACATGTCACATAGCCGCATACGACTGGGGATATTGTACGAGAACAATTTAATTCCATCCCCGTACATACGATTCTATGGGAAGCATAAGGGAAAACAAGTTTTCGCTGTCATAATCTTGATCTACTTTTCATGTAACGTGCATCGAGCGACTTGGCTTATTATTTATTGGCTTTTTGATAAGCCAAATTGCCGAGTGAGCGCCTTTTTTTGCTCACATTCTTTACGACTTTATAATGCCCGCTCAGCGTGCTGAGGCTGTGCCATAAATCTAATCCGTTGTTGTTTTCCAGTTTCCCAGTTTGATTTGTTTGTGACTCCTCCGAGTGCAATAAAACAATTACCCGGGCTTGCTTAAAAATGTATTTTGTATTGACAATAGGCAAGCTGGAAGAGGCAAACAGGACATAAGCCGCCGGACAGACAGGCAGGCACACACGCACCCACCGAAATCACAGAAATGACTGCGTCTCGGGGTTTGCACAGCCCTGGGCCGATTCTCGCATGTCTGTCAACACAATCAACAAATTTACTCTGCCATTCAATATTGTTGTTTGCCAAACATTTTTAGTCGAGCCATGCAGACTGCCTGCCACGGCCCACTGGTCGTATGCGTAATATGGATTATCGTTTAACCATATTACTCATACGACCAGTAGCCCGGCGCAGCCTACCCCTTTTGGAGATATATTTTACTGAATAACAATGGGTTTCTAGGGCTACAATGGAGCATACGTGTGAGAGTTTCTAAAAGGAAGCGCTATAAATAATTTCAATAACTTTTGAATCGTTTTACAATCAACTTTGTAATACAAAAGTTATCTAATAGTTTGCTAATCAAACTGACCCGGTTTGAACTTTACTCTAAAATATGGTAGTAGAAAATATTCAACAAATTGTAAATACGATTCGGGACATTACAAAATATTTATACACCGCAATGCTTACAAACAAATCAAATGATTATACTCACTTCACGTCTGCATTACTCGTACATCCAGCTGGCGTGGCCATCAAATTGTCGCTTTCCAATTTGACGTTTTCATTTTATTTGTTTTTTGTTTTGTTAGGGTAATCGGCATAAAGCATTGCAGTCAAACGTATGATTTTCAATGGGGGGGTGGGTCGAAAGAATATTTCACTTTGCACAGACACAGATCAGCTTTTGATATTTGATTCCGGAAGAATTGAACATTTTCACATTTTAATTTGATTCTTTGACACTCGTTATATAAACACGCACGCACCTTGTGTACCTAGCTGATGGATTACATTATAGACAGCAATCGAATCGAATCGGGGGCTGAAAGTAAAAAAGAGGGCAGATAAATTGTATTAGCACGGGCAACACCCCGGGGGGAATACTCCTAGGGTAATCTCATAAACATTTTAGTCACGGCGGGCGGCAACCCTTTATCTAATTTCCCAAAAAGCAATTCCGTGACCTTGCCAAAAGCATTAATAACAATTCTCTCACATATAATTTGTTGTAAATGCATGCGTAAGCGGCGCTGGCCCCAAAACAACGCCCACCGAACAATTTGATTGCACAATGGCTAGACACGGGCGGCGGCAATATTTTGAAAGGATATGCTTCGCCGCGTGAATTGGTATACAAGACATAAGGGCTAATAAAGGGTTTAGTTACGCATACAAACGACGCAGAATATATTTCAATCCAGAAGTTTCGTGCTGCACAGTGGTAACGTATGGGAACACATTTCCGGCGACAGATAGAGAGCCTTTTTTAAGGGAACTTTATTAAATGGATTTTGAGGAGTCTATTTCGGGTCCCGCTGCCTAATAACCTTACGATACGAAAATCAATATAGGCAGACATATTAATTTAAACTATAAACCAACTAAGGAGCAATGCTCGGCCATAAATTATATTCATATCCGGAATCGGCAGCGAAGCGTGTTGTTCTTTATTTGCCATTTGAGGAAACTCGGTAGGCCTGGCGGAGCGACCACTCGAAAGCTAACCGAATGAAAACAATTTCCCAGCACATTTGCCTTTATTGTTAATGTGGCACTGTGCACACATCGGGGCTGCCCATTTCCCGCTTTTCTTTCCCGCTCGGTAATACTTTTATTCCTTTTTGTCTTGCTTGTGGGCGCAGATGTGACATCGCCTGTCGACCAGTCCCAGTTACAGCTGAGATTGAGGTCCTTCGATTGAGATCCTTTTTGTTTTGCTTTGCTTTGTTTGCTTTGCATTTAATGCACGTTCCTGACATATTTAACGAACCCGGAGTGAATCCGTGAATCCGCCTTGCCTGCTGTAGCCTAGGCATATAGTATGCCAGATGGCCGAAGCTATTAACATTAAAGTGGGAATCGTAGGGATTAGTCGTGTTCCCTCCTGCACGGATTTAAAAAGCCCTATAAAAGTACAGCGGCATAAAGTCCGCTAATATAAAAATTCAAAGCTGAAATAAGAGCTTCGCCGTTTACGAGCCAAAAATAAAGGGAAATAAATTCAGAAATTTAACGATTTCAATTTCGTGCGTTATATTTTCCACTGCACTCACTTGGGGATCTCGAAAAACCGCAAAAAAATCTCTCGCCAATATGTGAACGATTGAAGGGGTTCGAAAAGTTAAGCGGCCTGTTTATTATTCATGGAAAATATTTAAAAATTTGTGGCAAGCCGGATTAATTAATTTCTTGGCAGTAAACGAATTTGCATGCCAAATAATTTATGGCCGCTGGTCATATTTCTCTGCTCACTCGGAAACCTTTGGGCGCAAGAAAAACAAAAAAAAATAAAACAATAAAAAATATCAGGACCTCACCCACGCAAACTCAAAATGTAGGTCAGCAATGTGAATTGAAAATCAGAATAAAAACAACAACCAATAGCATATAGTACGCCCAAATAACTCGCAGGGGACGGGTGTGGGGTTAGGGGGTGCGGGGTGTGTGGAGGACCGTGTGTGTACTTAGAGCTTTGTGGCGCAGTGTAAAATCAATTTTCATGAAATGTGCCATGCGTCGTGTGAGTAATCAGCGGGGGCCAGCCAAACAAACAAAGCCCGGCCAACATACTTCGGCGTGTGTTATTCTCAGCACTGGTGGCGGTAACATATTGCGATATATAAATCAATTTGGCGCTAATTTCAATAAACCAAACGGGCCTATAAAAACACCCCAACGATATAATTCGATAAGCAGAAAAGATTCCTGCCAAAGAGCGAAACAAATGGCCGGCCAGTTTATTATCCATAACTATTTTCCAATGGCCTCCTGCCTGAATTAGCCTGCAGTTAATAATGTAAATAATTGGGGACGCACTTAAGCGATACCATCGATGCGATTGAAAATTCATTGGATAATTAGAAATGCACTTAAAAGCTAAACAACACAAAAGTAGGCAACGCTTTTTTACCTTGTCTTGGTATGTCAGTGGATTTCAGAGGATCCTTCCCAGTTTGCTATTTGTATTATTATCTTAAGGATTCACGAGTTCGTAAATAGATTTTTAAATCATCAAGACTATGATTATGAAGTAGCAACAACACATGAGAATCTTAAAGTTGGGAAATTTCGATCCTTTTTGCTTTTGTTTGTTCAACTTGGACTGCAACTGCAGTTGCAAACGAAAATACTCGTGTTCCGCTCCGGAAGCCTGGATGACGTTATACTTTTCACCTCCATGGCTGTCTCCGTCGTTACTGTCCCCGAATTTGATGTTTTCGCAGTTTTTTATGCACATCTTCTCTCTACGGATGACCTTTGTGCCGCACGAGTCGTATTATTGTGCCAGCGAATTTATTTGATTACACTTTCACAGTTTCACAATGGCCCTTTTCCTTTGCAGGTTGTACGCGCCGTTCGTTATCAAAGTCAGGGGTTTTCATGGCTTCGGAAACTTTGGCAGCAGCATTTCCATAAAGAGTATGAAAAGACCAAAAGAAAAACTCCAGTTAAAGTTAGTTGAACAAATTGATGGCTGGCCAAAAATCGAAGAGGTTAATAAACATAAAACGGAAGCACCAATTCAAAGACCTCTCGTCGATGGAAAAGACAACAATGGAAAGCCCACTGAGCCGGACACATCGCGTATTCGGTTTCTGATGGAATCTATTTGGCCAGAATGGCAGATGGGTGTGTAGACCAAACAGGTTGTTTCTGTTTCCGTAATCGTATACTCGAAACTTTCAGAAAGTTTATAGGCATTTCTTTTGTTGGGAAGAACTTTGAAAAGAGGTTTAAATTTCAATCACTCTATGCAAACGCAAAACTTTTTTCATTTTTAAGCAAGCCCACGAAAACATTGATTATTTTAGATAATCAAGCAGCCTAACCTACTTATTTAAGGGAAATTAATAAAATCAGCTTGTTAATTTTTATTTAAGTCTCTTATCAAATAACCCCCTTGTCAAAAGCAAGAGTATTTATTATGTTCAGGACAATATTTCTGCGGAAAACCATCTGTCTTCGGCTTAGCCACCACCCGCCCCAGGAAAAATCCCATGCAAGCTACAACCTTACAATTTTCTTGGTCGTGAAATTCCATTGTTTGCCAAGCAGTTAACTTAATCACACACACGATTCAATCTATCCAACAGGAGGCGATGGGCGGCATTAAAAGTTTGTTATGGCCAAGAGCGAGGATGCTCCAGGGAGCCCTTCCGTCTTCGTGGGGACAGACGCGTTTGTTTCAATCACATTGGGAAATATCACACATACGCCACGTGGGCCCACCTGGGCGATACACCGATGGAGTGGGGAATGATTTTGCACAAGTTTGCAACTTTCACTTTTCACTTCATTTGACGTGAACTTTTGGCGCTGATATTGTTGCTCAATCCGACAGCTGTGGCCCCCAATCCGCAAGTGGCACACGCTCCGCTCGCTGCCGTTTTGTATACTAAAGGACGCGGCGGCCAACAGACTGGATGCCAAGCAGCTGCGTCCTCGAGTCCTGCGGGAAGAGAGCTCTCCCAGCTCCACTTGCGTCCTTGCTCTCTGGCTGCGCGCGCAGGAGTATCCGGAGAGCTGCCAAGTTGGCCAGTTCGCCAGTTCGCCTGGCTTTCCTTCTATCTTGTTTATAACAACAACTGTAGGAGCCAACAACACGGACTCGTGAGTATATCGCCAATGTTCGCTGCTTTTGTTGCTGCTGCCGCTTGGCTTGGCCTGGCCATGTTTTCTTTTTGTTAAATTTGCCTCGGCTACTGGTATGCTGTTGCTATTGCTTACTGCACTTAACTTGAACTTTTGGAGCTGGCTTGTCGAAAAGTTGGCAGCGTACAACTTCAAGGAATTTCAAAAAAAGATTTCACTCCATGCTGAGACATTCAGGCGTTGGCCGCCGGGCCAAAACACTCCATTCCAACGCACGCCCATGTGTGGCGGCTGCTCCTCGGCCACATCCTTGCCCGTCGTCCTCCCACGCCCACACAACGACTTTGAAACAAATTCACGTTGGCCTTTGGCTCTGGCTCTGGCATTGGCTACTCTCATTAAAGCCAGAAGTTATGGTCTTGTTTGGCATATACTCGTACTCGTATTCGCAAGCATGCGAATGTATAATGTGATGTGCGAGACACTTGGCCTGGCCCATCAAGTTGACTAATTTGATGCTTTCAGCTTAGTGTCCGTCAATGGGCATATAATAGAGACCACAACAAATGGCTCTGGGAGTGGGTTCAACCCAGAATCGGTCTTGATAAATTTCTGCTTAGGCAAAAACCGAAATTAATTGGCCCCGATAATGGACGCTCGAGATACAATCCAAAAGTGATTCCTCACAAGGTCAGAGAGGAATAGTTAAAACAATATTTTTTAGAGACAAGTTCTGTGTTTCCATTTCGCAGTGGGGAATTCCTTTGGGAGCTTTGTAGATCCGCCCTTGAAATATGGAAAATCACCTTTGAATCCATCGATGTGTGTACCCACTGGGAGTGCGGCTCAGTTGGGTTTTTGCAAAAGCAATACACACCCGTGGAACTGCTTTGCATATCAGCCCAGCACTTAGCACTCCCGGAGCACCCGACCCCCAGCTTTTCTGAATGCATTGAGTCGACGAGGCTGACTGGCTGGCTGGCTGGGGGATTCAACGAAATTATCATCTGGCTGTGCACGCCTCGCCTCCGTACGTGCTGTTGGCGAGATATCCTGGCTGCGAGCTGTTGTGTGTCCTTGTGCCTTGGACTGAGCTGCTATTGGTATGCCACCCTGCTCCCAATCTCAATCCCAGTCCCAATCCCTCACCCACACCCACACCCCTGCCCACGGTCAAGCTGCTTATCTCACACAAAACACTGGTTGCTTTGGCGAAAGAAAACGGCGAGACTTGCCAAACAGGAATTGGAGCAAAAAATTGCAAAAGTGAAACGTCGAAATCTTTTCTATTCAAAGCAGAGAGTAAAAATAAATTCGTAGAAATTATTCACAAGTTTATGGCGTGCCAAAATCTAATAGTTTTTGCTTGGATTGTGCCTTTTTTTTAGCTCATTCAATTGTGTGTGCCCCGACTTTGCCTCAACAAGTTTCTGTGAGGAGAATGGATTTTGGCCTGGCTTTAAGCCACCAGGAGCCCCTGGCTGGCGGTGTAGTGCTGGTGGTGGTGGTCATAAAACAATTCGGGAAACGGAATTTGCAATACTCTGGTACATGCATAAAAACCGGGCTTGCGACCAAAGAATGAGGTTGAAGGAGGAGCAGTTGTAGCAAGGCAGTTAAAAGGCAGTTTTATATTCATTACAAGTCAAGCTGCAGGGGCAAGACCAGCAACAATAACAACAAGACCAGCCAGCGAGCAACAGCAACATCAACAATTTACGACTCCGAACCGAGTAGGTCGAGTTTTTTATGGTTGCCACAGCTCACCTCGCACAAAAGCCACCTCTTTCGCTGTGTTCTCCTCCGTTTTTCCCACTGCCCTTGCCCCGCGATAAGGGACGCAATCCGATAGCAACAAAGTAGAACAAAATATAATAAAAATAACTGAAACAATGCACCTATGGGTTTCCTAACATTCAAGGAATAAGAATTGGCGATCCTCAATTGGCATTAAAGGGTTCATGATATTATATTTCAGCTATCTCATTTATGACATATTCAGAGGCCGATTTTCTAGAAATATTAAAGATAAACGTAAAGACGTTTATTATAATTATTGTCACATCCGAGATAGGATAAGAATATGCTAAGAATATGCCATAGTTTTCTGTCTATCTATTACAATTTCCAAGTTCATACGAACTGACGGACAGAAGGACATGATTTTTGTCTATTTTATATAAGCTCAAAGATCTAGGGTTCATACGGTCAGACGGACAGACGGACATGGCTATATCGATTCGGCTGTGGATGTTGATCAAGAATATATATACTTTCTAGGGTCCCAGACCATTCCTTCTTCCTGTTACATACTTTCGTAAGAATTCAATATACCCTGTTCTATTATGTTTAGAATCGGGTATAAAAATAGAGGTCGATTTTCTGAAAACACCAAAGATATTCCCTGAATGGCCTTTTCAGAAGCAAGTGCGCAATTTTCTAAAGAAGATTCGTAATTAATGTCAGATTTGAGATGGGAGTTTCTCGAGAATAATGTGCGCGGTCCTTGAGGTGGCTATGAGGGCGAAGCGTCAACGGCGCAATTATTGAAGGACGCACACTCGAAGGTATGGGGCTCCTTGCCGTAGACACACCTAAGGTGAAGCTCCGACATGCCTTAGAAAAAAAATTGCCAGCGAAATGCTGCAGTGGCGAGTGACGGGAGGGGCAAGGCAGCAAAAGTGAAAGTGAAAGTAATGGGCAGGCTGAAAAGTTTTCCCTTCGCCAAACTAACTCGACTGAAGCTCTACTCTGGCCTGCTCCACAGCTCTACTCAGCCCGTTCTGAAGGACTTTCGGTCCGCATTTTTGTTTTGTTCTTGCCTTCTGCCCTTTGCAATTGCTTATTTGTTTTACGCTAAAAATTAAGCGGCCACGAAAAGTTTGTGGGCTGCTAAATTACTTTACACGCCACTTGAACACGCAGGCGGCGGACGAAACTAACTAAACAACAACCGAACACGTTTAATTAAATTAAAAATAATAGATAATGCCAGACAAAGTTCGAAAAACCCATAGTTTAACGCTTGAGCCGATGTTCAAGTGCCCTCGCTGGTAGTTACAAACTGCAGATTTAAAATACAATAAGCCCCAAAAAAGTTGATATTATTCCCCATTAAATAACCATTTGCCCAGCTGCAATTGGATTTTCGTTACACTTTTTGCCCCAATAAATTATACTTTTGACCAATACGCCTAACTGGCTTTAAGATCTTTAAGCTTCCAATTAATGGCTGACAAAAGGTAAATTATTCACAGGCTATTTCTCATTTTTCTTTAACCGACAGCCATTGGCGATGGCAACCCATCAATTATAATAACAATTGCCTTTCAACGGAAACATTGGATTGTTATCAGACATCGATGGCTGCAATTACATTGCAAACAAACCAAACTATTATCCCACAAACACAGTTTTCATCTACCAGACACATGGAAACATTTGCACTACACCCAACGAAATAAAACCCAAATGAAAGCAAAGGCAGGAGACAAAGCGGTTAAAGTGAAGCCATTTGGCCGCGTTTCAACAAGAAGGATTTTTATCAGGCCATTTCTGGCTTCTTGCCATTAAAGTGCCACGCATAAACGAAGCTGCCTGATAAGAGATACATTTTTCTACGTACATTCGGTTAAAGCTCTTGCGACGACAGCCACAACAACACTGCGATGGCGAAGGAGTGGGTTCCCGATTTGGCTATTCGCACCAGACACGCACAGTTCACATTTAATTTAATTTAATTTAAGGTTGTCTAATTAAATTCATTGCGTAGATTTCGTATTTTGTGTAACAGCAAGCGAACAACACGCGGAATTAGCCAAGCTCTTCAGATTAGATGTGTGGTTTAAGCGGGTTACGGTGCTGCTAATATATTTTATATTTTTATTTATGCATTTTATACTACATTCTATGCTGTATATGGGTTTTAGCTACTGTTGCTGTTTGTTGGCTTGGGGAAATTCTTCTGTATATTATTGGTTCGGTTGAAAGTGCTGTGAGTGTGTTAACGAAATGAGGAAAGATTGTCTACTGAGCGTGCAAAACTTGTCCGAGGACCAGAGAGCTGCCTTCGCCGTACAACCGTGCGTATGTGTGATATGCGTTTCGTGTTTCTCGGCTGTTTCTCCCCCCTCCCCCCCAGCTTTTTTTTAAAGGAAAGTGCGCGCGCAAAATGCCAATGGCAAAGGAGCAACAACAACGGCAGCGGAGGCAACACAACAGCTGTGCTGCCTCAGCTGCTGACTCTGCCGCAAAGGCCGAGGGACGAACGGCGAAAGCCGAGAGAGAGCTGCCCCGTTCGGGCGCACGCTCGCCATCTGTGGGGTGTGGGCGCAAAGTGAAAGTAGTCTTGTTGATTAACATCCTTCAGAGTTTGCCCGAATGGGAAAGGTCGCCAATTTCACTGATAATAACATTCCTCTGGGCTGGCAATGCCGCAACAGCTGTTAGGGCGAACGGAGCAAACCGGAAGTGGCTCGGGAAAGTGCCATTTCCCCTTTCAAAAACACTCAACAATGCGTACTCTAAGAGGAGGCAATAATTACCATGCCGTGTGGTGTTTGAGTGGGGCAATTCATTTAATACCTCTTCAGAATTAAAATATTTGTAAAGTAATGTAAAAAATTCCAATAGAAATGTGGAACCAACTAAAATAATTTGCATGTTTCTTTGGTTACGATATTAGATACCATGACAAATACTACAAATCCTTTTCAAAACAACTTATTTAGACTTTAATATTTTGTTAGGCGATATGAACGCAGAGTCCGGCACTCGAAGTCATCCAAAAAATTAATTAAAACAATATAATTTTAACAATTATTTTCAATCAATTCAAAAGTCCGAAACAATTCACTGTTGCTAAATATTACCACCTTTTGTCTTGACTATGGCCTAGAATTTGATTCGCATATTATTTTCAATGAAATCAGTTCAAGATTATCTAGAAATAGTTTAGAATTTAGATTAAATCCATTTGTAAGTTGTTTATTTCTTCAATTGAAGGTGCCATTTTAACAAAATACTTATAATTTTTTATGAAAAAATAGTTTGCTGCCAATGAACAATGTTGATAACAATTTTGGTGTTATTCAGCAAATTAAAATCATATTACGTTAGCATACGATTTTGCACAGCAATTTAATCCGCAAACGTGACCCTCTATCGCGGAAAACAGATATTTGAGAAGTTCCGTTTGGCAAATGGAAATCGTTATAGCTACATTTACAAGACGGTTTCTGCACCGAACCTGAAGCCCCAGAAATCGGCGAAACACACAAAACCACTGCGCAAGCCATCGATGCCCTATATAACCCGGTGAGATGGAAAGCTTCGTCGCACTCAGCGAAAATTGTCGAAATGTGGAGCAAATCGAATCTGGGAGTATTCTTGTTTTGTGTGATTGTAGGCAGTGGAAATGCCCTACCAGCAGTGCAACCCAGATACAACCAATTGGGGTAAAAGAATAAAATCTTTAAAATTGGAGAACAATCGTTTAATTTTAATCGTTTAATAGACAAAGACTGCATGGGGGCATAAACTCCAGCGCAGTGACCACCCCCCAGCAGTTGGATCAATCCAAAGGAGTGCCAGACTTTGAATACACCCTTCTTGGGAAGGATCCAAAAGATCAGCACTGGTACCGCGTGAGTCTCACTTCGAAGTCAAAGTCAAACCACACGGGCTACTGGGCCCAGTTTGCCACTCGGAAGCATCCACCTTTCGATGAAGAAATTGCCCACCGCCACGACAAGACCATTAAGGATTTGCTCGACTGGCTGGACCGTTCGGAGGATCAGAGTCTGTGGAGAGTGTACAGGGATCTGCTGGAAAAACCACCGCAGGCGCAGTCAGCCAAAGAGTTTGAAAATGACAACAAGATTGAGACCGACGGCTTTCAGGTGCCAAGAAAAGACTCCTACCCGGAGTTGGTGGTTGACAAGAAAACAAGGGCCACCACCTCAACGAAGAGGCCAGTCACTGAGCATTCTTCGAACACTCCCAACAATTTGTTTTACTATGTAAAAAGTTTAAAGTGAATCGAGAAATAATTCCAAAACAATTTATATTTCAACATTCAAAAGCAGGTCAAAATCAGTTCTAAATTTATAGAAAATTCTAAGATATTACATGAATTAATAAAATGCAAAGCTGTTTTCCTAACTACACAATTTGGTTTTACAACTATTCTTTTTGGGTAAATTTTAATTACATGTTGAACACAAAACAAAATAAATTTACAAACATTGAGCTTAAGAATTGGCGGGTAAATTTGAAACAAAGTCCTAAGCTTTGATGCCCACCGAAAGCTTACACCACTTTCACCTAATATTCTCTTATATCCGTGTTGAATTTCGTGCTGTAGTGGAGTCAACTAACGTGACTTACAAAGCGAAACATGGCCAAATGAAGTGAGGGCTTGTCGACAAGTTGGCGGCCCAGTTAGCTGACACTTGCTGCTCCACTTGGAACTTGGAAAGTGCTAAGCATTAATGTAGAACAAAGTCAAGAGCAACGCAACGAAATGCTCTGCGCTTGACCCGGATGACAGCTCGATTATTCCTCCTCCGATTCGTCCTTTTGTTTTCGCACCGCCCCATCCCTGCCGTCCCGCTCCAGATGCGAATCCTCCAGCTCGTAGGCCGCCTGGTAGGTGAGCTTGCCCAGCTTGTCGTTGTAGACCAACAGGTTGGGATTTTGCTGCGTGGCGTGGCGCTCCCCCAGCGAGGTGTAGCCCTCGTCATAGAGACTGCAGTAGGGAAGCTCCTTGGCTCGCAAATAGGACCAGATGTCGTGGTAGCTCCACTCCAGCAACGGAAATATCCGCATTAGCGGCGGCCAGTCGTTGTCGGTGGGCGCCATCTCCTTTAGTTTCGAGCAGCCGGGATCGCTGCGCCGGCAGCCGAGAAACACAGCCTGCAGCTTGGGTTCATCCTCGACTAATTGCTCGATGGCCATCTTGAGGATGCCTTCGTAGCGCAGCAGCTCCATTTCATACCGCTTCGATGTGGCGGTCACAAAGCATTCCAGCTCCTCGAAGGGATCCCGGGACCTTACGTAAACCGCCCGCAGCGTCACCCACGAGGGCTTCATCTTCGCCACAATGTCCAGCAGCACCGTGCAATCCTTGCCGCCATTAAAGCTGACTATCCACTCGCCTGGCTGGTAAGATTCTAGGGTCTTTCTGATCAGTGCCCGGGACTGCTCCAATTTGTTGCGCAGCTCCACACTTATTTTGGGCTTCTCCATTGCACTCTGGGTTGGCAGAACGCTAAGTCGGCGCACTTGGATTTTCAGGTAGTTTTGAAGGCAGCCAAGCAACAATTGTGATGATATTTTCATTTCAACCCGCTTGACGACAACCTCGTTGACGTGGTTTACAAATGAATTCCTACTGTTACATCATAACAATGTTCATTGTGTTAGGAAATTCAAACGGGGAAAATAATAACAAATTATAAAATGGTCAAGGGAGCTTTAGAAATAGCCACAATATAATATTTAATCCTATTCCTCAAATTTATTATACCTTTTATACATTGCATAAAAAACACTGAAATAATCTAAATTAGTGGGAAATTGTATTTTGCTTTTTATTCTATTAAATTTCAAATTTCCCATTTTTAAATGTTCTATGCAGTCCAGTTTCTATAATATGATCACTAGAGTACAATAAAACTATCACAAAACATCATAGAATATATAAAATCCGGAAAAAAAACAAATGCATAAGTTACATGGTTTAAATTGAATCATTAACTAGAATGCTACAGTGGCATATAATTATTTTCTTTTTAATATCAAGTAAACTTGGTGCTCCCTGTAGCCCAGCACTTCCAGAGAACTGTATTTCCGCTGTTTCTACAGTTTGCTAAGTATGTTCCCTTCATAAATCGGCATACGGCAATTTGTTAACTCAACAAGTTCAGTGGCCCAAAAAAGTAGAGGAAATGTTTGTTCTTTTCGCTTTCTGTTGGCCATGCAAAAAGTGCCGCCGCATAGACTACTGACTGCGGCGCAAACTGAAATCTTGGTCAGAGCTTGGATCGGCAGTTTTTGGCGCGGCTTTTGGGGTATATAAAGCCCATGGGGCGAACCGAAAAGCATCACAGTCTGTTTTCAACCAGTCTAAGACACCACCAACCAACTCAATCACCATGAAGTGCATCGCCGTCGTCGCCACCTTCTGCCTGCTGGCTGCCTACGTTGCCGCCGACAAGGACGACAAGATGCTGGGCTCCTCCTACGGCGGTGGATACGGCAAGCCTGCCGCTGCCCCTGCCTACGCCGCTCCTGCTGCGCCCGCTGCCCCGGCCTACGCTGCCGCCCCCGCCGCTCCGGCCTACGCCCCGGCCCCCGTCTCCATTCAGGCTCCTCCCTGCCCCAAGAACTACCTGTTCAGCTGCCAGCCCAACCTGGCCCCGGTCCCGTGCAGCGCCCCCGCTCCCAGCTACGGATCCGCCGGAGCCTACTCGCAGTACGCCCCCGTCTACGCTCCCCAGCCCCTCCAGTGGTAATCGGAGCAACAGATCTGATCCCTGACCGCCAATGCCAAGACAACGACTAGAAAACGCAAAAATAAAAAAAAATTATCACAGCACAAACACTTATTGTTTTATCATATCGAGATTTGGGGTTAACTTGTATTGCTTTGCAAGTTTTTTAAATCGGAAACATCAAGGCATTGCACATATTTGGCTTATAGGAGGATTATCATTCATTCCTGTCAATAACTAAACTTAAAACCTAGACAATTTTTCAAGTTATAGGCTAATCTTTAATATCCCAACCCAATCTACAACCGAGTAGTACCACTTCCGAAGTATACCCCTTTGAAGTAATACTAGCATTCTCATTTTATAAAAGAACAAGTTGGGTCTTCAAAATTGCATCTTTAATGTTTCTTGATTATTAACACGTTCATAGTTAATAAAAATCCATAAAAAATAACACAAATTAACGTTAATAAACTTTGTGGCTTATGGATTAAAACCGCTGTATGAAACAGCCGAAGCACTTGGGATCAACTTACTATAATGCTCAACTATTGACGACTTGTTAACCAAATCAAGTGAAACAATAATGGCCATTTCTAAAAACGTGAAGACTTCGACGTAGAAGTAAATTCGTTTTGCTTCTATGAATAAAAAATAGTTGCAAAAGAAATCAATACCTCACTTTTTGCTTTTAAACAAAAAATGTTATTGACTTTCTTTTAGTAGTCCTCGGGCTCCGCGATGTCATCAAAGAATCGAGCTGCTTGCAATTGCTTTCGGATGGCTCCCACTTGGGTTAGGATCTTGGGCGACGATGAGGAAACTGTGAACTTTTGCACGGCGGGCACCTAGTGGTAAACCATTAACAATATTAATTTAAAACTAATAATATTAGGCAACATACCTCCCAGCGCTTCTTGAGATTGTCCATCCTCCTCGGACCATTGCCTGTAAGTGTTGCTCCCGTCTCCTGGCGCGTCATTTTCGGCATCTCCCGCAGCAGGGGCATCGACAGATTGTGGCCCGCCGCCTCCCGGAGGACCACATCCCTTCTGGCCAGCGACTGGGGCGTTGTTTGAGTGCCTCGGTGGCGGGACTCGCTTTTGCTACGCTGCAAGTCCTGCTGATGTTGCTTCTGCTGCTGCTTGGCAGCCAAATCCCCGTAGTTCCTGAGGTAGCGCGACAAACGCTGGTCCGTCTGACGTCGCACCCGCGCCAAGGCGTGTTCGTCGGCACTATCCAGCTCGAAGCTGGTATTGGCACTTCCCGAGGCCGCCGGCAACTGTTCCACGGCGGATGCCTTCACCGGCGTGGGCTTGTAGTCGGCATGGAAAACAGAATTGCGTGCAATGTTCAGGGAATATGGCGGTGAGACCTCTGCGGGATTGCCTGCCGTAGAGTCCTTGGTTTCCGGGACAGCATAGTTTAGTTCGAGCACTTCAAAGGCACTGTCCTTGGGCGGCAACTTGTCATTGATGTGAGTGCGTTCGGTGTCCCTGCCGCAGGCGACCTCCTCGAGGCAAAACGAGCAAAGATTGCGACGACAGTTCATGCAGACATTGCGCTCCCGCTGGCAGGCGCGGCACACATCGCTTTTGGCCAGACACTGGCTGCACATGGAGTACAGGCGCTCGCATTTGTGGCACACCAGGGCGTAGCTGCTCTGGCAGCGATGGCTGGCGTCGCCCCCATCCTCCTCTGCATCCCCATTTCCATCCCGATCGTCTTCGGGTCCCTCCTCCTTGCCCCGAGGTTCGGCGCCGTTTTCCGCATCGCGCCGCGGCTCCTTTTGCTTCAGCTTCAGGGCGAGCTTTCGCTGGCATCGCAGGCAACAGCTCTCGTAGCTCTTCAGCGGCTCGTCGCAGAGCGGGCAGATCTTCTCGCACAGATGGAAGCACTCGCGCTCGATCTTCGCCATTTGTGGCACTTCAAATTCCAGCTCAACGGACGGCGGCAGGGGCTGGCCACGCCGGTACTCGTGGTGCGCCGAGTTGCTAAAGTACTTGTACACCCTATTGGGGGCGGCTTCTGGGCTGATATTACTTTTCGGGTTGCTTTTCGCTTTGCTGCGGGCGTCGGCTAGGTTGTTTGTCTCCTTGGCGTTCAGCAGCTGGGCATCCTGTTCCAACTTGGCCAGCAACTGTTCGCGCATCAAGCGGTTCTGTTGCGATTCGATGCGAGCCTGGCAGCACAGTGAAGGGAGTAGAGAGAAAGTTAATTCAATTACAGCTTTCATAACGCTAAGCTCCTAATGCTCTCGTCACCCACTATTAACTTTCGAAGCCTATTAATTTGCTTTTGTGTGGTTCGGGCTGTAAATCTAATGGCAAAACCAATCAATGGCAATTAGGACTAATCGGACATTCGGCAACGCAATCAGCATCTAGTCGTATAAATAAACCCAAGGACCTACATTCGCTGTGTTAACCGCACGTACAATAATAAATAGTTATTTTGACACGAGCAGTGTTTGCAGATAATGGGTTTTCGATGGAGCAACGGAAATGGAAGAAATCTATGGAGGATAATCTTAATTTGTATGTGTTTCCTTTGCATTCCTAGCTGATGACTTGTAAAGCCTATTAATAGGGATTTTGCCTTCTCCTTTCTACAACTTACCTTTTCAGCACGCACGCGTTCCTTCTCCAACTGCTCCTCCAAGTGTATTGTCTTCAGTTGTGCCTCCAGGCGCCTGTTGATGGCAATGAAAACTCAGATTAATCTCAGAAATATTGGGAGTCCCTCGTTCAATAGCCTACCTCGTGAGTGCCTCCTCTTGGCGACGCTCTTTCTCCCTGAGCAGCTCTATGGATCGGCGCTTCTCCTCGATCTGCTGCATCAGATCCCGCTGGTAATCCTTCTTGCGTGCCGTCTCCAGTTCGGCGCTGCGCAGATTGCGCTCCATGATCCCCTCGCCGGTTATAATGTTCGACAACTCCACGTGGCCCAGGTCCTGGAGCAGTTTCTGACGCGGTGTGCCCGTCCGGACTTTGGGCGGCACATAGTTGGGGTTGCTATTTACAATTAACTCTAGGTCAGTCTTATCCGTTGTGCTGTGGTTCGAGGTGCTGGTGTTTGTGCTGGATTCGCTGGAACGCGTCTCTACTGGCGCCGCAGCAGCTGCAGCCGCTTGCGATGGCCTCCTTGTGCCCTGTCCCGGTCTCTGATGCTTGGCGACCGGCGGATGGAGCATCTGCAGGAGATTTCAGTGCAAAAACCGTAAATCAAACAGGCCGTAAATGTAACACCGCTCGGCGTAACGAGACTTCGCACATAATTCGAATATTTTCATGCTAAGTAATGGCGTGAAGGGACTTACCTGGTGCTTGAGAAAGTTCTGCTGGTTCTCGCGCTGTCGCTCACGCAAATAATTCTGCCGCTTCTGATTTTCATTGTTAAAGCCGGGGAAGTACGAGTAGAATGTGTCCGTAACCCATTGCTCCATATCATCCTGTGTGCAAAAGAGAAAGCCAGTGTGAATGGGCGGTGGGTTTCGTTCGTCGCCACGAGTGCATGTGTATATATTGTATTTATTATATATACTCCTTATCGCGCGGGCCCTTCTAATTCTAATTCTCCGGGTTTTCTTTGACGGCGACACTAACCACCAGCAAGAAGCTTGTGTACATTTTTGTCCGGAGGGTTGACCGGAGGCAACAAATTATTCCAGCTCCTTTGGGTTCTACGTCCCTGCTTTCCTTTTTTTTTTGGGTCAGCAGCAGCAGCAGCGAAGCAGGAGCTGCTCCAGCGAACACTCCACAAAGCCTACTGCCATTTTTGCACATAATTTTTATGCCGACGACGGAGCAAATCGCGTGCACCGATGGCATCAACAAAATTATATACAGTCCAAACGGCCAAGCGATGGCAGGGATTCGACTCCCAAAGTACCCTAAGTATGTCTACCCTTAGAGGAGTTGGCATTATGGTATAATCTTGAAACTGTGGAAATATGTGTTTAAAATACACTCAAAATTAGTATCCACAAAAGTGTTGAAAATAGGTTTTAGGATAAATGAGATAATCAACAAATTAGCATTGGGGAATATTTAAAAAAATAAGCTAACAGAGTTTGAGAATCTGCGTTTTTTGTTTGTTGTTTGTATCCCAGATAGCACTTAGTTATTTCTATCCCTTAATACCTAAGCCACCCTTTTGAGTACTGGGTAACAAATATAATAATATAAAGGACGAGACGGTTCGGAGCACGACTGCCAAGGGAGCCTTCAGCAGTCGGCTGAGACGTTCCTCCCTGCCACTTTATCAACCAGGCCCAGCTGTTTTGGCCCACTCGCCTTCTGCAGGTGTGTGGAGCGGCACCTGCTCTCCAGTTGGTTAGCTGCATGCACTACGCTTCACTCTCCATTAGTCGTGATGATGGGCGCCTTAATTAAGCCAAGTTATAGTTTTAACGTTTCCATTATTGGAGACGAGTGGCTGAGGGGAGCGAGTGCGAATGTATCAACTTTGCATAATTAAGTGCAATTTGTCGTTGAGAGGGAGATCCCTAATAGTTGCTGAAGTGTTGTGTCACAGAATGGAAACAGAAAGCCCATAACTTGCCGTAATTCAGGTCAAGGAAACTATCAAAATGAAGACTGCGAATCAGGCGGGCAAGAAGGCAACTAACCGGGTCACGCAGTTCATCTCAGGCGGGGTGGAGTTGGAAGGACTGGTGTTAATTATTCTTACGTCGTCGGACGAGAGTTTACGTACAGTGGGATAGGTTTAAAATAGGGGTTACAAGCTGATTAATGCGGCAGAACTGCAGCAACTTTAATGATCTATCTTTGAATAGTTCCTCGGGCAATCACGAAATCCTCTGCCTTCTAAATACCCACAAATACTACATACAGTTGGAAACGCTTATGATGGGAGTTACCAGCAGATTACAGCAGCAATTTCGACTTTTCTGACGTATCTTTAACAGTTCCTTGGACGTTCTACATAGGTTTTGGGGTATTAATAAATTAGTGTTAAGTTGCCACTGTAATTTAACCACTTGATTGGCGCTGCGTACTACGCCCATTCATTGGATTCGGTTGCGTGCCTTATCAAAATTGGGTTAACTAAGTGCCACCCAGTTTGAGTATGAAAAGTGCGAAAACTAATGAAAATGCGTGTAAAAGCCGAACGGGAATGGAACGGAATGCCTTTGTTGTCGTCGCCACGCATCGTTGTAAGTTCAAGGCCAGTCAATGGAATTTAAAATGCGGGGAAATTGGACAGCAACAGAGATTGATTTGAATGCCTAATTGCCCCAAAACCCGCATGACCTCACTTTGCCTACAAGCTGTCATAATAACGAGCACCGAAGGACCGATTAGTCCGCCTTTTTCCCACGGGCAGTTCGATTAGAATTGCCTGCCGCCTGCTTGGCAACCTTGTCTAGGTCATGACTTTCATTTGCCGGAAACGTCGTGTCCATTAAAGCTGACAGTTGGCGATTAAGTATGTATATGTATTCGTTAAAAGGAGGAATTTGACACATGCTTATGGGGCCTCAAAATGCTATTCAGGTATTAAATTCTTTAATGATTTTATAAAATATTTCTGTCTGTAAGCAACAATTTTAAAAATTTTTTTCGTCTTAGTTTAAGTTGCCTATTTAAATTCATGATTATAAAAGCCGATAACAGCGTTGCCTATTTAAATTCACGATTATAAAAGCCGATAACATATTTCTTCAGTTTTTATTCCATTATCATTAGCTATTTATGACACCGCCGGAGGGCGGAGCTTACGAATGGGCGTGTCCCACACCTGCACATACCGCCTAGGATGCCTAGGACATTTGAAATGAGTCGGCACAAAAAGTCGGTCCGTAAAAACGCCTAGATTTTTGAGACTATAATAGATAAAGAAAAACTAATTGCATATTCCAAACTGTGTGATACCAGTGCAGCACAAGTTTGTTTTAAAAATCGGCTACCAGCCACTGCACCACCACAAACCGCAAATGTCTGTTGCGTCCACAATTTGAACTCTCGAGGTATCAAATTCGGATATTATATTGGTAGAGCCAATATCTATCTGCGTCGCGAAAATTATCTGGTTATACTCACTTTCGCCCGCGCGAATGGCAAAAATGTGTTGGAAACTTAGGACCGGGTATTTATAGCCGATACCTTCGACTATAATAGTTTTTACTTGTTTTTTATCTATTTAAAGTATTACTTTTGCATTATGCTTCGGGGCTTCAACTAAAAATGCACACGTCATGCTCATTTTCCTTGTTTTATGCGGAAGTGCAACAACCTCTATTAAAAAATTAATAATTAAGTCTCTAAGGAACCCAACCCGAATTGAGAGGATCCATATTTTTAAGCGCAATCGTTCAATATTCGGTTTACGTCACTTCGATTTTGGGCTCACTCGCAACAATTGCCGGTTGGCCAAATGAAGTCAATTAGAATGGCTCTTCGGTTCGGTTCCGGTCGCTGGCTTCGATTCGCAGGCAATCAGGGACACGCCCCCACATTCCGCTCACCTTATATATAGGCTGTTATTTTTTTTGGGGGGGGGTTGTATATACTCTATTGTGTGCACAATGGCAAACCGAAATGTATGCAAAGTAATTTCAAGTTCAGGCCAAACAAAAAGCCAACGCAACAAACGAGCTTCAAATTACAACTGAGTGCGGAGCCAGCAAATTCATTAGACGAATGGCTCGTTCACGGCAGAGCCG
Source organism: Drosophila ironensis (assembly GCA_021223825.1). NCBI lineage: Eukaryota > Metazoa > Arthropoda > Insecta > Diptera > Drosophilidae > Drosophila > Drosophila ironensis. Next base: position 695,357 of record JAJJHQ010013222.1, read on the forward strand.
GAATGGTAACTGGAGCACGGAATGGACGGAACGGACCTACACTATAGACATATCAAAAACACAAACAAACACCCTCGAAACACCAACACCAAACACCGGTGACGGCCCCAACAAGGGGCATGCAACATTGATAGCGGAAGGAAACGAGGCCGCGCTGAAAACGCAACAAAACACGTAAAAGTCAGAAGAAATAATGTGAATAATTAAAATGCCCAACTAATTTGGCTACACTCGAACCATCCACGGCAAACTCATAGGCACCAACATCCAAATCGTAGGGTGAACGCTAGACAAGCAATTATTTAGCAGGCAGCTGCTAACCGGGGTAGCCCTTAGAGCGCCGCAAACTCAGTAAATAATGCAGGTTGAAAAGTGAAAACGGGAGGGAATTGGCAATCAGAAAGGCATTTCCAATTATTAATTCAATTTGCAAACGTTGCTCGGGGGTTTCCCACTTGCAAGACCTGATAGCTCGACTAACTTATAGTTACAAATGTCATTCTGAACTTTGGAGATGTGATCTCCAAACAATGTTCAATCCGTAGGGCTTACGGAACAAATTCAGTCTAGATATTACATTATGAAAACATTATAAAATCGGTAGGGATAAATAGAAATGTTTTCTAGTTGTCTCTGAATTTATCGGAATTCATCGAAATTAATCGAGTCTATTTATTACATCAAGTGACTCAAAAGCTATTGAAATTCTATGAATAGATGCCTTAAAGAGGCTTGTGAAACTACATTTCAGAATTAAAGATATAAATTCCTTACAATTAAATTGAAAATTCAATAATCAAGTCTAGATATTACATAAAATGGCAGGAAGGGTGTAAATAGACCTCCTACAAAGGCTAAATTGTGGCCGTGCATCTATATATTAGAATTTAAGGTAGTACTCCCTAACAATTGAATCTTAAAACATTATATTGAAACATAAAGCCATGGGTTTAAGACACATACTTTTTTCCTTGTTCTGGACTTTATAAATTAAATAAGCCGAGATATAACGTGTATGTACCTCTTACAAAGACTGCAATATGCTCATGCAACACAATTACAGATCCTAAAATATATCATTTCAATTGAAAATTCAATAATCAAGTCTAGATATTAAATAAAATGACTCAATCACTCTAAGAAGTGTATGAATAAGCCTCCTTCAAAGGCTGCAATAAAGCTAGAGCAACTAATTTACAAAATTACAGAACAGCACCGCCCAACAATTAAGTTTTAGCCAGGTAATTATGCTTACGAACCAACCACAGGCCAAACTAGAGTCGAGAACACTTTGAAATCTTTGGGGCAACTGATGTGAAATGCCTAAGAGATTTAGGCAACGCTTGAGAAGGCCCAAGAGACTCAACGAGGCGTAGAACATCGAGAATCGAGCATTTATGGAATCCAGCATTACGGATGCGTCAGTGAAGCGCAACGCCCGAGTTTGGGATCGCAGCTACTCACTCACCTTTCGTCGGATTGGCAGGCGGTTCTCACTTAGCGGTCGCCCGCTATCCAAATTGCCCCGCTCCGACACATTTGGCGACTTGTACTGCCGGGCGCTGCCAACGAGCAGCTGGCGCTGATTATTGGCGAATTCCTTGCTCGATTTCGATGGACTGGGACTGGAAATGGGGCTGAGACTGAGACTGTGACTGTGACTGTTGCTGTTGCCGGAACCGCATTCCTGCCCCCCACCGAGGCTACTCAGGTCCAAGTCCAAGTGAAGCTCCTCGCTTGTGTTTGCGTTTTGGGCGTCGGTTGCCAAGGAAGGCGCCTCCAAGGCGGCTTCGGGTTCATTGGACTCCACGGGTTGGTCTTTGGCCCGACGACAAGGCGCTCTTGGGGCGGGGGACTGCATTAGCAGGGCGGCAGGGCAGGGGGACGTGGCATTCTGATGGCGGGCCAGGCGTTCGCGCTCCTTTTGCAATTGTTGGCGCTCCAGGAAAAGGAACTGTTGCAGGTCCATGTCTGAAGCGAAAAGAAAGCTGTATTCTCTGCATAGGAAATATCTTAAGATCCCACATACCACATTGCAGATTTTGGCGAATGGTTCAAGTGCCACAGGCTGGTCGCCTTGCGAAGTTGTTGTTATTTACGCACTAATTAGTTGGCTTTGTTCGAAAGTGTTGAATGTTTTCCGCGTTCTGCTGGGCAGAGTGTGACCGCTTGTCGGAAAAGCCAAGCGCCTGCCTCATTAGGTGTTGGATAACTAATACCAGTGTTGAATAACAGTAGACAACTAGGCGCCCAAATCAAATCGAGCAACCGCATAAATTAATTAAATACGTACGAAAGTATGTAACAGTGCCGAGTCAATCCGTAGGAACGCCTAAATTTTGGAGACTATAATAGATATAAAATAAAACTAATTACATATTCCGAATTACTTCGAAATTCTGCAGCATCTACAATTTTAACTCTAGAGGTACGAAATACGGAAATAACATTGTCAATATCTATCTGCGTTGCGAAAATCCGCCGCGCACTTCTCAACCACAAAGTTCAAAGCCTTGTTTTCTACAATCAAAATTTGATATATTATAATATACGAGTATATGTATTTAAGTATTGTTTTGCTGAAATCGAGAATAATGCTGTTGACATCAGAACTCATAGATAAATACCTCACCACCCCTGAATACTTCAATTTCATAGTTTATTTTTCACACAAGACCTTTTTTTCCTATCCCTAATTCGAGTCGGAGGAGCATAATGGGCACCTTGGGCAACCAGATTGTACTGTCGCGAGAGCGCCGCCGCTTCGGGCGTCAGTGTCTGTTTACCGACCACAACGAGATGATCCTGAGCGTCCAGCCGAGCGGCCGGCTGCGCCTGAAGTACATCCTGCGCAATCCAATCGACGAGCGCACCCAGCTAAGCAAGCAGATGGCCCTGTCGACGGCTACCACCTTTACTGTGGGTGTGGAACCTCACGGAATGTACCACTACGAGGGCGGCTGGAATGTGAAGGAAGTAAATGTTATGGATGAGGAAGCCACCCTCCGATATCGCAAGAAGATCGAGCGCGACGACAGCTGGGGCATAGAGGTCAACATACTGCTTCGCCAGGTTATGACGATCAGCTCGCAAAACAACTCAATAAACCTCTTTCAAGACTTCTTCACAGATATTCCCCCGGATTCGGGAAAGGGTATCAAGATGCCTATCACCGCCAAATCCATTCAAATCTATCATGACTTGTGGTATCCATCGCGCAAGCTCCGCGCCTGTGAGTGGGGCACCACCGAGCCCTGGCAGTTTTTGCTAACATATCAGGATCCGAAGAGCGCGTTGCCCGACTACAACCCGCCGGCGATGCAACTGCCCGATTTCGGGCTTGAGAATCCCAACGAGTTTTACAGATGGGACATGGATGACTCCATTCGACCGGTGGCACACTACAATCCCCGCAATTGGATATGCTCAATCGCCAAGGTGTGCATGCGGGAGGAACACTACATGGTGGGTGGCTTTAAGACTGGGCAGGTGTGCTTCTGGAACGCCGATGAGAATGGCCCGCCCAAGCAGGTGTGTCCTCTAGAGGCCTCCCATCGCGAGGAGACCGCGGCCCTCTGCTGGGTTCACTCTAAGCTAAATACCGAGTTTTACACGGGATCGCTGGACGGCTCCGTCAAGTACTGGGATACAAGAGACCTGCTGATGCCCGTTCAGGAAGTACTAGCCGAGCCGTGGCCGGGCTTGGAGCAGATACGGCAGAACTCCCACGGTGTAACCGTCCTGGAGTTTGAATACACAATCCCGGTGCGTTATTGCATAGGCAGCGATATGGGTTGGGTGTTTACCTGCAACCGAAAGGGCACCGTTGCCCCGGAAACCATTGTCGGCTGCTTTCCAATGTGCGTCGGCCCCATACGCACCCTTATGCGAAATCCGTTCTTCGTGAAGAACTTTCTAATCGTGGGCGACTGGCAGATGCGGGTCTGGTCGGAGGAGGTAAAAAACAATCCAAGCTCCTTTTATTTTCGGCGGCGCCACCAGGTCATAAGCGGTGCGTGGAGCACCGGCCGCTGCTCCTTGTTCGTCCTCGGCGATAATCGGGGTACGCTCGAGTTCTGGGACTTGCTTATGGATCAAAGGCGACCGATCATGAATATTAAATTTCCGTTTCCGGTGGTGCACCTCGTCTTCCGGCCGGACGGTCAAGTGCTAGCCGTTAGCCTGGGAAACGGCGATTGTGTGCTATTGCGGGTGGAAGAAGGTATGCGAACGGCCACTGTCAAGGAGAAGTCCCTAATGATGTCGGTAAGTAATCGATCCGTTTTGAGTTCATACGAGTAGCAAACTCGTACATCTTTAGTAAAATTAAGATAATTTTTGTAAAATAGGAATTTATTTTATGATCACAATAACATTTTATATAGATTTTAAATTTTTTTAACAATATTTATAGAGAAAAGTGAAATGAATTTTTCTATATAACTTATTTTAAGTGCCTCAAGACCGCATCAGTCGAGGAATGGGTCATGATTAGCGGCACGGTTGGAACTTTCTGGTGTGAAACTAAAGTTTTGCGCCAGAATTCGATTGTTTCACGTTAAGGTGTTTGTTCTTTGCGACTATAGCCTTCCGAACCATAGCCGTGCCAATAGACATAATCACTGCATTTCTGTTTCATGGCACTAAGTTTTGAAACAAGCAGCGCCCTCTCTGCTGCGCTGTTCATCAACAGCACTTCTTTTTTCTGAAAACGATACAAATATCATGTGCTTGAGGGCAGTCCATATAAATATTAAGATGCTTCTTACCTCGTTTGCTATAGCGATCAATTTAGACAGTGCATCAATGCTTTGGAGGTTTGGATTTAGAGCAGCATCTACCTGTTGGGTCACTAGCTTTGCGTACATAATCTTTTCCTCCAGGACCACAAAAATTTGTTCAATTATCTCCAATTGCTCTTCATAGGTTGCTACTTCCTCTACCTTTTGGATAATGGTCGGAAGAAATCCACGCTCGGCAAATATGTCTGGCAAACCCATTAAGGATCCGAGATTTCCAGTCACAATGGCTGTGACAGTGATAACTATGGTCTTGATGAGTGCGGCAATCAACTCACCGTCCTTGCTGCGTTTGGATTTATCCAACGCATTCAATTCTTCTTTGCGCATTCCATACTTGCCCAGCGGACCGAAATCGAATTGTATTTCCTTGCGAATACCGTCAAACATTTCTCGCAAATGTTCAACTTTGCTCTGCACCTTATCCAATAATTGCAGCGAGGTGGTGGTCACATTGGCTCCCAAAGCCAAAACATCGGCTATCGTGGTCCAATGAATATTTATTTTCTCCTGTGCGATATGTTCGTCAGTTAGTGCGGGTAACACTGTTTCCAGTGTGTTATTGATGACAACACACCAGTCAAAGACAGGACCGACGCATTGATTGTACGCGAGCTCTGCAGCCGAGTTTAGTTGACCCACTTGATCCAGTTTTTCTTTAGCTGTCCCCACGTAGGCCCGCATAGCTGAGTCGATTTCATCGACGATGTTCACCAGCACGGAAAACTTCACTTTTTCATCGAACTCGATAGTGTATTTATACACGACGGTCAATAAACTATCCGTAGCATTGTCGATGGCAGTGTATTCCGCACTATTCTGATTGGTGCTGCACTGGACAAGCAAAAGGCTCGAAACAATTCCCAAACAAAGGAATATTTTAATTTTCATTGTGGAATTGATTCTTATACAACCCCAATCCGTAAAGTATAGTTCTGTCCCCGGACCACTAGCGATCTTCTACTGAAAGCTAGCTTGGCGTCGCGCTTTATATACCGTCTGATTGATAGGAAAACAAGTAGGAACGCTGTAGTCGAGATTTCTCGACAACGAGATACCATGTACCTCTTTTCTTTATTAACCATTTCTTTGTATTTATTTTTATTTTTGTCAAATAATTCACATACATGCACTTCTGTATGTATTGTGCATACCTACACACTTCTGTATGTATGCACGTGCGAACGAATTGAAGTCAAAGAAGAAACGGATGACGTCACCCCAGCATGTGCGGCATGCCGTTGCTTAGGGAAGGGGTGGGTAAAAGTTTAACTGGTCATATCTTCTGTATTGTCCGATCCGTACGTAATTTTGACGATCAGTGGACTTATCGGACTGAACATTATGCCTCTAACTTTTTCCATTTTGGAGATATCGATTTTTTTGCGAATACGAGGGCGGAAAGGGGCGTGGCAAAAATCTGGAAATGACATTATCTGCATAATAGTTAAACGGTCCTAATGCAAAAAACAGGTCTCTAGCTCTTATTTTGTCCAAGTTATCGAGGAAAATGCAGTTTTATGCAAATTACGAAAGGGGCGTGGCAAAAATTTGAAATAAACTCGACCTGCGTACACATATAACGGACCTAAAGCAAAAAGAATTACACCTCTAGCTCTTACCATCTCCAAGAACGACGTGTTCATACATACAGACGGACTGACAGACAGACGGACGGACACACGGACAAACGGACATGGCTAGATCGACTCGGCTGTTGATGCTGATGAAGAATATATACACATTATAGGGTCGGAAACGCTTCCTTCTCCATGTTACATACTTTGCACAAACTTAATATACCATTTCTACCTTAAGGTACATGGTATAAAAATGTTATTCAAGATTTTACATTTTATTTGTAAATAATAAACTCTGGTAATTTTGTAATCACTATAAAAAGCGTATCCTTTATCTTCTTTATTATGTAATATACCATTTGTACCTTAAGTTAAATGGTATAATCAAATGATAAGCAGCGGCATAAGCAGATAAGCTGAATTACACGTCTATCTCGTACCATCTCCGAGAACGAGGTGTTCATACATACAGACAGACATACAGACGGACGGACGGACAGACGGACATGGCTATATCGACTCGGCTGCTGACGCTGATCAAGAATATATATACTTTATGGGGTCGGAGATGTCTCCTTCTGCCTGTTACATACATTTGCACAAAGTTAATATACCATTTGTACCTTAAGGTACATGGTATAATAAAATGTACTTGATAGGCAGCGGGATAAGCAGAATTACACGTCTATCTCTTACCATCTCCGAGAACGGATGTTCATACATACAGACAGACGGACAGACGGACATGGCTATATCGACTCGGCTGCTGACGCTGATCAAGAATATATATACTTTATGGGGTCGGAGATGTCTCCTTCTGCCTGTTACATACATTTGCACAAAGTTAATATACCATTTGTACCTTAAGGTACATGGTATAATAAAATGTACTTGATAAGCAGCGGGATAAGCAGCGTAATTCATAGGAATTACGTTTTTCCTAAAAATCTGATAATTTTTAGGAATTATTTAACCTTTAGGGTGAAATAAACAATTTACAAAAACTATAAAGATTCGCTGTAAATTTTTGAAATCCTTTACAAGTAGATATATATACAATTGTAATTTCTATGTGTCCACTCGCAGTATAAACATCGAAATGGTTATATCTAATTTTATATATATGCAGTCTCGATCATGCTTTCGTTTTTGCATACCTGCGCATCTCATTGTGAAGACTTTATGGAAAAGTCCACTTCAGTGGCAAGAAATACTGTGAATCCGTTAGTCTTGTTAAACGCGATAACAAGTGACTCTCTAAAGATGCAGATTTTGCAGAAAGTGAAAATCTGAGTTCACATCCCGGAGTCAAATGGAGTTTGAGATTTAAGTTAATCTCAAATAAAAGAAAAATAAATTTAATAAAATTCGAGCCGGAAGCCACTGGAGGCTTGCGCCTGCCCACTAGGTCACGAACACCTTTTCGGAACTCGGGCGAGGTGTCGATACGTACTAGATGTCGATAAAGCAGTGCACAGCGCTGCCCAATACTTAAACCATGTCTGGTCTTTCGGACTCCGATGATGACTTCAAAATCAGCAAGATTCTTGCGCGATATCAGCAAAAGTGCAGCAGGCCAACCAATCGCCTCTCCTTCAAGCTATGCACCGGAACTAGAATTAGCAGCCACAAATGGAGACAATGTGGACTGGTGGTCCCCGATACCAGAAAACAAACGCCGTCTTGACTCCGGAAACTGCAAATGTCTTAAAACCAATGATTCTGCCAACCGATTCTTAGAACTGCAGGACATGGACACAGACACCGAGCACGTCAAACTCCCACGAACGGTGGGTACCAATGTATGTGAAGAGCCCAGTTCTTCTACCAGCTAAAGACTTGGTAGCAACAACAGCAGCAACAGTACTTAGAATAACAATGGAATAAACAAGTAGGAACACTGTAGTCGAGATTTCTCGACAACGAGATACCATGTACCTCTTTTCTTTATGAACCATTTCTTTGTTTTTATTTTTTTTTTGTTTAAATAATTCACCAAATTTTCGTTTGTTGACATCCAAAAAATCAGCACGTGCACACATACACACAATACTGTATGAATACACGAGCGAACGTATTGTAGTCAGAGAAGAGACGGATGACGTCACCCCACTGTGTGCGGCATGCCGTTGCCTAGGAAAGGGGTGGGTAAAACTTTAATTGGCCATATCTTCTATACTTATTGCCCGAACCGTACGTAATTTTGCACGTACTTGTTTGCCGATAAGTGGACTTATTGGACTGAAAATCATGCCTCTAGCTTCTACCATTTCGAAGATATAAATTTTTGCAAATACGGGGGCGGAAAGGGGCGTGGCAAAAATCCAAGAATGACATTATCTGCGCAATAGTTAAACGGACATATTGCAAAAAGAAATAGGTTTATAACTTTTATTTTGTCCAAGTTATAGGCAAATGTGTCGAAGAAAATATAGTTTTATGCAAATTACGAAGGCGGAAAGGGACGTGGCAAAAATTTGAAATAAACTTAATATGCCTGCAACAATAACACACCAAAAGCAAAAAGCATTACACGTCTATCTTTTACCATCTCCGAGAACGAGGTGTTCATACATACAGACAGACGACAGACGGACATGGCTATATCGACTCGGCTGTTGATGCTGATCAAGAATATATATACTTTATGGGGTCGGAGATGTCTCCTTCTGGCTGTTACATACATTTGTACAAAGTTAATATACCATTTGTACCTTAAGGTACATGGTATAAAAATGACGACAGTAGGCAAAAACAAGGTGCCTCGAAGCATTTAGGATCACCCAGGAATTTCTGAACTAGTACGGCAAGTGGGCTAACAGGTGGAATGTTGCCATAAATGGAAGGAAGTCGCAATACTGTAGCCTTTCCCAGAGTCGAGCTCCACGACGTCGCCATCCCTCAATCACCCCCGGCGCAGTACCTGGGTCTGATCTTAGACAAGCGGCTCACCTGAAAACAGCACACGCAAAAAATATCAGCTATATGCCAGACAAAACTGAAGAAGCTAAACTGATTGCTTAATGCAACGAGCTCTGCCTCGGCAACTAAGTTTTCCTTTTTAAAACAATCGTGGTGCCATCGATTACATACTGTATTCAGCCATGGGGCACGGCCTCAGACACTCACGTTATAAAAGTGCAGAGCAACACAAAACCGGGCGCTGAACATTATGGCAAATGCGCCTTGGTACGTTAGAAACAACGTCCTATGGGCTGGATGTTTACCTACAATTGAAAGGGCACCACTGCCCCGGAAACCATTGTCGGCTGCTTTCCAATGTGCGTCGGCCCTATACGCACCGTTATGCGAAATCCGTTCTTCGTAAAGAACTTCCTAATCGTGGGCGACTGGCGGATGCGGGTCTGGTCGGAGGAGGTGAAAAATTCTCCAGCAGCGGCGGCGCCACCGCTGCTCCGTGTTCGTCCTCGGCGATAATCGGGGTACGCTCGAGGTCTGAGACTTGCTTATGGATCATAGGCGTCCGATCATGAGTATTAAATTTCCGTTTCCGGTGGTGCACCTTGTCTTCCGGCCGGACGGTCAAGTGCTAGCCGTTAGCCTGGGAAACGGCGATTGTGTGTTATTGCGGGTGGAAGAAGGTATGCGAACGGGCACTGTCAAAGAGAAGTCCCTAATGTTGTCGGTAAGTAATCGATCCTATTTGAGTTCATAGCAAACTCGTACATCTTTAGTAAAATTAAGATAATTTTTGCAAAATAGGAATTTATTTTATGATCGCAATAACAGTTTATATACAATGGATTATCAAGTTATGGATTTGTAAGCATTTAAATTTTTAGATTTTAAATTTTTTTAACAATATTTATAGAGAAAAGTAGGAAAATCAAATGAATTTATCTATATAACATATTTTAAGTGCCTCAAGACCGTATCAGTCGAGGAATGGGTCATGAATAGCGGCACGGCTGGAACTTTCAGGTGCGGAACTAAGGTTTTGCGCCAGGATTCGATTGTTTCACGTTTAGGTCTTTGTTCTTTGCGCTTATAGCCTTCCGACCCATAGCCGTGCCAATAGACATAATCGCATTTCTGTTTCATGGCACTAAGTTTGGGAACAAGCTGCGCCCTCTCAGCTGGGTTGTTTATCAACGGGACTTCCTTTTTCTGAAACGATAAACATATAATGTGTTTGAGGGCAATCCATATAAATATTAAGATTCTTTCTTACCTCGCTTGCTATAGCGATCAAGTTAGACAGTGTATACAAGTTTTGGTGGTCTTCCTTTAGAGCAGCATCTACCTCTAAGGCCACTTCCATTGCGTGGTTAATCTTTTGCTCCAAGACCACGAAAAAATGTTCAATTACCTCCAATTGCTGTTCAAAGGATATTTCCTCTACCTTTTTCTTAAATAGTTCTCCAAAAAGATGGATGAATATGGGTGCGATACCCAACATTACTCCAATGATTCCAGTCACAATGGTAGCGACAGCCATAAATATGCCAGTGATGACAGCCAGAATAGTCAAAAGTTGCTGGCTGTGTTTGGATTTATCGATCAAATTCTTCAATTCCTCTCTGCGCTTTCCATACACGCCCTGCGGACCGAAATCGAAGTGTATTTCTCCGCGAATAACGTCCAACAATTCTCGCAAAAGTTTAACTTTGCGCTGCACCTCCTCCAATAATTGCAGCGAGGTAGTGGTCTCATTAAGTCCCAAAGACAAACCATTGACAGTAATATTCCAAAGAACATTCATGGATTCCTGTGTGGTGTGTTCGTCAGTTAATGAGGGTAACACTGCATCCAGTGTGGTATTGATGGCAACACACCACTCGAAGACAGGACCGACGCAGTGCGTGTACGCGAGCTCTGCAGCCGAGTTCAGTTGACGCACTTGATCCAGTTTTGCTTTAGCTCTCCCATCGTAGCCCAGCATAGCTTTGTCAATTGCATTGACGGCGTCCGACAGCACGGAAAACTTCACTTTGTCATCGAACTCGCTATTGTATTTAACCACAACGTTCGATAAACTATCAATTGCCTTGTCGAAGGCAACGTATTCCGCATTATTCTGATTGGCGGTGCACTGGACAAGCAAAAGGCTCGAAACAATTCCCAAACAAAGGAATATTTTAATTTTCATTGTGGAATTGATTCTTATACAACCCCAATCCGTAAAGTATAGTTCTGTCACCGGACCACTAGCGATCTTCTACTGAAAGCTAGCTTGGCGTCGCGCTTTATATACCGTCTGATTGATAGGAAAATAAAATGTACTTGATAAGCAGCGAAAGCAAAATATAGGTACATATATTTTCATAGGAATTACGTTTTCCTAAAAATCTGATAATTTTTAGGAATTACTTATAGTATTTGACCTTTAGGTGAAATAAACATTTTGCAACAACTATAAAGATTCGCTGTCAATTTTTGAAATCCTTTACAAGTAGATTTGTATTCAATTGTAATATCTTTGTGTCCACTCGCAGTATAAACATCCAAATGGTTATATTTAAGCTTATAGATATGCTAGGTGGTGTGTCAAGATTAAGAGAATCTTTTATTTATTTTAAATAAGTAGAAACGTTGTAGTCTAGATTTCTCGACAACCGGATACCATGTACCTCTATTACTATTATTATTGTCCGATCTTGACGTAATTTTGCATGCACGTGTTTGGCGATCAGCGGACTTAAAATTATGTCTCAGCTTTTACCATTTTGGAGATATTAAAAATACGTAGCCAGAAAGGGGCGTGGCAAAAATCTGGGAATGACATTATCTGCATAATATTTAAACGGGCCTAATGCAAAAAAAGAAATAGGTTTCTAGCTCATATTTTGTCCAAGTTATCGAGAAAAATACAGTTTTACGCAAATTTCGAAAGCGGAAAAATTTGAAATAATCTCGACCTGCGTACACATATAATGGACCTAAAGCAAAAAGAATTACACCTCTAGCTCTTACCATCTCCGAGAACGACGAATTCATACATACAGACGGACGGACAGACAGATAGACGGACATGGCTAGATCGACTCGGTTGTTGATGCGGATCAAGAATATATATTCTTCTTAGGGTCGGCAACGCTTCCTTTTCCCTGTTACATACATTGCACAAACTTAATATATCATTTTTACCTTAAGGTACATGGTATAACGATTATAGTAGAGTGTCTCGACTATAAATACCCGGTTCTCAGTTTGTTCCTGATTTTTAGAACATTATTAGAATATTATTGATGAAATTGTGGGTTCAACAATTTTTCGCAATTTGTGTTTGTAGGGGTGTTTGTGTATGAGAAGTACACGACGTGTTTCCATGGGGAAGCTTGGGGGCGCAAAACATATATGTCATTTGCGCAATCAGAAGTGGACGTAATCGGCTAATTTTCGCAACGCGGATAGATAACACAGATGATACTGATCAAGAATATATGTACTTATAGGGTCGGGGAAAAGCTTCCTTCTCCCTGTTACATACATTCGTACGAATATAATATACCCTCGTTCTTTTTAAGAACCGGTTATAATAAAAGTCTTCACCCGTGAATATTGTATTCGACAATAGTGCGTGTACTTTAACATACTCGGAAGTATTTACGAGTTGTCTGCTATTGCGGGTGGAAGAAGGTATGCGAACGGCCACTGTCAAGGAGAAGTCCCTAATGATGTCGGTAAGTAATCGATCCTATTCGAGTTCATGGCAAACTCGTACATCTTTAGTAAAATTAACATAATTTTTGTCAATAGGAATTTATTTTATGATCGCAATAACAGTTTATATACAATGGATTACCTAGTTATGGATGTGTAAGCATTTAAATTTTGGATTTTAGATTTTAGATTTTAAGAATATTTATAGAGAAAAGTGGGAAAATCAAATGAATTTATCTATATAACATATTTTAAGTGCCTCAAGACCGCATCAGTCGAGGAATGGGTCATGAATAGCGGCACGGCTGGAACTTTCAGGTGTGGAACTAAGGTTTTGCGCCAGGATTCGATTGTTTCACGTTTAGGTCTTTGTTCTTTGCGCTTATAGCCTTCCGACCCATAGCCGTGCCAATAGACATAATCATTGCATTTCTGTTTCATGGCACTAAGTTTGGGAACAAGCTGCGCCCTCTCAGCTGGGTTGTTTATCAACGGGATTTCCTTTTTCTGAAAACGATACAAAAATCATGTGTTTGATGGCAATCCATATAAATATTAAGATTCTTTCTTACCTCGCTTGCTATAGCGATCAAGTTAGACAGTGTATACAAGTTTTTGTGGTCTTCCTTTAGAGCATCATCTACCTCTAAGGCCACTTCCCTTGCGTGGTTAATCTTTTGCTCCAGGATCACGAAAAAACGTTCAATTACCTCCAATTGATGTTCATAGGATGCTTCCTCTCCCTCTTTTTTAATGGTATCCATTACAACGTCGCCAATTAACGCTGGCAAACCCATTAATAATCCGATGTTTCCAGTCACAATGGATACGACACTGAGAAATATGGTCTGGATGAGTGTGGCAATCATCTGACCTTCCCGGGTTCGTTTGGATTTATCGATCATATCCCTTAATTCTTCTTTGCGCATTCCATACTTGCCCCGCGGACCGAAATCGAAGTTTATTTCCTCGCGAATAACGTCCAACAATTCTCGCAAAAGTTTAACTTTGCGCTGCACCTCCTCCAATAATTGCAGCGAGGTAGTGGTCTCATTAAGTCCCAAAGACAAACCATTGACAGTAATATTCCAAAGAACATTCATGGATTCCTGTGTGGTGTGTTCGTCAGTTAATGAGGGTAACACTGCATCCAGTGTGGTATTGATGGCAACACACCACTCGAAGACAGGACCGACGCAGTGCGTGTACGCGAGCTCTGCAGCCGAGTTCAGTTGACGCACTTGATCCAGTTTTGCTTTAGCTCTCCCATCGTAGCCCAGCATAGCTTTGTCAATTGCATTGACGGCGTCCGACAGCACGGAAAACTTCACTTTGTCATCGAACTCGCTATTGTATTTAACCACAACGTTCGATAAACTATCAATTGCCTTGTCGAAAGCAACGTATTCCGCATTATTCTGATTGGCGCTGCACTGGACAAGCAAAAGGCTCGAAACAATTCCCAAACAAAGGAATATTTTAATTTTCATTGTGGAATTGATTCTTATACAACCTCAATCCGTAAAGTATAGTTCTGTCACCGGACCACTAGCGATCTTCTACTGAAAGCTAGCTTGGCGTCGCGCTTTATATACCGTCTGATTGATAGGAAAATAAAATGTACTTGATAAGCAGCGAAAGCAAAATATAGGTACATATATTTTCATAGGAATTACGTTTTCCTAAAAATCTGATAATTTTTAGGAATTACTTATAGTATTTGACCTTTAGGTGAAATAAACATTTTGCAACAACTATAAAGATTCGCTGTCAATTTTTGAAATCCTTTACAAGTAGATTTGTATTCAATTGTAATATCTTTGTGTCCACTCGCAGTATAAACATCCAAATGGTTATATTTAAGTTTATAGATATGCTAGGTGGTGTGTCAAGATTTAGAAAATTCTCGACAACGAGATCCCATGTACCTCTATTACCGCGGCATGCCGTTGCCCTAGGAAGGGGTGGGTAAAATTTTAATGGGTCATATCTTCTATATTTATTGTCTGTAATTTTGCATGCACGTGTTTGGCGATCAGCGGACTTAGCGGACTTACACGTAGCCAAAAATCTGAGCTAGGTCTCGAATATTGTGTATTATAAAGGACAAAAGTACGAGTGTTTTAACATATTTGTAACTCCCAGCCAAATGATGAAGGCATGCAAAACAAAACCTAAATTAGAGAATGTGTTTTCCATAAATGCGATTTCTCCCATTTCACAAACAATCTACGTATTTATTTAACCATAGTTTAGTTCAAAACAAAATTGAATGCTTTTTTTTAAAGAATACGTTTTTATACCATGTACCTTAAGGTACAAATGGTATATTAACTGTGTGCAAATGTATGTAACAGCCAGAAGGAGACATCTCCGACCCCATAAAGTATATATATTCTTGATCAGCATCAACAGCCGAGTCGATATAGCCATGTCCGTCTGTCCGTCTGTCCGTCTGTCTGTATGTATGAACACCTCGTTCTCGGAGATGGTAAGAGATAGAGGTCTAATTCTTTTTGCTTTTGGTGTGTTATTGTTGCAGGCAGATCAAGTTTATTTCAAATTTTTGCCAAGCCCCTTTCCGCCTTCGTAATTTGCATAAAACTGTATTTGAATTTTCTTCGATAACTTGGACAAAATAAGAGCTAGAGACCTATTTGCAATATGTCCGTTTAACTATTGCGCAGATAATGTCATTCTTGGATTTTTGCCACGCCCCTTTCCGCCCTCGTATTTGCAAAAAAATCGATATCTTCGAAATGGTAAAAGCTAGAGGAATAATTTTCAGTCCAATAAGTCCACTGATCGTCAAACACGTTCGTGCAAAATTACGTACGGATGGGACAATAAATATAGAAGATATGGCCAATTAAAGTTTTACCCACCCCTTCCCTAGGCAACGGCATGCCGCACAGGCTGGGGTTCGCATGTGTATACATACAGTAGTGTGTGTATGTGTGCACCTGCTGATTTTTTTGATGTCAACAAACGAAAATATGGTGAATTATTTGAAAAAAAAATAAAATCAAAGAAATGGTTCATAAAGAAAAAAGAGGTACATGGTATCTCGTTGTCGAGAAATCTCGACTACAGCGTTCCTAATTGTTTTTAAAGAATACGTTTTTTTAATATCTTTTAAATACATTTTTTTATTTTATTGAACATGTTAAAAAAGAGAAAATGAGTAATATGCACATATTTGAAACTATTTAATTATATTTCCATGGAGATTAATCCCGCTGGTGGATATTTTCAAGCAATCTATTTTTTGGAAGATCAAATCCTTGGGACTGGAGTAGGTTAGGGAGCCTGTTCGCCTTTGTGTTTTTTATGACCATTTGTGCGCAGATTTGTATACTCGGTGCAGGTATTTTTCAATATCTGGAAACTGGGAATAAGCTGTACGCGCTGACTTGGATTTAACCACGATGACACATTCTGAAAATATACACAGGCAATTACCATCTGAGTTATTTGATAAACCGCCTTGCTTGTAGAACTCACCTTGTTCTGCAGGCCTGTAATCGATTCCAAGATGACTTTGTCTGCCTCGAGGTCTGCAGTAACTTGGCCCGAGACTCTACCAGCATTACCAATTTTATTATCAAGGACTTTGAAAAAGGTTGCGATGGTTTTTAACTCCTCCTCGTACGTGGCGTTCCGCCGTTGATCGACCACATCGTCCAGGTCAGCTTTGGAAAACTCCTCACGGAATCCCGCAGTGCCCTTTTTTAAAAAAGCAATGATGGCTTTACAAAAGCGGGTAATGGTACGAACAAGTTTTCCTTCTATGGATGTTTCAGGCTTTTTGGCCATTTCCCGTATTTCTTCCTCGCGTTTCTTATAATATCCGCCTGGTCCAAAATCTTTTGTAACATTCGCCATCATGTCTTTCAATGAGTTTTCAAGGACGGACACCTTTGTTTTCAGGGCACTCAAGGTATCCAAAGACTCGGCTGCCGTGCTTATGCCGTCGTCCAGGACAGCCTTTCCGGTCATGGACCAAATAATGTCTGCGTCGGACGGGGGCAAATTTGGTTTATTAAATTCAGTTAGAAAGATGTTGATTGGGCTGATGACTGAAATACACCAGACGAACACTGGATCGACACAATTGTTATATGTCAGACGCGCACAACTGTATGAGTTACGCATGTGATCCAAATTTGATTTAGCCAAGCCTTGATATTCAAGCATACATGTGTCAATCGTCGTAATAATATCCTCAAGCTCTGACAAGTTTTCCTTTGATTCAAATTTGGTTGCAAATTTGGTAACGACGTTGATTAAAGTTTCAACCAAACGTTCAACCTTTTCGTATTCCGAACTCCCGCTGCCACTACATGCCCCTAATAAAATACAGGAAAACACAACTAACAAAAGATTCCTGTTTGCCATCTTAATTGACAAACGAAATTAATGTACTCTCACGGAGGGGTTTACACTTTACGATCTCTAGCCCAGTAAAACTCAACTAATTTTGCGGATCCGTTTATTTTGTATTTATTGAATTCCAATCAGGAACGCTTCGATTTGGCAATGGAAAAAAAAGAAAGCAATACAGATTACGATTACAGATTGAGCGGGAAAAACAATTTTCTTAGAAGCGAATTTATTGAAAAGACATAAAAATGAGAAGCTTTTGAATAAAACTGACGGAAATCTACACTTATGAATGTACTTATTAAGTAGATCATTTAACTAAGCTAAATTGCAATATAATGGATAGAGTATTCGGAATCAGGAAGTGCTATTCTATATAGCAGTATCTGATAAACTTAATAGCTTAATTAAGCCAAATTGCAATATAATGGATAGAGTATTCGGAATCAGGAAGTGATATTCTATATAGCAGTACTGATAAGCTTGAAGCTTAGTTACGAAATGTGTTCAGCCAGGGTTCAATTTCAATTTAATCACCTTTGATTTCTAAGAATGACTGATAGTAAAATGCATCTTCAGCACTATTGGGATTATCTGAAATGAAAAATGATTAGAAAGCGATTAATGTAAACAATTCTTAGGAATGGCTATTTTGTTGCTGAGTTTCAAAATAATATTAACATTGAAAATAAGTTGCATTCCACATCAAAACCATTAAAAACCAAAAAAGAGCCATAAATGCAACTAAACGTATGCTTTTCTGTGTCCTTTCTATCCAATTTTAGATGTTTGAAAGGGAGATCTCAAGATGCAAGCTTTTGGAGGCCCGCGTAGAAGAAACCAGGTTGAAAAAGCGCCTTACTGCCATTAATATTGAGGAGGCACGCAAAACACTTGCCAAAGTAGAAGCTAAGAAGGCCAAGAAGGGTGCTGAAAAAAAACCTGCTGAGCCACGGCAAGAGGACGAAGCCACTATTCTCCTTCGACTCATCGAGAGCGACGAAGAGTTCACCAAGGCTCTGATGGACTTCAACGAGGTTATTGATACCATCACCGCCAAGCGCAGCAGGAGGAACAATGCCATAGAACGCACCATATTCGAGCGTTATGATATACACATATGAATTTTAACTTTATTAAAGTCTTTGTTTGCCAGTGTAGCAGATTTTAAATCTTATCAAATTTGACCTTTATTTCTATTCTAAAATCTCAATACAATTAAACAATATATTTTTATGGTTAAAGATTGAACAAACAATGTCAATGCTTTGTAGTTATAACAACCAATTATACAAAATAAAAAATTATACGAAATATAATTCGATAGTTTTTCGATGATTTTAAGCTGCTTTTTTAATACAACCAATTCGGTGGGGTGTCTAAGGGTATTCCTAGACTCAACAAAATCGTTGTCCGTGGGCCATTAGTTGATAAACCTAACATATAAATAAAATGATTAAAATATCCAAAATCTGCGAAATATCTGGACATTTGGCAAGACAGATTCAGCGTTTTAATCAGTTTTTAAATCCTTAGGGAGCTATGTTAAGAACTCTCCGACTTTAGGTATTTGCTGCGGAAGGTGGAGATAGTACAGCTTCAAATATATTATGATCACTCAAGCTTGGAGCAAAGTAGGGCTAGGGGTGGCAACCCTTTTTTGTAGTCGTAGGAACCCTTGAGTTTACAAGCAGTCGAGCTAGACGAGTCAAACCTTCACATTGCAAACGATACTGTTGTAGTGTAGAAGCTGGGAGCGTTTACAAATTCTTAGCTCCAGGATATTATCTTTCTAGGACCAAAATGTCAGGCAGACCCAAAGTAGCAGAGCCGGGTTCACCTTGGTACACCAACTTCTACAACTCGTTCAAGCAGACGCCGATCAACGTGGCCCTATTGGTTGTGTCGGCGGTGGTGTTCTACAAGGTAGTCAGCCTGACTCGCCGCCGTCAGCGTCGTCGTCGCGATATGAGGGCCCATGGACTGGATCCCCTTCAAGCCGGCCAGCAAGACCCAGCTGACCTTGCACCGATGCGCTGCGATTTCACGGTGGCCGAGCTGCGGCGCTTCGATGGAACGCGCACAGACGGCCGCATTCTTGTGGCGATCAACTTTAGTGTGTACGATGTATCGCGGTCCAAGCACTACTACGGGCCCGAGGGCATCTATCCGAACTATGGCGGCAGGGACATTTCACGCAACTTGATCAACTTCTCCGTGGAGTCGAACGAGCGCAAGGAATTCGACGACTTGAGCGACCTTTCGTTGAGCCAGATGAGCACTTTAAGGGAATGGGATCTTCAGTACAGGGAGCGGTATCCTTACGTTGGAAAGCTATTACGTGAGGGCGTTCCGCATACCAATTATGATGACGAGGAGGACGACTCCGAGGATGCCGAAGATGAGACATGCGTGGAGATCAAGCCTACTAATCAGAAGGAGAGGCAAGAGGATGAATTGCAGGGCGGAGAACTTGATGCAGAGCAGGAGACTGAATGACCATCACTTGAATACATTATATGTGCAAATTGTTTTGTGTAAAGAATATAAAAAGGATGTGCTCTAATAATATTAAATGATTACATTACTTTTTCCCTATATTTATTACCCAGCAACCCCTTCGATTATTTAACCTTCTTAAATTTGTATATTGAATGTGGTAAACTGACTGTATTACAGTCATACTTTCATAACTGGTTACTGACCGGGATAACTATTTTCTATAGTCACTGCTGACTTGTAATTCAGGTTTTAACGTATTGATGCGCCACTCATCGTTTGAATACCTTCATGACGTTTAATGAAGGCAATAACAAATGGTTAAAATCATCAAATTTAGATAAACATTTTTTGAAAATCGCTGTCTTAAAAGTAAGATGAGCTGATTAATTTTTTTTAAGTGTTTGGCAGAGCCAACTAACAACCACTATGATGGATTAAAGAATTGGAAACATCGGGATCCGGCAATCAATATTAAAATACTAGGTCGAGGATAAATTTCATGAATATGATCAATTTGCGTAGGGCAAAGCGATGCATTTTTAAAGTTGACGGGAATTCCCCTTTCAGACATTTTTCAATAAATGTAAATGCACGTTTGCATGTAATTAATTAAGCTGGATGTCGTATAAATACTGTGATGCAGTTGAGGTACGATTTAATTGAGTTTATCGGTGGCGCAGTGCACAACCTAATCGTGATGAGTATCTTATTTCCTTTGATGTGCTGTTGGTTTCTTGCGGAATCAGCTCTGTCCAGTGGCAACATAAAAATTGTATATACAGATCAGACATCCAACGACGGTGCGGATGACAGAAACACACTGATCGCGGGAAACAATGCCCTGTTGAGATGGCTAACTCAGGCCGAAACGGATATTCGAAAGAGGGACGAGCTGATAGATAGGAAAGATGCAGAAATCGAAGCACTTGAAAGCAAAATAAAATCGCTTTCGGATGATCAGACCCAAGTAGAGATAAGGTCCATGGTAATAGATGCTAAGCCCAGGTACGAACCAATTACCATAATCCTGAACGGAAGGAAAATCTCAGCAGATGCTTATATTGACGGATTGAAAACTGCTCAAACCACTTGGATAGTTATTCAACGACGCTTTGATGGAAGTGAGAACTTTCATCGCAACTGGAATGAATACAAAAATGGCTTCGGAAACGTGCGCTCGGAGTATTTTATTGGTCTAGAAAATTTACATGTGATAACTCACTCGCAACCGCATGTTATTTACATAGAATTCGAAGATTTTAATGGCAATGTATATCATGCTCAATATGATAACTTCCGAGTTGGCGGTGAAGACCAACTTTATAAGCTAGAAACATTGGGAAAATACAGGGGAGATTCTGGAGACTATCTAAGCTCAAACATAAACAACAACTTTTCCACATTCGACGAGGATAATGATAATTCCCCTGAAAATTGTGCAGCCATTCATTTTGGTGGTTGGTGGTATGACCATTGCTCTGAAAGGTGCGCGGTTAAGTAATTTAAAATAAATACATTTATTAGTGTTGATAAAATCCGGAATTTCCCACTTTCAGCTCGCTTAATGGAAAATACAAATCTAAGGAGGAAGCCCCATATCTAAAGCCCTATGGAGTCTATTGGGGTTCTTTAACCAAAATCAAAAGAACTATTATTATGATAAAGCCCAAATCAGTGTGAAATCTTCTACCAAGGTAGAACGATAAAATAAATGGCGATATTATATGATAATTTTAACGGTATTTGAGATAACGTTTTCATTATATCTTAAACTAATGATACATTAGCATACAAGGTTTAAATAACTCCCAACCAAAAAGCTTATTTTTGTTTACTTTGGTCTTATTATTATGGACCAATTTTGATATTTTTTTGGCGGCTTAACTGCAGCCACACTATCAGATGTAGTCTTGCTAGCAATCGGTGTTTACTTGCAAAACAAATGTATTGGGGGACAGCCAGAAGATACGACCAATAGCAAATCTGAATTAAGTAAATCTATATAATGTATTTAATGCTCTTTTGATCACCGAGCTCCCACATTTTGGAGAACATTAATACGAGCACATCGATAGTTCATCGGTATTATTGTAAAAAATACTACAAATATCGATAGTCTCGCCGATTGCTCCACCTCTAATCACGCCGCTGCCATTTTCTTTCTTTTTAACCTCTCGTTTTTCAAGGTATGTGCTCTCCACGTGGCCCCCGTTAAATTTATTAAAATTATTAGTATTTACATTAATTTTCACCCCCTCCCAGCGGTCGCGAAAGAGTGGTCCCTGCAAGATGAAGTGAGTAGAGTCGATTGCCCAAAGTGATTCACCGAAATGGGGCCCCTGGGCCACCGAATGAATCCCCCGCTGGCGGCCAGCTGCTAATCAGAGTTTATTTTGCGCCTTTCAGAATCGGACTGTGTTCATTCAGTGGGTACAAGATCTACCCCGGCCATGGCAAGACCCTGGTCAAGATCGATGGAAAGGTAACTAGCCAGTGTCCACCCGCTGCCGCTGCCGGCGCTAAAATCCCGACATTGCTTTGCAGACCTTCACCTTCCTGGACAAGAAGTGCGAGCGCTCCTACCTGATGAAGCGCAATCCGCGTAAGGTCACCTGGACGGTGCTGTACCGCAGGAAGCACCGCAAGGGCATCGAGGAGGAGGCCTCCAAGAAGCGCACCCGCCGCACCCAGAAGTTCCAGCGCGCCATCGTCGGTGCCTCGCTGGCCGAGATCATGGCCAAGCGCAACATGAAGCCGGAGGTGCGCAAGGCGCAGCGCGACGCTGCCGTCAAGGTGGCCAAGGAGCAGAAGCGCGCCACCAAGGCTGCCAAGAAGGCCGCCGCCCCCGCGCCCGCCAAGAAGGCGGCGCCCAAGCAGAAGGCCGCCAAGGTGACGCAGAAGTCCGCTCCCCGCGTCGGAGGCAAGCGGTAAACAGTTAGTCGTCGTGCTAGAGCTAAACAGGATTAAAGGAAAGTGACTCAAAACCTAAATAAAAGCCGCGAAGCCACTTCGCGGTGAACAAAAAAGCTCTCTCTACCCTCTCTTGGTCATCTTTATTCGATGGTGTTCCTAAATGAACTCGCTGCTGTATTTCTTGAGGCCTATGAAGCTGGTCAGCCGGCCGATGGCGTCGCCGTGCACCTGGACATAGGTCTGCGCGGGATCGTAGAGCTCCTTGGCGGGCTGCTCCTCGTCCTCGTCCAGCAGCGGCTCCACGTGCACCCTCTGCGACCTGATCTCCATCAGATGCAGGCAGCCGATCAGGTCGAGCAGCTCCAGCAGGAACATGATGTCCACTGGCACCAGGTGCGAGAAGCGCAGGAACAGGCTGTAGACGGTGCAGCCGATGCGGGCGATGCAGTCGCTCAGGACGGTGGTGAGCCAGCGGTCCAGGACGCGACGGTTGAGCGAAGCGTTCACCCGGATCCAGGGCTGCGGCCGCATGGCAATCGTGTCGCGCTGCAGCTCCACCGGCGGGCTTATTTTCTCCGCCGACGGTTCCCTCCTCCTAACATTCCGCCTGGGTCGCTTTGTGCCCGACCCGCCCTCGGTGTCGTCGCTTTCGCTGTCCGTACTGTTTCGCTCCGAGAGCTTTGCCTTCTTTTCGGCCGCCTCCTGGTCCTCCTGGGCCTCGAGAGCCTCCAGCTTGCGCTTCTGCCCCACCACGGCCTGCAGGGTGCTGGGAGCCGCCGCCACCAGGGGCTGCACCCGCTCCCGCTCCAGCCGCGTGATGTGGAACGTGTGGACCACCCAGTTGCGGATGTGCTGCTTGTGCACGTACATGTGACTGGCCACGCCCACGCGCTTGATCAGGTTGTGCTCGGCCAAGAGCCTCAGGCTCTCGAGCAGAAAGTCGCCCAGCGGGAACATTCTGCGCAGCTCCAGCCCCTGCACCCCCAGCGGATACTTTTCGATGTGGTCGTGTATGTCCTCCATGTGCCGGATGGCGCTGGCGTTGAATCCTTTCGCCTGGAGGTTGGGTCGCAGGGTGTCGAAGGTGTTCTCCGTGTACAGCCAGTGGGCGGCCCTTCAAAACGGAAACAGATGCATTAGATGGGTTACCAGACAGGCCTTTGCCCTTCCACCTACTTCATCACTTTCTCCAGCACCGCAATGCGGGTGGCGTCCCTCTCCCTCTTTGTCCGCTGCTGCTGCTGCATCGTCTCGATGCAACGCACCCCAATCGTCGGCAGGTGCACCACAAACACGTCCTGCACCCGGGCGCGTTCCTCCTTGTTCAGCGCCGGTTCGTACTCCTGCACCCGGTCCGTCTCCCAGGCATGGGTCTCGTCCTCGAGGAGCTCGGCGCAGAGGGAGCGCCAGTCGGTGAGCTTGCCGAGGTGGTCTTCCGCCAGCGCCTTTCCCAGGTCCTTCACCTCCAGCGGCTGCTGCTGGCGTCGCCAGTAAGCCTCCAGCTGATGGGCAAAGGCCAGAAAATTCGAAACGGACACGGTGAGGGCCGTGCCCGGGGTCAGGGACTCCAGCGCCTCCAACTGCGACGAGGGCAGAGCATCAGCCATCACCTGGCGCAGAATGGGCCGCTGCTCATGGGCTATCCGCTCGACGGCATTCAGATAGTTGCCGCTGCGCATGATGCAGTTGGCGAAGGGACAGTCGCCCTGCTCCAGACGCGTCTGGCTCAGCGTGATGGTCTCCCCCAGGGCGTCCAGGGCGCAAAAGAAGTGCATGCTGCGCAGCTGCATCTTGGAGAGCTGATTGTACGCACTGGCGGGCAGTCGGTAGCTTAGGTTCGCCGGATGGAAGTACACCCGCGACGCCGACCGGCCACTGGCCTCGGTCTCCAAGCGCTTGGCGTACTCCGTTTGCGGGGCATTGTCGAAAATGCAGCTGTAGTGATCGAGGATGCGGTCCGTGGCGCAGCTGCTTTGCCGTCCCACCGTGCTGGTGTCCACCGTGAGAATGTTGGCGGGCAGCTGCAGCGACAGCACCAGTCTGCGATGCGCCAGCCACTCCCCGATGAGCAGCAGCTGGGCGAAATGCGGCGAGGAGAGCTGCTGCTCCCCGTTCGAGTGCAGCGTTTCGTTCAGAGCGTAGTAGGACTCGAAGACGGAGGGCGTGAGCTTGGCATAGATCAGGCGGTACCTGTACTTGGAGCTCAGCAGGTGGCCGGGCCCCGTGATCTGGCGGCTGGACACCAACTGGATGTTCCGGCGTTTCACTGCCACAATCAGCGAATCTGCGCGCGCCTTGTTGAAGGCCGCGTTCAGGACCTCCTCGGAGAAGTGCTTGTAGATCTCGAAGGTCTGCAGGTTGAGCAGGGTCTTGTCCTTGGAACAGCAAACAGTGCTGTGGAGTACACTGTGCGCCACCGCCACATTCAGCTCCGTCTCGGTGGCGGGGTCCTGGAACAGCAGTTGCGGCTCCTCCACCGCCACACGGCACTGGCCCCGAATCGCATCCACCGCATCGGGCAGCAGGAACTGGGTGCGCATGGAGCTTAGCTGGGGGGAGATCAACGTGTCAACCCTTCACTTGTGACCCCCAATAAATGAACACTACACTCACCGACTTGGCCACAATCCTATGCAGTTTGGTCATAACGAGAACAAAGTGTATCATCAACGCGTCGTGGAACTCACTCTTGTTGGGGTACTCCCGCTTGAGCTGGCTGAGGAAGCGCTCGTTGTAGAGCTCGGTGAACTGCTCGTGCGTCTGCATCATGTAGATCCAACCGGCCAGGTCCGGGGCATCGCGCTTCGTCTTCAGGATGAACTGCACCCGACGCACCACCGCCTGCGTGGTCTTGTTACAGATGCCCAGGTAGCGGCGGATGAGGTCCCGGCAAACGACGCCCACGTCGCACAGGGCCAGGGTCAGGATGGGGGCATCGATGAAGGTGTAGACGGCTCGGCCCATCCACAGTATGCGGTCTTCCTCGGGCGTCCAGCTGACACGCAGAGTGCGCATGTTGCGCAGCGCATCCCGATCGATGTCGTCCCGCGGTCCGGCCTTCTTCTTGGCCTGCGCGCTGCTCTGCCTCCGTCCACTCGGCCGGTGGCCCATCTTGACCCGCACACTGCGCTTTGTGTTCACCAGCCCGGACCCCAACAGCTTCTTGGCCTTCTTCCTGCCGCCGGCCGTCTTGATAACGTTTTGGCGCTGCACCCACGACCAGTGGCGAAACTGGTGGGCGTACAAGTGCGAGCCCAGGCCGGCGGCTCCCAGGCTATCCCCCGGCACCGAGGCGTTGTCCAGCTCCGGCGCCTGCTCGAACTCAACGGGCGGCTGGAAGGCGAGGTTTTGCAGGCGCGGCGCCGGCTGGGAGCCCTGCGTGGAGCGCAGGTGGTTGCGGTAGCCCAGCTTGGTGTAGATGCAAATGTGCTGCAGCTTGGCCCAGTACTGGGCCACCTGCTCCTTGTCGGTGAACTCAAAGTCCAGGCGCGTGTAGGTGCGATCGGCGCTGACCTTCTTGTAGTTGTGCTCGGTGCTGGAGGTGGTGTCCAGCAGGCGGGTGCGATGATTGAGGTACACCCAGCGCTGCAGCGAGTCCCGACCGAGCTTGCGCTCGCTAACCTGGATGAGCCCCATCTGGCTGAGCAGGCGCAGGGTGCTCACATACAGCTGCTGCAGCTTCAGGCGGGGCACAACCGATTCCAGGCGCAGCTGCGGGAGCAGATAGTGCTGGCGTACGGGGTGCTGCAGCTGCAGGCGCAGTTGGTCGTTGGCCTCGCGATCGATGCGGCAGATGCGCAGGAAGAGCGACAGCGGCATCCGGTCCATGGCGTCCATGAAGTAGAACCAGCCCTGCGGCTTATCCTTGCTGCGCGGCAGGGGCGGAATGAAGGTGCGCCAGCTAATGTCCGCGGTGTACGGCCGCACTTCGCCTCCGTCCTTGTCCCGCCACTCCTCGAGGTATTGGCGCGGCTGCAGCGACGGTTCGGTTTTCTGCCACTGCTGCACCAGCTGGGGGGTCATCTCCAGAGGTTTCTGGGTCGGCGGCAGCTCGTGCAGCAGGTAGTAGAGGAACTCGTGCAGCGTCCTGGCCAGCAGCAGTTTGGGCGCCTGCGTTTTGGCAATCGGCAGGCTCGGAGGGCGCTCCGCATTCTGCTGCTTTCGTCGCGCCAGCAACTCCTTGCGCTCCCGCGGATGCAGCTGCGAGGGCCGCTTCATGCGCTCCTCCGTCACCAGGTGGAAGTTGCTCTTCAGCTTGAGGATCTCGCGGCGCAAGAGCACGTGGTCGATGTCGATCTTGGGATGTGTGGCGAACCGATAGAGCCGCACCCGCTGATCGTACTGCAAAGTGACCTCGAAGACGTTGATTTTCCCGCTGGTCATCATGGGCAGCAGCAGGCGCTGCAGCGAGCGCCGGCAAAGGGTGTCCTTGAAGCCCCTACGCCGCTCCTCCTCCTGGAGCTGCTTCTGTATCCGGTACAGGTGCACAATGCACGTCTCGTCGAGCAGGCGCACGGTCAGCTTCTGGCGGTCCAAAAGGCGCTGCGTCTGGTTCTTCACGCGCGTCAGTTTCAACTTGAACGTGACGGGTCGCACGGTTGCCGTAATCTCCGGCATGTCCTTGAGCGGGATCTCCATGTTGATGGGCACGTTCTATAAAGAAATTTGGGGTAATATAGAAGGCGTTTTACTGCATTAGATGCTCCCACTCACCGGCTCCTCCTTGCAAGCGATGTCCTGCTCGAGCTGGTTGAGCGATTGGATTTTCTCGGCCGCCGCCACATGCTCCTTGGCCACGAAACGGTACTGGCGACTCTTGCCCAGGTGGTGCGAGTACACCTTGACGTCGTGGATCTTTTGCATGTGCTTGATAAAGTGCCGTGTGGTGTTGAAGCTGACGGCCGTGTACTTGGAGATCTCGTAGGCAGTGAGGCCGCGCTCCCCGAAGCGAGTCACCGCCCGTGTGGCCTCCTCCTCGGGCGGTATGTCCAGGTAGCTGTGCCGAAAGTCGAGGAACTCGAGCATGGTCTTCTCCTCGCCCGCCTCGCTGCTGACCTGGTAGATATCGTTTACCTGCATGTCCGGATTTCGCAATCGAACGACCACCACCTTGCGAACGGTCGCCCTGGAGGTATTGCCGTTCTTGGTCAGCGGCTGCGGAACCGGTCGTTCCACCTGCGCTGTCTCGAAGAACTTGCGGAAGACGTGCGTCACCAGCAGCTTCTTGGTCTTGAGATGCGGTGGGTTGCCGAGCCGGGCGCAGATCTCGGCCACGGGCACATAGCGCTCGCTCGAGCCCACAATCTCCAGGTAGAGCTTCGCCAGGTTCTCCTGCGTGTGGTTCTTGTAGAGGCGATGAAAACGCGGCAGCATTAGCAGCGACGACGACAGCAGGCGGCCCTTGTTGCTCTCGATGTACATCTGCGTGGTAATCAGTTGCAGGCTCAGCAGCTTGGTTCTGTAAAAGGGGGAGATATCTTTAGATTTTGCCGGTTATTTAACACGGTCCTCAAAAAAACAGGGGAGCTCGGAAAGACAGAAAGTTCTCCTAGTCAATAAAGTATTTATTGTATATTATTGATCAGCATCAACTGCGAAGAAGTTATAGTCTATCCATTAGTCCATATTAACCCGTAGATCTTGGAGATTATAATAGATACACAAAAAGCAATTGCATATATTTGTTTTTTAAATCGGCTACCTCCTCCTGCACCCCCGCAAACCGCGAAATTCTGTAGCACACACCATTTTCAATTTAGAAACACAGAATTCGGATATGTTATTCGTATTAAACATATCTATTCCTGCTGCCAAAATCAGTCACTTACATCGATCCACTCTCGAGAAAATGGCAAAAATAAATGCGCTTTAAAATTAGAGTGAAATCTAAGAACGGGGTATTTATAGTCGATACCTTCGTCTGTTATGGTTACTTGTTTTTGGGCTTAGCTAGGGACTTACTTGATGTAGGACACTATGCCGGCATCCTTGCAGTAGCGACTCAGCGACCAGGGACCCGCCGTGGTGTGTCCGTTGTGGCGAGAGCGCCCCACGGCCTCCAGGAACACATAGTTCTGCAGGGCGATCTCCTTGGGCAGCATTATGTGGCCCGGGGAGAGGGCCGCTCTTCGTAGTTCCTGCGACGCCACCACCACCAGACGTCCCCCCCACTGCTCCGTGGCCTGGGCAACGGTCAAAGGCTGAAGAGTAGCAAGCGGAACGGGTTTCCGGGTCTTAAAGTCCGCACAATTGCCCATGATGCCATCCTCCTGAACGGGAGCATTGACGAGGAACTGAAAGGGGCACGTTTCCGATATGACCGGGACGCCCAGGTCCTCATCCATGTCCTTGAGGCGATCATAATGGGGGAAATCAGGGCGAGATTCGGGCAGCTCAAAGAACTCCACTTTGTGGGGATGGGAGCGCAGTAGTAGTGTCCAGACCTGCTGCTGAAGCCGCTCCGACAGTGGCTGGGGCGATAATTTAAAGCGTCTTGCCAGGAGGCCCCAGAGATCTGCCCAAAAAAGGGATCTTAAGTAAAAGAACAAAGTGTTGTGCAAATGGATTTCGCTTACAGGGCAATGTGACGCCTTCCAGGCCCTCAAGAGCCACCTCATCCAGGACAGCACTGATCCAAGATCCGCCGGAAGAGACTGCCATTATTTGTTTTTTAAGAGTCGGGTCACAACTCGACTAAAACAATTTAGTTTTTTGAGGACTATTGTTGATGCGGTTCCGTTTGCATGGCCTATCCATTAGTGATGGTAAACCGGCGGTTCTGTGATCAAAACACTCACTCCCAATCCAGTGCTTCTCAAACTGCAAATGAGGAGGAAATAGTAAGTTATAAACAAATACAAATAATTAGAGAGACATACCACAAAACTACATGAAAATAAAATAACATATAAGGAGTCAACCAAATAGGCGTTTTTCTATTAAACAAATACCAACGCTAAATATGCCCAACATAAACACAACAAATATTCATATAAGGTGAATTATCATTTGCACAACTATTGACATGTCTAGCAACATTTAATATATTTTCATATAAAATCAATAAGTCATATAATGATAAATGTGCTTAGTGAATAGGGGGAATAATAGAAGTACGTACTCATATTCAATACATATTTAAATATTTAAGGAACACCTTTATTGCTTGACTAAATTATAACCATTACTATCACCGATAGTTATACTGCTTGCCACGATGTTTTTGCCATCTCTATAGCCTGACATCTCCACTGCTTGCTACGGAACTGTGGCCACCTCTAACCGCTCATGTTTTCGGAGGCACTTGTTTAAAATTCTATTCATTGGTTTAAAACAGGCAATCCCTTTGAATCATGAATGGCAGCACCAAGAAAGCGAAGAAGGCGAATGTCTTCAAGGAGATAGAGTCCACCTTCGAGCAGCTCACAGAGCACCCGGAGCGCTTCCTCAAGTTTGTTTGCCTTCCAAGCAGCGCGCACGTGTTTCAGTCGCCAGCTAATAAACAATTTGTTGTTGCAGGCCCCAGCCGGAGCAGATCCCGGCCATCGAGCAGCTGATCCAACAGACGTACGCCGTCAGCCTCTCCGGGGATGTGGCCAGCAAGGGAGACCTGCTGCCAGAGCTGGTGCTGGAGCAGATGGACGAGGAGCAGGTGTGGCAGCAACTGGAGATGCGCAACGATCCGGTGCTGGAGCAGCTGATCCAGCAGACCGGCCAGATGATGGCCATCCGGGATCAGCACCTCGGCATTGAGCTGGACGACGGCGAGGAGCAAGAAGAGGAGGAGGCGCAGGAGGAGGAGGAGCTACAGGAAGAAGACGACTTGGAGGACGGTTCCGATGTGAGCGACGAGGATGCTGCGCCGAAAGCCAAGCAGCCGGCCAAAGGAAAACCCAGCAAGCGGCTGCGCAAGTCCATCGTGGACGACACCTTCTTCAAGCTGGAGGAAATGAATCAGTTCCTGGAGCAGGAGGACGCCAAGGAAATGCAGCGGCAGGGCAACAAGCGGCGCGTGGAACGGGCAGACGATATCGATCACTTTGCCGAGGATTTCGGTCTTGGGGAGGAGGACGAGGAGGATGAGGAGGAGGGCAATGTAAACTATGCGGACTTTTTCGACGAGGACGAGGAACTGGAGCAGGAAGCGAGGAGATTCAATGGCAAGCAGAAGGATTTCTTCGATGAAAACGCCAGTGAGAGTGAAAAGGAGGAGGAGCAAGACGATGAGGAAGACCCCAACCTCGAGGAAGAGACACAGGCAGACGGGGAACAGGCTGAGCTTGATAGCGAAATCGACGAATCCGAGTTTGTGTCCAAATCCGGCATTGAGCCCGCCAGCGACTCCGAATCCGACTCGGACAAGGAAGCCAACGAGGGGGAGGAGGAGGAGGACGACGAGGAGGAGCCTGCCAAGGTGGCCTCCCAGTCCTCCAACGAGCTGCGAGAGGCCCGCCTGTTCCAGCGCATCCGTGACTACGAGGACGTCGTCCTGGGCGAGAAACCGTGGCAGCTAAAGGGCGAAGTAAAGGCGGCCAACCGCCCGCAGAACTCGCTGCTCGAGGAGATCCTCGACTTCGAATCAACCACACGACCCACAGCGCCCATCACGGAGGAGGATAATTGCTCCATCGAGGACATCATCAAGCGGCGCATCCGCGACAAGGCCTGGGACGATGTTGTGCGCACTGTACGTCCCGTGCACACGCCCCAGGAGTACCGCAAGCAGCTGGTGCTCGACCAGGAGAAGTCCAAACAGTCGCTGTCGCAGATCTACGAGGCCCAGTACCAAAAGGAGCTGGACAAACTGAATCCCAATCGGGATGCCGACGAGAACACGGGCCCCGAGCCCAAGGAACACCAGGAGATAAGGCGGGCCATGCGCGCGCTCTTCCTCAAGCTGGATGCCCTGTCCAACTTCCACTTCACACCCAAGCCAGTGGCGCCAGAGATCAAGATCGTTACCAATACGCCGGCTGTGCAAATGGAGGAGGTGGCCCCGCTGGCAGTCAGCGATGCCAAGCTGCTGGCCCCCGAGGAGGTATTCCGCGGACCCAAGCACGCGCCCCTCGGCAAGACGGAGCGCAACCGGACGGACAAGAACCGGGAGCGCCGCAAGAAGAAGCAAAAGCAGCGGGCCATCAACTCGGCCTTGGAGCAGCGCGATCTCCAGCGGGCCAAGGAGGGCAAGGCGCCCACAAAGCGGGAGGCGGACGCCAAGCTGCTCAAGACTATCACCAAGAATCGCAACGTGGATAAGGTAAGCAGCAGCCCGCATTCGGCGATGGCCGGTATTACATTGTACCTTGTGCTCTTCCCTCTTCCAGATCAATGCAAGCAGCAACGACCAGGGGGCTCTCAAATCGTCGAAGGCGTTCTTCCACAAACTGCAGGACACAGCGGCAGCTACGGGGTCGAATAAGCGGCCCAAAAAGGATGCCGGCAAGGCCAACGCCAAGAAGCTGAAGCTTTAAGTGTTCATATTAGCGACCCTTAATTGTTGATTAGCATTCGCCCAGCCAAGTTTTCGCTTCACCAGTCACGTGGCGGCAAATGGCCACAAGCGCACGCACGACGTCCCAGCGGATGCAGACGTAACTTTCCACGAGAGTGGCCAATTTGGGGCACCGTGGGAGCTGCCATGCGACAGCCTTTGGCAGGCTCCCTGCGCGAGCATCCTGGCGTGCGATGTGTGTGCGATGTGTGTGGGCGTCTGGGAGTGAGCCAAGGACATTCGGCTGCCTGGCGGGGCGATTAGGCACGCGTGTAATGTAAAGAATATGACTATTTTTAGAAGTAACTACTTAAAATAAACTGTTTGCTATTTAAATAGAAACGAAACGGATGAAATGTTTGAGTAAACTGATTGAAAACCAAGCGTTTTTAAAGGCTTGATAAAACTTGGTCCCAGGGAATGGCACAGGAATGGAAACGTTATATTTACCACCGATTCTGTGAAATTGTTTTAACATTTTTTTAACACCAATATAGTTGGTTTAAAGTTTTGGATAATTGTCATCAGACAAACAATGGTAGACACAAGGAAAAACTATAAATAAATTGTTTTTTTATATGTTGATTTTCTTTGATGCAGTGTTCTTGCAAAATAGTTTTATCTTTTTTTAATTAAATGTTTAAACAAACAAAATTTAAAGCCAATTGTATTTGATGACGTTTATATTAAATAGCGCAAGAAAAACTAACAAAAAGTTGTACATTTGAATGCTTTATTGTTTAAATGTGCGCAAGAAAAAAAGTCCGATTAAACTATACCTTATATTTATATTTTTTTGCGAATTAAAAAACTTTATTTAAAACTTTATGATAATATTTGGTATACGACCAAGAATCATACGCTCTTAAATTTGTGCATTCTTTTTGTCCATTTCCTATTCATGTTAATTAAAAATTTATAATATGTTCATTGTATTAAATATTTTTTTTTTAATTTTTGCATCTTTTTTATATTTTGGCGGGGTTTCGAGCCAGTGTTGAAAATCGCACACAGGACAGAGCTGGACAGCGCGTGCATCAGGCAAGTGTTGGCAAGCACTCGAAGCCGACCAGCACGTGTGTTGTATTTGAAATACAGCTTGCAGTCGAGAAAACATTCGCATTCGCTCCGTTCAAGATGGTTAAAGTGCAGAAGCCGCAGGCCAAATCGCTGACCAAGAGCAACCCCATCGAGGGCGTTAGCAAGCAAAAGAACAAGTCGCCCAAGGCCAAGAAACCAGCGCCGGCAGCCGTAAAGGCCGTCTCAGCCGCCACCAACAAAAAGGAGAAGAATGCGGCGCCTGTGAAAAAAGCAGATGGCGGCGGCGTCAAGCCCGCCAAGGGGGCGCAGAAGCAGAAGCGACCCTTGGTCCTGGCTCCTCCCGAGTCCCCCAGCCCCGCTCCCGCTTTAAGTAAGAAATCAAAGGAGAAGGCGCCGAAGAAGCCAGCAGAGGCGCCAAAAAAGGAGGCCAAAAAAGTCGAGGCTGCGCCAGTAGTTCCCGCCAAGAAAGCGGCCAAAAGGAAAGCCGAGGCCGCGGTTGCCCCTGCCCAGAAGCCCGCCCAGACGGCCAAGAAAACCCAGAAACCAGCTGCAGCTCCTGAAACCAAGAAGAAGTCCGCCAAGGCAGCCAAGACGGCCAAACCAGAGGCCCCCAAGAAGGCAAAGCCTGTCCAGAAACTTGCCAAGTCCCTCAAGGCCGCCAAGGGCAAGAAGCCCAAAAACAAGAAGGTCAAAGAGGTAAAGAAGGCCAAGAAACCCGTGGAGCTGACCTTCGAACTGAAGTCCTTCGACGAGGACAAGTACAAGGAGATCGTGTGCGAGCAGAATGTGCAGAAAGTGTGCCAGGCCCTGAAGAAGCTGGTGGAGGAGGAGGTGGCCAAGAAGAAGGCCATCTTCACCGACTACCGCTACAACCTGCAGGTGGCCAGCTACAAGATTGCCAGCTGTCCCAAGCGCGTGGTGAAGCTCTCGCTGAAGCATTCGCTGGTGGGCAGCGACGACGACGTGGCCATCATTGTGCCGGATCTGCAGCGCGGCGCCAAATTCGACTTTGAGCCCACCAAGCAGCACTACGAGGACCTCCTGCGCGAGGCTGGTGTGCAGCAGCGTCTCACGGTTGTGCCCTTCAATCAGCTGCGCAACGAGATGGGCACCTTCGAGGCCAAGCGGAAGTTCCTCAACACCTACGACTACCTGCTGTGCGACGGTCGCCTCGCCGGCCAGGCCACCGGCTTTTTGGGCAAGGTAAGAGCACAACAATAGCACGGCTAGGGCCGGTTCAACCCTAAGTAATCTGGCTTTTGTTAGAAAGATATCCCACCCCGGATAGATTTCTATTCTGAGAAGGATTTGGAACCCTAACTAAATACTCTTGTTTGTCTGCAGTTCACCCAGAAGCCACGTAAT
Source organism: Drosophila ironensis (assembly GCA_021223825.1). Taxonomy (NCBI): domain Eukaryota; kingdom Metazoa; phylum Arthropoda; class Insecta; order Diptera; family Drosophilidae; genus Drosophila; species Drosophila ironensis. The sequence continues at coordinate 730,054 of JAJJHQ010013222.1, forward strand.
GTCCTGCACGCCGTGCGCCTTAACAAGGAGAACGATAAGCTGTCAGAGGAGGTGAGCCGTGCCCTGCACCGCACAGCCTTCCGGCAGCTGGCCAAGGGCGACCTGACTTCCATTCCGGTGGGAAACTACGAGCACAGCGCCCAGCAGCTGACAGAGAACATCCTGCTGGTGAGCAAGCAGCTGCAGAACCTCTATCCCGGCGGGCTGGCCAACATTCGATCGCTATACCTGAAGATCGACATTGTGGGCACCTCGGCGCTGCCTTTGTACGTGAGCATGTGCGCCCCGCCGGCGGACACGCCGTATGTGGTGGGGCCGCGAGAGCAGCGCATGCTCAAGCTGAAGAAGCAGGCCAACGAGGTGCTGTCCCGCTTCGCGCTGACCAAGGACGCCGAGTTCATCAAGCTCACCAGCGATCAGGTGAAGCGCAAGGCCGAGGTGCGCGAGAAGAAGGCGGCCCTGCTGGCCGAAGATGCTTCGCCCAAGGACAACGACGGCGACGACCAGGCTGTACCCACCAAGAAGGCCCGCAAGGAGGCATCCAGCGAGAGCGGCAAGGCCGAGGCGGAGGAGTCCGATGAGGGCGATTCGGCGGAGGAGGAGGAGGAGAGCGCTGGTGAAAGCGGTGAGGATGAAGACGGCGAAGATGAAGATGACATTGAGGGGGAGGATGATGACGATGACGATGAGGACGACGATGACGAGGACGACGACGAAGAAGACGATGATGACGATGACGACGATGATGATGACGAGTAATCATGCCATCGAGCATTATATTCCCCCCTTAGTCTTAGATTTAATCGGATTTTTGCAAACCTTTTATATTGTAATCCTGCTTGCAATACCGGCAACAGTTTTTAAGAATAAACGAGTGTTTTAAGAATGAATAATTGGTGTTTATCCACCTACGGAAAGGGGCGTGGCAAAAATATGAAAATAACATTAACCGGACCTAAAACAAAGATAATTTTGTGTCTGGCTCTTATTTTGTTAAAGTTATGGTCGAGTAGTAAGTAAAGGGAGTAATGGAAATAACTAAACATAAATTTAATCAAAAGCATAAAGAATTGCACCTATAGCTTTAATCGCATCGATTGGTTCATACATACAGACAGGCGGACGGACGGACGGATCCAGTATTCAGTATCCAGCACAACTGGAAGTCCTCTTGATCTTCATAGGGCTGATGCAGCGAATCTCCACGTCGGGTGAAAAGAGGCAGATTTTTGGATGTCGAAGGCGACAGCCGATTCCAAAAGGCGGTAGATGACGTCAGAGGGGACAATGATCCTCCATTGCCCAGTAGATCGTTGTCGGTGAGATAGGGCGGATCCGATGCTGGAGATGGGTTTCCGTCGAGGAAATAGGCGGTCTGGTCAAGGAAATAGGCGGTCTGGTCGACGTCTGGCGAACTGATGGGGAACTAGAGGGCAACTAGAGGTAGGGGAACTACAGGGAGGGTAACTACAGGGAAGGGAACTACAGGGAAGGGAACTACAGGCAATGGAATTTTAAGGGAGGGGAACTACAGGCAATGGAATCTTGAGGGAGGGGAACTACAGAGAGGGGAATTAGAGGGAGGCGAACTACAAGCAGGGAACTATAGAGGGGGATCTAGAGGGAGGGGGGAGGGGAAAAAAAAGTATTAGCTCGATGATCCTCGCAGTTCTCGACGTTTCTTGGCGATCGTCGGCATCGGGAGTTGGCGGATGCGATTCTTCGAAGTCAGGGAATCGGTTACTTGAACAACCGCCGAACAGCTATTAGTGGCGGGCTTGGATTAGTCCATTCGCCGGTAGGATTAGTCGCCGGAATCAAGTCGTACCCCCTTTTCATGCCGCGGATAGTCGATGCACTGCATCACAGTTGGCGCAGCAGATGTGTACAGGGGGACACCTGCCAGGGGGACACCTGCCAACGGCGACACTGCTGCCAACACGACGATACCGGAACGTTGAGAGCCAGGGACAGATGAGGATTATGATCCTCGGCATCCACTTCCTTGACCAGGCGGCAGGCGGTCGCTGACATCTGGAACTGGTGGACCCAAAGCTGGAGCTGCGCCTCCCTCGTTGGCTAATCCAGAAGCTAGAACGAAAAAAAAAAAAATAAAATTACTTACCCAAAAATTTCGATTTCTCGAGCTTAAGTAATGATTTTTTTGTCAGAACTAGTTGGGAATTATTCCACGGCGGGTGGAAAATTTGGTTTGGCGGTTTGGCATTTGAATTTAAATTTAAATTTAATTTTTAAAATTTTAACTGATCGTTGACTAACCGTCATTAAAGAGCAGTTAATATTTGAAAAATAAATTTAAATATTTTCTCTGACTAACCGCCTTTCCAACGATCAGTTAAAATCAGTTAAAATTTTAAAAATTAAATTCAAATTTAAATTCAAATGCTAAGCCGCCAAACCAATTTTTCCACCCGCCGTGTTTATAATTCCCAACTAGTTCTGACAAAAAAATCATTACTTAAGCTCGAGAAATCGAAATTTTTGGGCAAGTAATTTTTTTTTTTTTTTTTCTTTTTAGCTTCTGGATTAGCCAAGGAGGGATGCGCAACTCCAGCTTTGGGTCCACCAGTTCCAGATTCCAGTGACCGCCTGGTCAAGGAAGTGGATCCCGAGGATCATAATCCTCATCTGTCCCTGGCTCTCAACGTTCCGGTATCGTCGTGTTGGCAGCAGTGTCGCCGTTGGCAGGTGTCCAGGGATCTGCTGCGCCAACTGTGATGCAGTGCATCGAAGCTATCCGCGGCGCCAAGAGGAACTACGACTTGATTCCGGCGACCGGATATGCAAGCCCGCTATCAGTAGCCAGCTGCTCGTCACCGCTCATATGTGTCCAAGGATCTGTTCCGCCAACTGTGATGGAGTGCATCGATTATCCACGGCATGAAAAGGGGGCACGACTTGATTCCGGCGACTACTCCTACCGGCGACCGGATGTCCAAGCCCGCCTTCAATAGCCAGCTGTTCGGCGGTTGTCCATGTAACCGATTCCCTGACTTTGAAGAATCGCATCCGCCAACTCCCGATGCCGACGATCAAGAAACGTCGAGAACTGCGAGGATCATCACTGTGATGGACGCGTTTTCATTACAGTCGCCACCGCTGGATCTCGTATGCCATCGCCACACCTGATGCAGTACGTCGGGCGATTCGCTGCGCCAAAAAAAGGGACCACCTGTATTCTGGACAATTCAATAAAGGAGGCGTAGCTGCGAAAATGGATCCGGCAGTTCAAGATATCACCAATCAACTAAAAACGCACAGGTAAGGATTTGTGTCTGGAAATCAAAGGGCTGCTGCTCCATCTGTTTTGACATAGTGCGTCGAACTATCCCCCACGCCCCATAATATATTTGATAGAGAAGCAAATATTATTGTAATGTAACCCTACGACCTCGTAAAAAAGAGGGGCATAAAATGTGCTCTAGGGATTCCTGGATTTGATGTTGTCATCATACTAATGTCAACTATATTAAACCATCAAAAATATGTGTGCATGTTAATCGGTCATTTATTGAATTCAATTATAAAATCAATTATCGCCCTAGGGCTAGTAAGCACATATGTTTGGAATGTGTGCAAGTTCATTGAATATTCATACGCATTCTATATCTGCATATCCTCAAATCAGGCATGAACTCTTATGGCCATTGCATACGAATGCCTTTTCCAGATTGTTTCCATGTTTTCCGCGGATAGCTGCCCAGAATGCTGTTGGGCTGCGTCACAGCTCAAAGTGGATGCCAACAACCCTTCGTGGCATCCTTTGTGGCCATAAAATCCAAATATGCATTATGCCCCCCAACTCTGCTCAGCGGGAACCTGCAACATGCCACACAACAAAGTCAATTTCAATTTTCATAAGAACTGATTTATATGCACGCGCATATAGTTTCTATATAGTTTCATAAACCAGGCAGGAGCATCCAGTGGGAGTACATCGAAATGCAATTTCTTTGATGTCTCTGACGAATTATGTATAGGCATTTGAGGTTGGACGCTGACCCCGAACTGACCCAATGCTTGCATAATTCCTCTTAATTAGTTTTTATGGATTGCTCCAAGTTACGAACCCTCGGCAACTTTGACAGTTGCCTGTCTTGTTACATTCCATTTCAAATCCTGCCATACGCTCATGTCCCTTTATATGCGTGGGCAAGGTCGGGGCCCAAGAGATTAGAATCACGTTTCATGCTAACCGCCAAAAAAGTACAGAATAAAATGTAACAAAAACCGAGTCCGAGCTGGACACGTCGCCGGCAAAAAAACCAAAACATTGTAAAGCTTTTATCAGTCCACATTATCATTAGCCGCGTTTTCTGTTGCTGCCATAAAATCCATACGAATGGCTGCCCAAATAATCAGGATTCCCTGCATACGCAATTGGCCTTTCCCCGTTTCCGGTTTCATTTCATCATCTCGCAGACAAAAAAATGAATTCCCAACATTGCCGGGACTGAATTAATTTATCTAACCCAATTTAAAGGGGTTACTGGTAAACATTTATAAAGAGAAGATTGGGATTTCCAACATTTATAGGATTTTTGAGGTGTCTATCCAATTTATTTATAGAATATATTGCTATAAATCAAATAGTATAATAAATCTCCGAAATTGTATTACCTTCCGCAGTGAAATGCCAATATGAGCTCATTCTGTTATATTTGCACAGGTGACTGCTCCGTATTTTGGCGCGGATTCAATTACGACAGAAGCGTACCTTCCGTTTCGCTATTAAATAACATTTTTATCGGGTAATCGTAAATTTCATCACGATATTTACGTATGCGATCCTTGGTGCGAACTAATTGTGAATTTGCTAAAATATTCACATAAATTGTGATGGTAATCTCCCTGATTAGTCAGAGCCAGCCCGCAAACCGTAAATACGCTTAGATAATGAGATAATGCCCTGTGAATTAATAACAATTTAGTATATATTGGTGGGATTCATATTGGATAACCGAGTGACAGCTGCCGATTGGCGGGGCCAACTAATTGAAAATAATCAGATGCTGATTGCGGGCCGATGCTGATAAAATGATCGATGGACACCCGATAACTATGCGCTCTGATAATTGTGCGTAATTGTTGATAATTGAACTGATAGCTTGAAACGGACCAACTGATTGGCGCTGCCCTTCTGCCACGTGTTGCGTATTGCGAAAGCTGACTGGGCCGGGCCACCACCAACTCCCAATGACTGCGCACAATCGCCGCCAAAATAAGCCAACGCCAACACTCTGTTGTGGGCGGAAGGCGCTCGCTCGGTGGCTCGGCGGTGGCTCGCACTCGGCCCGGGCCATTGGCTGTCGGCTCCCACCTGAACGCGTTGAAATCTTTCGTATCCTCGCCTCGTATAAATCGCGGCTCCTTGGCCAGCCGATTTCACTTACGTTTCAGTCTCAAAGCGGTGCAGTCACCAGCAGCCGAAGAATCAGCAAAGTCTGGCTCAGAAATCAGAACCAGAATCTGAGCATCACCAGCCACGGTTAATATCCCCAGCAACACAAGCCATCCATAAAATAGATTTCCAAAAAGTTAAAAAGTATTTTTTCTCAACGATTTTGAACTTTGTTTGCAGTGCGAAATTTTTGAACTAATATTTAAACAATTCAAGTGATTTGTGTCGTTTTGTGAAGGTGAGTGGCAAATGTGAAATTAAGTGTTTTTTGTTTTAAGTAATTAAAGATAAATATTAAAATTCTAAAAGAATTTGAAAGCATTTTCTATTATTTTTTGAATTTATAATATAGGTTTTCATAAGCCTTTAAAGTGCAATTCAATATTCTTTACAAGCTTTCAAAATTTCAATTTTCAAAAACATACATATTTCCCTAAAACTTGCTCCTAAAATTTCTATAAAAAATGTAATTTTAGAAGTATGAGGCCATCTTTTTGATGATATTTTTAAGCACAGCCGTCGGAACTTTAAAGATAGTGATTATGTAACTCAAGTCAAGAAACAAAATGAATTTACCTAATTCTAAAAAATGTTAGAACCCCTATCTGCATAAATTTACATTCGTAATGTTTTAATAAACTTAATTTACATTTTTGGGGCTCCAAATGGTTCATCTCGTAAGATTTTAATACAGTTTCTTAATTAATATCCTGCTAAGATTATGGAAAGTGGCACCCACGTAATAGAGAAAATCCCAGCGCAAAACACGTGAAAATCGTTTCGTTCAGAGTTCCACTTAATTATGGTTTTATGGCTCTAAATTTCATATGTTTATAAATCTGTAAATGCCCGTTGCTGGCCCTTTGGAAATTGCTTCTTAGCTGGCCTAAGCCATAAAGTCAACAGGGAACCCAGGACCAGACCTCTGCGTTGCTCGAGGATGTGTGTTGAGCTCGGGACATTTGTTGCTTTGCCTTTGTCCTCGATGGCCGGGTTCGCTTTTGGCTTTTTGCCTAGGCGACCTTTTCCCTGCCGCGCACACATATCTGGCAAAATCTTTATTTTATGCTGGAAAATTGAAGTTGTCCCCCAGGCTTTATTACATCTTGGCCGGGTTCAGGCAAGTCCCTTGGATTATCGCAATCATTTGTGGCTTTCGTTCGCTCTCGCAACGAGGCACCTTCATAGTTTTGCGCTGCTTCATGCTTCAATTGCTGGAATATTTTGCCGAAACTTCCGAAAACTTCCAAACTTTAAAGTCAGCAATTGAAATTAATTTTCCCCGCCCATTAACATTTGCGGGCTCTGATTGGCCTCAAGTTGCTCGTCGGTTCAGTGATCCGAATGACTGGTCTTGGGTGCCTCCTCGAAACTTACATTAAAATCTAACCCATCGAGTGGAAGATGGTGAATAAATTCACTTGCTCCAACCAACAACTTGTATGTTTAATAAATGAGCAATTAAATTTCCCTCTCGAAGGCCTATCGCCTAAACGGCGGGAGCAGTGCAGATCATATAAAAAAGTAATTGAAAAATGATGAGAATTAAAAATGCATTTAAGTGTGGTGCAGCACAAAAGCCGCTTAGCTGTGGCAGGAGCAGAGTGAGGTTGCTTGGACACAGTGGTCACAGGGTAAGCCATTTATGCCACAACAAAAAAGGATTTAATCCTCTTCCGCTTTTGCATTTAGTGTGTTTCCGCAACAGCTTACATTTTATGCACTCTGGCATTTATTGCGGTATTACGATTCCTGTGGAATTGTTTTGCATCCAAAAGCGGGGGAAATAAGAACAATAAACACTTAAATTGGTTATTCTAGCTGTTCCCATGTTCGTTTGTTATTTCTTTACAAACTATTACTGATATAAAGCTTTAGAAATCTCAAATTCAAGTTAGTTTTGGTTTTCTACTTCCTCGGCATGCTGTCAGCTTGCGAGATATTCCAATTTTGCACTCGGATGCTCTAACGTCCTGGTGCCCAGGTGAATTGAATCAGATCCTGGCAACGAAGGCGTTGAAAACTACTTAATTTAATGCTCTGCCCCCGGGTTGTTGATGAAATGCGTTCGACGGCGACAAGTTGCTGGGAATTGCTGTTTTCTTTAAATTTACAAAGGAAAAATACGGAGCACAATGAAGACCTAAGACGCACAGACTGAAAGTGGGCAGTTGATTTGGGTCTCCGGATTTGCTTTTAATTTATTTTTCACTTCGCCTCGCATTTCCTTTTCCTCCGACGGTCCGTTGAACAACTTGGATGCGGAAACTTTTCTCACTCAATTAATTCATGTTCATGTGGTAACACGGCAGCTTACCTCGTCGGCTGGGCAACAATTAAAAGATACTTAGTCAAGAGACTTAAAAAATTCACTTGAGGAAAAGAGGATCGCTTAAAAAGGGTTTAGCCACGAAATATAAAAACAAAGTGCGCAAAATGGCTTAGACAACTTTTTGGCCAAAATGTTTCCTAACAAGCTCCCCCCGAGGTGCCCTTCTTGCCGATGGTTGTAATTAAATTTGCATATTTTTATTAATTAAATTGTTTAGCCAGTGTTTACTGGAAGCTCCCCAAGTTTGGCCCCTCGCACATATGTATGCATGCTAATAGCCCAGAGAGCTGCGGCGGAGCCCCAACAAAAATTAACAAGCCCCAAGGCAAAGACAAAACAAACAGAACCGGGGACACAATTGCAACCGGATTTGGGATGCTTGCCACGCTCGCCCCCTAAATTGCTCCAATGTGCTCCACTGGAAGTTTCAAGAGCATTAGATTGTGGCCATTGCCACGCTCGTTTCTCTATTTATTGCCATTATTATAGGGAGGACTCGGTTCATAATTTTTTCAGTTTTATATTCCCCCAAACGCGTGCCCCCCACAACCTGGCTAATTTAATTGGGCACGATTCTCCATCCAGAAATGTTTACGCCTCGAATTAGTCGAGCTATGAATTCCTAAATGCAAAACATTAAGTGCCGGAGGTGTTAAAATGAAATGATGTAGAAATTTAGTAAGGTTGTAGAAATTTTAAATGCTTGCTTATGGAGATTAAAACAAGTAAGTGTCTCGAATTTAAATTTAAATACCCGGTTCTTAGTTTCCACCTGATTTTTAGAACTTTATAAATGCAGTGAAATTGTGGCCGCAACAAATTTTCCTAATTTGTGGTTCTATAGAGAAGCTTGAGGGCGCAACACATTTTTGTCATTTGAGCGGACGGAGTAGGCATAACCGGCTGATTTTTTAAACGCAGAAAGATATTGGCTTTAACAAGGTACTAATCAAATTTAGAGTTAAATTTGTGGACGCCACAGAATTTCGCGGTTTGCGGGAATGCGGGGCATGGTACCTGATTCTTAAAACAAACTTGGGCTGAACTGGCATCACAAAATCTGAAAAAGCNTTTGAGCGGACGGAGTAGGCATAACCGGCTGATTTTTAAACGCAGAAAGGTATTGGCTTTAACAAGGTACTAATCAAATTTGGTGTTTCTAGAGTTAAATTTGTGGACGCCACAGAATTTCGCGGTTTGCGGGAATGCGGGGCATGGTACCTGATTCTTAAAACAAACTTGGGCTGAACTGGCATCACAAAATCTAAAAAGCAATTAGTTTTTCTCTATCTACAATCGTCTCCAAAATCTAGGAGTTCATACGAACAGACGGACAAAAGGACATGTCTAGATCCACTCGGTTATTGTTGCTGATAAAAAATATAAGTATGGAGTTGGGAAAGCTTTCTTTTTCCTGTTACATTCGTACGAATTCAATTACACTTGTTCATTTTAAGAACCAGGTATAATAAAAAAATGGTAGTGGATTGATTACCCAATACACCCATATTAAATTTTCAGAGAAAAGTTACAGTTCGAATTGATATTGTTGCCCTAAAGCGTTGGTCATTTGTTTTTCTTATTCGATGAGCTCTACTGTGTTTTACTGCAGGTAATTCTTCACTTCATTTGATTCACTTTTGATACTTGTGCTTTCACGCGAGATAAATTCGGTCCTGGCAAATGCTAACCTCCGAGCATATAAATTTTCACTCTTCATTTCCATTTGCATCTCCATAAAGTCCCCCTCCGCCGCCCCCTACCCGGAGCCACTCATCGGGCAACACTTTGATGGTATTCCTCGGTACTGCTGCCAAATATTTATTCACATTTATAAAGTATTTTATGTTGCATTTTGCCATACGCATTCTCGACTCTTGTTGCCACCACGTGAGCCAAAATACCATTCCTTTGGTGATAAGACATGCATTCGTTGGCCCCCCAAAGGATCCACACCCCCCGACGCCTTTTGATTCGCCAACATGCTTCGGCATTGGCTTTTATGTGTGCTTGCTCCTCCAGAGACGTTTGCACAACGTCCTGCCGCCGCCGTGGCTTTCCCCGAATTGTTTGCACGACAAAGTTTGCATTTTGTAATAAATTCGCTTTAAAAAATATTTGAACGTTTATGGTTGGCATTTAAATTAAATACTCTTCTCCAGCTCAGCTGGCTCACACAATAAAGGAAAGCCGAAGCTTCAACCGCGGCCCTCACAAAATGTCTCTCTGTCTTTTGACACAAATATGCAAGGTTCCACCTTTTGGGACGGCGCAACGCGAAAAGTTCATTATGAAAATGGATTTATCCCTGTGACAAGAGGGGCCTAAAATTTGGTTTTTAAATAAAATAAAGCGTATTAGCTCAATTGAAACAAGGCGGGGGAGGAACATCCGTGGTGTCTTAAGGGTGTTCAACTGTTGCACGAACAGTTGAAATTTTCACTGTGGCTGGGGGCCAAGCTGTGTGCATTTTCCTGTTTACTTTTCCGGCTCAATGAGCCTGCTGGTGGATCTACAAAGGAAGCAATTACGTCCCTGAGGATCCCAAATTTAATTTCGAACATCGGGGCATACAGTTAGCCGGTTTGAGCCATTCCGGAGGGCAATTAAAGGCACTCGAACTGCAGGAAAAGTAGTTAACTACGAAACTAGTCAAGCTGCTGCCGGTAACTCGCACAGAATGGTTGGCCCCGGCGAAATGGGTGAGCTCAAAGCCAGCTTTGTGTTATCGAGAGGAAACATTTACATTTTGCAACTGGCAAACAGAAATTCAATGCAAAATAAGAGCCATCGAGGGGCTTTGGGGCGGAGCGGTGGCTGCCCTCACTTTGTGTGTCTGTGTGTGCTCAGCAAAAGTTGTGGCAACAATGCTCATAAAACATAAACAAACAAACAAACGTCACTGCGACTGGCAGTTTATCAGGCAGCAAATAGCGAGCTGGAATTTGTGTGTGTTTTGTGTGTTGAGAGGATGCCAGGACTCGGTGTCCTGACAATGCAATCAAGCGAAAGTGACGGAGCAACAAGAACAACGCCATTGACATCGATATGTCGACAACTGGTGCACATGTGATGACGGTGGCAGTGGGATTTGGATTTTCCTTATGCCCCCCACGCTTCCCTTTTGGGGCAGAGTATTTAGCAAAACTTTGCCACAAGTTTTCCTTTTTCATACGGTTTTTTGTCTTCCCCTTTTTTTTTTTGCAGCTTTTGATTCCCCAAAGCATAGTTGGTGGTCTTCGTTTTATTTGAATATTTTGCCATTCTTGTGACGCATTTCGCCCTCGGCTCCTTTCAGTACTCACATGAGTTACGTGGCTCTTATGCTTCGGAAAGTTTTCAAAGTGCGAAAAGTATTTTCGCAACTTCTTTTTTTCACAGTTCATTCTTTCTTCTTCGCAGTAACTTCTCTTCGTGTTGAGTTTGTTATAAAATATCTCGAACAGTTCCCATTCCTGTTGAACCGCCCTGAAAAGTAGGCAATGATTTTGTGCCCTAACAAAATACTATTTTCTTTTAGGAATTTTTCCTTCATAAATTGAAAAATTATATAAATCATTATTATTTACTGGTAACCACAAGTTCAAAGAATGTTAGCAATAAAAAGAAACAACTTTTAATATATTTTATATATGGTAAAAATATATTTTTGCAAGAGTTCTCATTATTTTCTAGTCACTTTACAAATGTCAAGACACTGGCGGGATATCAATCATTCAATGGCAGTTCCAATGATGCATCATCCTTCCAAGTTCCCAATGTTTTTATGCCTTGAAATAAGAGCATCAGTTATTGCGAACAAAAAACTTTAAAACATTTTTTTTCCCAGAAAAATCTCTCCTATCGTTTTTACCTCTAAAATCATTTCCCCTACCAAACAACAAAAACTCATCAAAGAATTATGCATACAATGTATCGAGTTGTGTCTGCGAAAACCACAAATAAAGGCACAAACCCAACAATTCCGATTCACCGGAGGCTAATTCACGAATTCCCACAGTTTGAATACAGAAATGCAGAAAGTATGAAAACATTTGCTTAACACCAAATTCCCATTTGGCTGAAAACCTGTTGCCGGCACAATTTGTGGCTTGTTCTGTTGTTAGCCAACCGAAAACCCAGCCGAAACCCGTTCCCAACTCAACTCAAACACGGCCCAACGCCCGCCCATCTGCCAACTACCCTGCTCAACTCCACTCTAGTTGAGTGCAATTATTTTAATCTGTTGCCGACATTTTCGGCATAATTTTTCATCAATTTTAAAGATTCAAGCCGCAGTGTGGAGAGAGCAGGACGTAACAAAAATAAAAGAATTCCTTGGGCCGCAATGAATTTTTAAGTAAATGTAAAGAGTGCCGGGCCCCGGGAGCCGGGTCTGAGGGCTCCGGCTCTGTGTCTTATCCGCATCCTCGTCCTTGCCGTGCAACTGGGTCTGTAAACCAAGGAGGAGTTCGCGTGGCAACTCCCAAGAGGATGTTCTCCTGCCGGCTGTTGCGGGCAATGCTTTTAGTCCCCGCAAGTTAAATGTTCCGCCTTGTCTCGGCTCACCTTGCGTTTGCCTTTTCCACCTCATTGTCTTTATGTGCGCCACCTTGGCAGGCCCCCCGCCCTTGCCGTGGCGCCTCCTTTTGTTGGGTCAACAATTTTTACATTGTTTTGGCATCCGAGCAATGCTCGGTTATCCGCCACAAGAGCAGCGATGTTGTCTCTGCTTCATGTCTCTGAAACGAGGCGGAGGAAAACTTGCGGCAAAGTTTACTGCCCAGGTTCCCAGGAGGAGCTAGCGAAAGTTTTCTTTGACTTTTTTAATGGAACATAACCATTAGAGGCTATATCATTATAATTACTAGTGTTTTCCTACGTGACCTTTCAGCCATGTGGCATGTGCGTAGGTAGGTCTTCTATAAGCTATCAAAATTTAACGAATCAAGTTTTGGGGTTGCGAATAATAAATGTCAATGATCCGCTGCAAGTTGTAGATTTCATGTCTTACTGATTGATCAACTATCTAATTATATTTAAATAAATTTAAGTGTGACTATTCAGATTAAAGTGCTGGCAACGCGTGGTGTACTCTGACTTTAAGTGCCACAATAACCAACTCAAACCCTGTCATTGTCAAATCTAATCGGCCACAAATTATCGATTTGATTTGATTGTCCAGACTCTAGAGACATTATATGTTCCACTTGAAGGTGTCGCTGATATCTCCCGGATTACGCCCCCATTCCTATTTATAAAGTACGTGCGAAGTTTTCTTTTACTTGTATCAGAAAGGGGGGCACTTAGGATTGGAATTTCCAACACGAAGTTTTTATCTTTGTCCCCCAACCCGGCTTGTAAGCCCAGATAAGTACCACAGACATGCATTTGGCTTATTAACAGCTTCCATTAGTTGGGCGACCTGACCACAAACAGCACCTGAGATGGGGCTGATTGTTTGACCAGCTTGTGGACATTTAGCCGACTTTTGGCAGTGGCTTTGCCAAGTAATCAGTTAAGATGGCAACACTGATTAGGCAAGCCGCAAGGATACGGATGGACACGCTCATCCGAAATCAGGGCCAAGTCAAATGTCTGCCAACACAAATCCAAATCAATCTTCTGTCTTCGGTGCCTTCCGCCGTCCCCGGCTGCGTGGGTCTTGTTTGCTTAATTTGACAAACGGAATAATTTGATGAATATCTAAAATGGCATCTAGAAACACGGCGGGTTGTCCTCGTCCACCCCTGAAGGCCTCCCAGAAGCCCCGACGCCGCAGAATCCCTTGCCCGATCCACCGACTTTGTCACTAATTCAATAAGCATCCAATTACAACGCGGCAGGCGGTAGCTTTTCTTTCCCTCTGACATTCTGCGAATGTCCTGGCAACCTCTCTCGCCCCTCCTCCATTGCGTATACGCAATTTTCATTTGCTATATGAAAATTTAATGCAACTAAAAGTGGCTGTGTGGATATAATTCTCCATAATTGTTCAACTAGGCTCTCACCTGGCTTCCCTAAATTAGCACAAATTTATTCGTTTCGAAATGGCAACGGCTAAATAATTTAATGTTAAGTTAATTATGTAAACCTTATTTGCTGGGGTTTGTTTGTCACTTTGGAACAATATCCGGGGCAGAAAAACTCAAAGGATTTGTATAGTTCTGTTTAAAATGAGTTTGTTATTCTACCCAAAGAAAGAGTTAAATAATTCATGTGTCCCCGAGAATTTGAGATTAAAGCACGTTTAGATTTTACCGATTGTTGATGGCAAGGAAGTAGGCTAAAACCTTTAGCCCTGGCATTGGGATTGAATGACCTAAATTCAATTTCCAAAGTTGTGGGCACCACACGCGCCCTGCCACACCACCACCCGACACCACTCTGCCCCGGCGCTTGTAAGTACGTTTTCAGTTACTGGCGCAGCGGGCCACCGGTCGCCCAACAAAAGCCAGGGGCATTGGCTCCGGACCAGATGAAATCCGGGAGGTGATTCCGTGAGGGAGTGTGTATCTTGGTGTCGCCCATAATCAACGCAATGCAATTTCAATGTCTGACTCTCGTGTTACACTTTGGAACAGGCTGCACCCACTGGCCCACACTCATTTTTCCCTGCCAGTTGGCCTGCCAACGTTAACGGACCGGCAGTGCCACTTGGCCAAGGTAAGTGGGCAGGTGGGGGGCCAGAGATCTCATTAGACAAGTGCCCGTGCTGACTAGGCAGCTCTTGATTTGGGTTAGCCACTGGCAGAATTGGGTCTTTGGCCAGAATGTGTTGGTTAAGCGTGTTACCAATCCCCGTTGATGCGATTTGTGCTTGCCTTTGAGATGGGTTCATATTCGACAGAGTTTCTTTCAAAAGCTAGATTAGGCAGTCAAATTTTGACTGGCGTACGCCTCTTTGATGTTGTTGGGCTACGAAATTTAAAGGGTATTATCTCTGCCAGTATTGGGGGGTTAACCATAACACCTATGGTATTGACTCCCTTTGAAGTTCTTGCTTGAAACTACTCGTTGTTGTTTATGGTAAATAACTTTAAAACAAGTAAGAACGATTATAGTAAGAACAGGGTATAAAAACTAAGAATATGGCCACCTAAAATAAGATCTTAACAAAACAGCTAACAAAACATAAAAAAGTGGTTCTGCAATTTGTAATTTTTATTGGTTTTACAAGCTGCACCAGTTGCTTTTGAGCTGTGCATGGGGTAATATTTTTACGGATGTCATAACCCTTTCTCCATGAAGCTCTTGTCAAACTGCTGCATTATTTTTCCCGATTAATCGGGCGACACTTGAGCGGCTCCGGGGCAAAGAGCATAAAACGCGAGTGGGTGCATCGGAGATGAAGCGAGTGTGAAAATGCAATCAATGGGAAAAACGGCGCGGGCGGATATCTCCAACCAATTGGCAGTGACCCGAAGGCGAATGTCAAACTCGAATTGCTCAGTGACCGAATCGGATATTTTCCATGCTAACCGATTGTTTATCCTTTTTCCTGTTTGCCCATTCGGCTGTGTTTATCCATTGGGAATATTTGCTGATTATTTTCGGTAAAATGTTATTTGCATCTCGGGCTAAGCCTTAAAGCCATGCAAATACATGTGTGTGTAAAAAAAATAAATTGAAATTCATTTGAGTGTGCTTGTTGTTCGGTTAGTTGGGTGAACACCCCGGGCGTATACTTTATTTATCGTATGTATTTACGGACCACAATCAACTCCACTTCAATCCACTCGCACGGGCTCATAAATCAAAAATGATTGATAAACGGCCAAGCCAGGCCCGGAAGCGGCGCATAGTGTGCCATTCCAGTGCCTAATAATTGCACATGAAATGTCACCGCAAACTGGCCACGACCTTCGCCGGTAATCATACGCCCCGTGTGCCCAACAACGAGTGCCAACCGAAATTGCCCAGCGCTGCGTAAAATCCGTTGATTACTTTATTTGTCCCGAAAGTGCGCATCTGTGGACTTCTGTTTTTTGTCTGTCTGTCTGTCTGTATGTATGTTCGAGTGGTGCCAGCGCCCGGCGATAAGCGGATGCCCACAAGCTCCACAATTAACCTGTGGCTGACCACCCACCCACAAGGAGCCCATATAACGAACGCACCAAGCCACACATGACCAAACAAACCGCTTCTCCGGGTGTTTGGCAGTAAAGTGCAATCGTACGCAGGCATCTCCATTGTCCTTCCTTGCGCCAGTGGGAGAAGCTTTTTATTTGATTTTAAATCTGATTTCAATAAGGATTTAAGCACGGCTTAAGGCGCATTTGAGGGGTTGCTTTTACTTTTATCTGCCAGAAACGAAATATATATTTTTATACGAGCGAGCAATTCGTTGATGGCAAAGCTCAAAAGTAAGCAATCGATTGGAATGGAATTTGCTGTGGTCAGTTGAGCCCCAAATGAAAGTGTTTCTTTTTGAATGAATGCAATTAAAAGGGCCAATTTCTGCAAATTAACCAATTGTAAAGCAATTGGAGCAATTTGGAGTGCTACAGGTGAGATCTAAAGGAACCAGTAGTGATTCAGTAATTATTTAGTATCTCGCCTTGAGGTAGAAAAAACAAATTCATAAACAATCCTTATAGGAATAATCTTTACCTTGAAAGCTTTTATTGAACTCACTTGGAAAATTTAAGGAATATTCATCAATTACGTGCCGCCTTGATGAACTTATCATCTTATTAGACCCACATGATAATACTATAACCGTATAAGACGAAAATTACATTGTACGAGACAAGATAAGAATGTTCGGGGTGTGATTCATGTAATATTTTCGGGTCCCACCTTGATTTTGAAAACAAAACAACGTCCGTCTGCGTAAATGCAATCGAATTCTCAAGAACGTCATTATCAAATAGATGGCCAAAAAATATTCACACCTGAAAAGCGAAATGATGATATGACAGGTAGATTAAAATTATCGACAGATAAAGAAATTCGAACTTATATAGCTTAACCCTCGAGTGGCCGTCGGCATCGTCTTAGGGGCCAATAACAATCTTATCTCCGCGCAATTTGTGCTGTGATTGAAGGCAAGTGCTATAAATTAGAGCCCTTCCCGGGATCGTCAGTTAGTTGACAGAAACAACACCAAACAGAAAGCATGCTGAAGTCCTTCGTCCTGATTGCGGTGCTGGTGGCCCTGGCCAGTGCCGAGCTGCACCGCATGCCCATCCACAAGGAGCAGAACTTTGTGAAGACGCATCAGAATGTGCAGGCCGAGAGGGACTACCTGCGCACCAAGTACCAGCTGCCCGGCGCCCGCAGCCTCAACGAGGAGCAGCTGGCCAACCACCTGAACATGGCCTACTACGGCGCCATCACTATTGGCACTCCGGCCCAGAGCTTCAAGGTGCTGTTCGATTCCGGCTCCTCCAACCTGTGGGTGCCCTCGACCACCTGCCAGAGCGTCGCCTGCCAGAAGCACAACCAGTACAACTCCAGTGCCAGTTCCACGTACGAGGCCAACGGCGAGAGCTTCTCCATTCAGTACGGAACCGGAAGCCTCACCGGCTACCTCTCCACGGACACCGTCACCGTGAACGGTTTGAGCATCCAGAGCCAGACCTTCGCCGAGTCCACCACCGAGCCGGGCACCAACTTCAACAATTGCAACTTTGACGGCATCCTGGGCATGGCCTACGAGGCTCTCGCCCGAGACGGAGTGGTTCCGCCCTTCTACAACATGGTGTCGCAGGGTCTGGTCGACAGCTCTGTGTTCTCCTTCTACCTGGCCCGCGACGGAACCTCCACCCAGGGCGGTGAGCTGATCTTCGGCGGCTCCGACTCGTCCCTCTACTCCGGCGACCTCACCTACGTGCCCGTCTCCCAGCAGGGCTACTGGCAGTTCACCATGGCCGGCGCCTCGATCGATGGCTATGGGCTGTGCGAGGACTGTCAGGCCATCGCCGACTCCGGCACCTCCCTCATTGTGGCCCCCTACGACGCCTACGTCGCCCTGTCCGAGCTCCTGAATGTTTACGAGAATGACTACCTGGACTGCTCCACCGTGAGCAGCCTGCCCGATGTGATTTTCAACATTGGTGGCTCGAACTTCGCCCTCTCGCCGTCGGCCTACGTCATCCAGTCGAACGGTTACTGCATGTCCGCCTTCACCTACATGGGCAGCGACTTTTGGATCTTGGGAGATGTCTTCATCGGCCAGTACTACACCGAGTTCGATCTGGGCAACAACCGCATCGGTTTCGCCCCCGTTGCCTAAGTTTTTAAGTCTCTGATTAGCGATCAATAAATCCCTGCAAATTTTATAGTTTCCGAAATATCTAGCGACCCTCACTGGGGCTTACAATCTTATATATTCACAATATTACAATTACCATTGTAAACGGTTGTAGGTCGGCCAGTAATTGGCCATTAAAAGTTGGATAAGAATTTAATATATTTAAGACGCCGTTGTAGGTTTACAAAGAAAACTTTAAAACAACTCAGGAGGGTTTTGATTTAATCACAAACAAGTTATTGACGATTATCAATGTCATTCCTTATAAATGCTTCATAACCGTTGCCATTGCGAATCCGTGGAACTCGATTTATTGGCTTCCAGACTTCTGGTAATCCGCAAACACATTGCCGGCAGTCAGGTAATTGTAACTGCCGCCCTGGCTGTAGGAAATGATCCGAAAGCTATTCGGAAGCGATGGAGGAAGTGTTCCATGAAGGCAACCCAATGACAGACGCCATCGGGTTAGGAAGCCAGTTCATTTGTCCAGCCTGTTGCATGGGCAATGACGCGTGTCACTGCCTGTCAAGAGGTCTCCGGGCCTTCCACACAGGCCGGGGACGAGGTGGCACCGGGTGTCAAAGGGCAGCCAAAGCGATGATGTCAGAGAATAGCCTGGGACTGGTGAAACTTTCGCAACTGCAGACACAACAGTGGCAACAGCAATTGGCAACCGTTGCCCCTGGAACGGGGGAATGGGTGGTAGGATGCAGTGGGAAACATTCGTATAAGGTGACAGGAAGAGGAAGTGCAGTTGAGCAATGCAAAACAGAGCGGCAAGCTCGGGAATCGAGGACAACAGGTCATACTATATTGCCCCTGTTGCAAGTAGCCAACACAAATGACTTGCTGACACTTTGTGGGTGGAAACGATAGCGAGAAGGGTTAGTCTGACACCCAGCCAGGAGCTGGGGGGACTCCTTCGGTGAGCAGTTAATGAATCACTTAATGGAAAACCTAGCTACACCCGACTTCCGTTCTTCCTGGCCGCCCACCTGCCGCGGGAAATCGATTTTTAATTGTGTCTGATTGATGTTGACCGTAGGACACTAAGCCGCTTGGATTTGTTGAATATTTTTGAGCGCACACGAAAAAACAATATTACGAAATCGAACGGTAGGGGTATTGCCCATTATTCACTCGGACCAATGTTTGATAAAATTGTAAGCTGGTTGTTGTTCTAGGAATTTAAGTATTATTAAATCCTCGGCTCTTAATATTGTAGGTAATTTATATCTTTTCTTGTATTTTCTTTGTGGAAACCGCAATTTCTTCAAGTGCCCAAATCCCTTTATTTATAAATATTTCGCTTTAAACTTTTGCAGGAGACAGCCGCACAATGATGACAAACAGATGTGCTTGCTTCGCCTTGGCCTTCCTGCTCCTCTGTCTTTTGGCCATCTCGAGCGTCGAAGCAGCTCCCATGCCCAGGTAGTTGTACCCACTCCACACCCACACCCGCATACACAACCAAATCCACACCCAGACTCCTAAAACTGGCACACACATCCTCCAATTTCGGTTAGATGCTTACAGGGACATAACCTAATTAATTTCTGGCACTTTAGCTGCGAAAACCGAAAAATGTTGAATCAAAATATTTGCCAAAAAGCAATTACCACTCCGAGTACGAGCTCCACTTGGTTTAGACCGAGAACTGGCCATGTAGGAGATGCATATATAGACATACTTTCACACTCTCCAGTGTCAGCGCCTTTTTCGCAGGCAAAGACTTCACACTTCTGGCTGGCAAACGAAATTTTTAATTAATATAATGTAAACGTTAACAGAAATTTGCGTCAAAAATTGTATGCAGAAATAATGGAATGCTCTTGCGCCCACTTTGGGGCATATTGAAGCTTTGGGTTCTGGGAACTTGAGTAGCAACATTTTCAACGTGGAAGCAACTATTAAAAAATTCATTGGCTTCCCAGTCCAGCTAATTAGCAATTGCTCGAATGGAAAATGCCCAGGCATTTGGGCATTAACGAATAATTGGGTTTCCATGCAAATGAAATAATTTTAAACCAGGCTAAATGTCAAATTTAACAGAGCCAGCGTAATTAGATATCCTGCTGCGACGCGATACACACAAAGCGCCAAAAAGACTACAGAAACACAAAAGCAAAACTCTAATTTTCCATTCGGATGACTCCCAAACAGCCAATCCAATGGCGGGGGCTATGGCGGTGGCTACAACGAACTCGAAGAGGTGCCCGACGACCTTCTCATGGAATTGATGACTCGCTTTGGACGCACCATCATCCGCGCCCGCAACGATCTGGAGAAGTAAGTTTATATTATTTAAAATTCGGGGTACATCTATAATTGATGTTATGAGAAATATTCCTATCCCTACATTTTCAGAGTATTATTTACAATTACATTCGACTAAGGTTTAACAAACTTATGCTGAAAAATAAATTATTACAACCTTATAGAAATACGCTCGCTGCCAATTTCCCAAATATTTGACTACTCCGAGTTTCACAGCTAATATATTTGTATCCCTACATTTTCTGAGTATCCTTTATAAATATGTAGTCATAGAACCTTCTATTTTAGCCTTACGAACTTATGTTTATTACGCTGCTACCAGAGACTGCCTTACTTTCGTTAAATTTCTACTTTCAATGATTTGCCAGCTCCAAGCGAACTGTGGACTTTGGCCTGGCCCGCGGATATTCAGGAACTCAGGAGGCGAAACATCGCATGGGACTCGCCGCGGCCAACTTTCCCGGTGGACCAGGACGAAGGCGACGCTCTGAGACCGATGTCTAAGCTGTAAACCGTGGTCAGACGTGTCCGGACAGCAAATCCTGCGGACGTTATGGACGAGTTTTCACTACGCAACTCACAATTGCCCTACACTTGATCTCCTTTACAGATCTTTCATTTGCATTATGTTGGTTTGTTTGTTATGCATTGTACATATTTATTACGGACCCCCTGTCCTCATGTATTCATCGTATGCTTATACACACGTATGTTGCAGAATTGCCGCCGTATAATACAAGTTAATATCTACCAAATGTCGAACGTATATTTACCAAAAGCTAAGGCCCAAATAAATATGTTAAACTGTTGCTCCAAAGGATATTGTTGAAGACCATTTATGCACATTTCCCTATCCGTTTGACTCACTTTCTAAGGTTCCTCTTATTCTCCGAAAAAAAAGATGGGAAAAATTTAACAAAAAAATTAAAGATACAATAAATTTAAATATATATACACCTATATATCTAAAAAGAAAATATTCATATATTCAAGTGTAAGCAAATTCGCGCAAAAAATCTTTAACTTGGTATGTCTTACATGAAACACACAAATATTACCACCCACAACACGAACATTTACACTATTTTTGGCCCCCCAGTTTGCCCGAAAACCCCGAGAAACTGAGAGTTTATTTCACCCATAGCCAGATGGTATCTCCCGAATCGAGTATTGTAAATATAATCTACCAACACACACACGTACAGCTAAAGCGATTTAAATATATATACATATACCCACAGAAGTCTACTTGCATATATATTTAGCCATTGTTGTGTCTATGGAAAAAATCTGCATACATAAATTTACCGTGACTCGGGACACGATCAAATAAAGTCTACATTTTGAGAAACTCCAAATGCCTGTGTCATTCTTTTTAAAGTTTAAACAAGTGGGGAGGACGGGGAAAATGAAAGGGTTACTATGTGAGTGCCATTAGCCTCTGGCAGTGCACATCCTGTCCTCGTAAAATTCATCCTTTGGGGAGCTGCAATGCATTACAAATCCCTAAGACAGACTACCGAAGCAATAAAGGCGCCACTGAGCTGCAAATGCAATTGATTTTATTTATTTACTACTGAATTAGAGCCTTCTAATTTATGTATGCAATTCGATTGGTTGGCTTGCCACATAATTGGACTTTGGGGCATCATAAACAGCCACAAGTATACACGGTAATAATTACGATAAGGGACCATTATGGGAATTCAGAGAGTATGCAGTGATTCGAGGTTCCAGTTAAAGAGCTGGAATTTCAACGAATAAATTAACATAAGAGTAAATTAACTTTATATAAAGTTATATGCCTATTTTTCCCAGAATGCATTTTGCTTGCCATAAAATGCACAAAAGCCAAGGCTCTAATTGTTTTTGGCTCATTTTGCCAGGAGTGGACTGCCAAAGAAACCCAAAGCAATTTATAAACAAGAACAAAAATATCTTACATTTTATTAAGTACATTCCTGAGTTGATTTTTCTTAACAACTTAATATTAAAGAAGTAACGGGCGTCAATCTTGAATAGATTATTTCATATACTTTTATAACATAGAATAACTTTAACTTGGGAAGTAGTTTCGTAGCCAAAATATAAAAAATATATCTTTTTCAAATGTTAAAAATGTTACAAAATCTACTCTATAGCTGTCCAAAGTTTTAATTTTATACTCAAGTGATGAGATTACCTTCTCCAATGTAACAATAACACAACATAACAAGTCAGAACGATTATAGTCGAGTGTCTCGACTATAAATACCCGTATCTTAGTTTCATTATAATACTCATAGCATTGAAATTTTGGGCGCAACAAATTTTCGCAATTGGAGGTGTGTGTGTGTAGAGAATGCGCGCCATGTTTCTATGGAGAAGCTTGTAGGCGCAACTCATTTTTGTCATTTTCGCCAACAAAAGTGGGCGTAACCGTCTGATTTTCGCAACACAGATAGATAATGGCCCTACCAATGTACCAAAATTAGTGCCTATGGAGATAAAATTGTGGATGTCACAGAATTTCGCGGTTTGCGGGGGTGCGGAGGGAGGTAGCCGATTTTTAAAATAAATTTGTGCTGAACTGGTATCCCTAGAATCAGAATGTGCAATTAGTTTTTCTCTATCTTTTATAGTTTTCAAAACATAGGCGTTCATACGGACGATGCTGATGCTGATCACGAATATACATATATACTTTATAGGGTCGGAAAAGCTTCCCTCTCCCTATTACAAATTGCACATTCGCACGAATACAATATACCCTTGTTCTTTTTAAGAACCGGGTATAAACATACAATTTTATTTAGAACATTTGGGGGCATTTTGTCAAACAATACCCCTCAATTGTCTAGCAAACAAAATGTCGAAAAAGTTATCTTGGAGATTTCATGGATTCACATTACTAGCACAGAAAACGTGGTGTTTAGGACATCTTACTTCCTATTGGGACTCCGCAGGGTTCTTGTCGAATTCAAGTTCAACGAACCGCGAGCTCCACACATTCAACTTGATGGGCTCAAAAGAGATGATCAGATTGGGATGGTGCATGGCGGGAAGAACCTGCAGAGTAATGGTCAGTATACTATATATGCTTGCAAGGGGAAACCATTACCTTTTTCGGGTCCAGCCCAGTTTTGTGCAGGTGCAGCGTGAGGGGGCAGCTGCGTTTGAGCAGAATCTTGGTCAGGTACGAGTGGCTGGGCTCGACGAACTGCTGGCACAGCTTCGTGGACGACAAGTTGAGGACCCTGAGGGTGGGACAGGCGGCCACCATGTCCCAGAGCTGATTCGGCGTCGGCATGTCGCGCATCTTCAGCAGGTGCAGCTCCTCCAGATGCGGCAGTTTGTGGCAGATTGTGTGCAACAGCTGCGTCTCAATATCGTCGTCCTGCAGGACTAGCCGTCGCAGATTGGACATCCGTTGCAGGGCGTCGGTCACGCGTTCGCTACTCCAGAAGGAATCGTGGAAGACCAGCGAGCGCACCATCAGCGGCTGCTGCTTGGCCACCGTGCCTAGCAAATGTTCGTGATAGTCGCGCGTATAGAAAGCGAGACGTCTGAAGCTCGGCAGCGGCAGCAGGCGCGGCAGTACATTCCCCAACAAGTGGTGGTCATCGATGACCAGCTCCTGCAGCGTGTTGCATTTGGCAATGTCCTCAACGCCGGTGTCCAGGTTCACATTGTAGCCGTAGTACAGAAGCGTCAGCTTGGTTAGCTTTAAAGTGCTGAAGATTTTCTGAAACGCCGATGTGTCCAGGTACTCGCACCAGTTCAGGTGCAGCTCTTGCAGCTTCTCGAACCGCCACAAGTGTACGCCGGTGGTGCTGCTGCTTAGCGTGAGATGCACCAGGTGCGGGAATAGCACTGTCAGCAAAAGTGTCTCCTCCTCGCCGTAGTCCAGATTGTATTCCATGTCGCAGTCGAGGGTGTGGACTTGGGGGAAGCTCCAGGAGGTCCACTGCTGCAGCAGGTCCATGGTGCCTCGGACGATCTTCAGCTTCTGCACCGTGCCCGACCAGCACTGCAGGCAATCGCCCATAGCGGCTTTATTCAAACGAAACGTTTCGATCACATCCCCGTCCAGTGTCACGCTCTTCAGGTGCCGCCAATAGTACTGCACATACGTGTGGATCCTGTTGCTGACCCGGGTCAGGCTCAGTTGATCCCGCATGGGCAAAAAGGGAAGAATATTTAGCCAGATGTCCTCGTTGAGGCTCTCCATTGCCCAGATTCAAAACAAAAACACAAACACACGGGGGGCAGTGTTAGAACAAAAGTGCCGTCGATAACATAGTTGCTGTCATCCCTAACAGTCATATGCGCACACGATAGTCATGTGCCAGGTTAGGCGATAGTTCGCCGGGCCGTTACAAATTCAAATATCCATTTTTGAAATATTAATGCATGCTCTTTTTTATTCGAATGAAGAAATGAACCTTAGGCTGATAAAAAATATTTCTAAAACTCTGATATTCTGGTATGTGGTATGTATGTGTTGCATTGCTTGGAGTTTATGTGAATATTGGGATTTGGGGTATCTTTAACCGCTGTAACATGTAAAATACTTAAATTCTAAGTGGAAGAACTTATTCGATTGGCACTTGTGGGTATGCGTTTCAGGCTACAACCTATTTGTTGGCGTTTACAACTAAACACGTTAATAATACTACGTAATTGGGGGGACCCTTTCGAGCACCTCGGCTTGCATGCATTGCGTATAAATAATTGCGTGGCCAGAGGGGCGCACATGAATATATACAGTCTTGGAGCTTAATTCGCTCCTCAAATTTGTACCCCTGTTGCCTGGACAGCTGGAATCGTTCCGGGGTTGGCATTAGCACTGCCATTGGCACTGCCGGCACTTATTAGCTCCATGTACTGGAAGGGCACGTGGTAGTTCTGCCCCTTGTGCTCCACTAGCAAATGTCCCCTTCCGGTGGAGGCGCCCACCACGGTCACCGTTTCGCCCTTTTTCAAGTGCTGTTGCACTTCCGTCTGACCCTCCTCCGGGAAGTTCATCTTCATGATGCGGCTCTGCGGATAGCCCAACTTTGAGTTGCCGCTGATGGTGTAGGAACGCGAAGGAGGCACTGGTGGAGGTCGTTCCTGTGGAACATAAAAGGTGTTTCATAAGTAATTTGTATATAACCCTATAGAGAAATACCTACCAAATCGAGCCCAAAGAGGTTGCAGGTCTGCTGTATGATCTTCTGGTCGCACTTCTCCTGCGGATCCGGTGGCGGGGTTCCCGCAATGGGCTGTGGTCGAGGCCTGGTCACTGTTCCGCCGATTCCAAGGCCTGTGGACTTGGCCGAAAGGCGTGGCACTGTTATAGTAAACATGATTAAAGCTTCTTCTTATTATATCAAAGAACATGATCCCCACCTGTAGTTGGAGCAGAAGCCGCCACTGCTGCCAGTGCAGCGATGGCAGAGGATGCCCCTTTGTTCACAGAGTGTCCTGACTTGGTCACCGGCAGAGGGGCTGCCGCTGTGCCAGGGGATGGGTGATGGGTGGCCCGGGAGCGCTTAATGTTGCCACTGCCCACCTTCTTGCGCCACCACCAGCCCCGCCAGGTGGCCTGCATAATGGTGGCGCTCTTGTGCCGGATCTCCGTGCGCAGATGCTCCAAATGCTGGCGGATGCCTTCGCTGAGGAAGACATGACGCTTGCCCGGAGCCCAGGCCAGCGTCACCGATCCGTCCAGCAACGGCGGCCGCTCCAAGGCATACTGCAGTATCAACTGACAGTCCTCCAGGGCCTTGTCCTCGCTACGCCGCAGAAGGCGGAAGGGGGCCAGCATCCGGTAGCGGGCGTTGAACTGCTTGAAGCGCATGCGATGGGGGAAGCCGCTGGCCATCAGGTTGACCGTCTCCAGGACCTGCAGCGAACGAATCTGACGCACGACGGTGGCCCGATCGAAGCTGCCGGCCGACTCCGATCCGTTGCTCCGGATGCAGCGCACAAAGTGCGGCCTGGCATGCACCAGGGTGCGCAGAAGGTTGTCCAGCCGCGTGTGGAAGTCCTGGGTGAGTGTCGACACCGGCTCGTCGCCATTGAGCAGGTCCGAGTGGGAGGTGGGCGAGATGCGGAAGCTGAGGCCCCGGGGTGCCTGCTGCTGGGCGTACAGGGCCTTCAGTTCGGAGCCAAACAGATGGGTGGCAAAGCCAAAATTGCAGCTGTGCTTGTAGAACACGGCCACCAGGTCATCCGGCACCACGTCCCGGTTGGTGTCCAGAAAGTCGGTGGTGTCGTACTCCACGCGACCGGCAAAGTGTCGGATGAGGAACATGCGCGGATCGTGCGGCTCGGCGGTCGGCTTCGTCTCCAATCGCGTGGAGCACCTGTGTTGGACCTTCAGCTTGGCCACATAACTCTCCGCCGTGCCCCGGACAGAGCACTCCGCATCCAGCATACTGAGCAGGCCCGTGCGCAGGGAAGATATCAGATCGATGCAGGGCACATTGTCCACGTAGTCCACCTCGGTGTCGCACACGATGCCCTCATCGCGACACGACTCCACCGAGGACTTGAAGATGTGCGTGTTGTAGAAGTGCTGCATCGTCTCGGCGCACAGGTTGATGCACAGGTGCTCCAGCTGGGCGTGAGGCGAGGGCTCCTCGAAGCCGAACATGTCCAGGATGCCGATGAATCCATCGGTGGCATGGCGCACGGCATTGTTAAGCGCAGCCATCGACTTGGAGCCGGCATTGCCGCCACCGATCGTAGAGGCGTGCTGGGAGGCGGCATCCGCCTGGTTGTGCACCGATTCGTTGGAGTCCGAGCTGAGCGTGCCCAGTGTGGAGCCCAGTCGTTTGAGGCTGTTGGCCCGACGCACAATTGTGGCCACAGTGCGGCAGTAGAGGGCCTTCGCCAGGCAGTCGCGGGTCATGTTGGCATCCCCGTCTCCGCAGACGGACTTCACCAGCTGCCCGCGCACGTTGTGGGTGCGGGTGGTAAGCCCGCGGAAGAGGGCGGCTGGCGGAACGCCCAGCAAACTGGCCACCGAATTTAGCTCCGTTTCTCCTTTAACGTCCACCTCCAGGCCCTATAAATTGGCAAATAATTGACGTTTCATTGCGAGTTTTGGTGGATTAGGATTTAAGGAAATACAAGGTGAACAGGACTTTTTTTTCTGGTCCTAATAGGAAAGGAAACCTTTGAATTTTTTCATAGACTATACTCTATGGACACTGAGTATTGTCCATACATTATTGTCTATATTTATTGTCCATACATTATTGTCCATATCGTTTTTATTTGAATAGTGAACAATGTTGTATTGGATTCGTGTTGAAGCATTTATTTTTTATCTGATTAAGATATAAAAAAAATATGCTCCAGCTAGTTAGGCAAATAAATCAAAAGCTGGCTCTGGAAAAATTAAATTTCCTTGGATAAAGTTTAAGGATTATTCTACAACACATAGTTAAATTTGTGTCTATATTTCTAGAATCTAGATAAACAGGGGGGCTCGGCGCTAATTTTATACATTTCAGTCGCGCTGATATTTGAAAAATATGAAAATCGAATTTTAAATGGGATTTACTGGACCCATAGATTTGGAAAAAAAATTTGGAATATGCAAAAAAGTTTCTCGCTCAGACATTTAAACTCTCGTACATGTGTATTTCAGTCGTAAATTACCCATGTGTATACGCATCAGTGCAAGAATGCTAAAAACATTGGCACAGGTCTCGAGCGGTATTCGAACTCGCGTAAACGCGTTTTCTGAACCAGCCCTCTAACCAAAGCACCACTGCGGCATCAGCGGCTCAGCGGCCAAACAGCATATAAGATCACACTGAAAAATCAACGCTAGAGGGCGTTTCGTGCATCCAAATATAAAACGAAATTATACGGATTTATAAATTTATAAACGGGTTTTAGGTACTTTCTTTTACGTTAAACTAGTAAATTTTTACTACTCATTGCAAAACTTTAGTTGTTAAGGGGAAAGACGCGTTAAAAAAAACAGTCTCTTTATTTGTCTAACATGTTTCGTGGTTGGTTTAAGTATCTCAAATTCATAGGGATTGTCCCGATATTTTTATAGTGATTCAATAAAATGAATAAATACTTGGTATGAAATGAACTCGGAGAAAAAACTCACCCCGCCGTCGATAAATTGAACATTGCCCAGCAGCAAAACTGCGGCCAAAACTCGGACCACATCCAGAAAGGGGATTCCCAGGATGCCGAGGCAGGTCTTCCAGGCCTGGAAGCGCACCGCATCCTCCTGCTCGTTGTGGCCAATGTCCCCGCGCAGGTAGCGCAGGTTGGCCGGCGAGTAGCCCTCCAGGTGCAGCTTCTGGCGCTCCTCCCGCCCGAGACCCGCCAGCAGCTGGTAGAAGATGTGGTAGTTCCGCTCCTTGGGCAGAGGACGAATGACACGCGTCTGGTCCAGGAAATAGCAGTGGATCTTGGTGCGGTAGAGTGCCCCGTCCGTGACCTGCACCTCAATGAACTGACCAATGCGACTCGACTCCGAGTTGGTGGTGGTCTTGGCCGATCCCAGGGATCTCAGAACGGTGAAGGCGGCGGCCAGGTGCTTGAAGGCATCCGTCTCCGGTCCGCCGCCCGCTATGGCGAACAGCTGGCGGAGCATCAGCATGGCATTGGCCGTCTTTCCGGCCCCCGAGGTTCCCGACAGAATTATGGCCTGCGGGTACCCTGTCTCGCTCTGCTGACGCACCGCCTCCTGGACGATCTTCTGCAGCTGCGGGGCCAGGGGCAGGGCACGCGTGGAGGTGAGGGTCAGGGGGTTGCCCACGTCCAGGTAGGGATTGATGGAGAGCAAGATGGGGCCGACATTTGTCTGAAATAACACACAAAATTAATGGGGATGTTACTGATAATGGGCTTGGACAATTATGCCTAAATGAGCTTGTGATATATTGCTCTGGAATTCAAACAAAATAAAACTTCCCCGGGGCATGGCAATTTTCGAATTTGAATTTAATTGAAAGATTATACCGACAGCAAACTGTACCGCTTGGCCAACAAATAGTAGACCATCAATAAGTAGCGACAAAACACCGCTTGTGGATGATACATCGAACCCGGTTCCTGCCCCAAGAGCTACATACAAGCTCACACCTCATCCGCAGCTCCGGTTACACTCCGGTTACCTGGGCGAATGTGACGGGTAATTGTCGAAATTAGCTGTTAATCTATGGCCGAGTGCAAACGGAGTTGGCTTTTAATGACAAACTATCAGAATAATTGCCCGAGAATTGTGGCCCGCGGGGTGAGCAATGGTTGTGGGACCGGTTTCTGGTGATTTGCTATGTCCATGGTGGGCATGTTCATGCAAACGCAAGGCGGATACCGCCAATACTCACAAAGTACCGCTGCTCGTTGAAGCGGGCCTGCAGGGTGCGCATCACGGCGTGCTCGGTTAGCGGTCCGGACAGATGGATCAGGTCCTGCATGTCCTTGGGCGAGGAGCAAGCCGGCGGCGGCTGCTGTTGCTGGTGCAGCTTCTGCGGACTCCCGGCGAAGCCAAAGCCAAAGGGCACCGTCTTCACACTCTGGCAAGGATTCGCATGCTTCGGCTGGGGTATAAATGGCAACTGCTGGCTATGGCCATGACTCATCGGCTGCTGTCCACCTCCACTGGCATTGCCCAGGTGTCCGGTGTTCGAGGAGCGCATGGGCAGCGTGTTCGAGTTGGACTGCGGGTGTGAGTGCGACTGCGAGTGGGAACCGTGGCCCAGAATGTTTCCCATGCTGCTCATGTGTGGCAGCGTGCCAGTGGACGGGCCATGTCCGGTGCCATTCTGGTGGTGCGACAGGCCCGGCTTGTCGCCCAGCTGGTGCGGAAGTGGATGTGGTATCGAGGTGTTTCTCGCCGACACCACTGCTCCAGCTGCTGCACCGCCCGCTCCTGCTCCAGAGCCACCATTCGACGGCAGAGTCTGATTCTGTAAGAGTCCCAATATGCACATCAATTACATTTCTTTAGTCTCAAAGTACGAGTATTTAAAGGTCTAATAAGGCATTTTGCTTAGCCCACCTTGGACGCCGCCTGCTGGCCATTGGCATGCTGCTGCAGGGCACTGGCGGAGAGTCCTGTCAGGTTGGGACTGGAGGCATTCAACTCAAAGTTGCTGGCCTGGCCCTGTCCTTGGCCCACGTGCAGCCGGTTGCGCAGAGTCACCAGCTCGGTGCTTAGGCTTTTGAGGCGCTGCTGCAGGTGAACTGCCTCGTTGGACGACGATGCATCTGGAAGATCGATAAATAAAAAATAGGCTACCTTAAAAACGGTCTATCCTCAGCAAGTTGTATTAGTTAGATATTTTGTAGGAAAATCATACGATGGCCACAGCTTTTAGGACCGCATTGGTTACCTTTGAAACCATCATAAATGAAGCCTCATCTATTAGTTTCTTTTAGGGAAAAGTATAGGTACTTATCATCATAAAAAACGGATAACAGCCGAGTTCTTTACTCCGATTGTATTACAACTTTCAGGGACCAGATCAACTTTCAGAACGAATATAATGCAACCCTCAAGCCAAACATTCCCACGACCTACCGGCATTAAAACAATTATTCCCATCGTAATTATTTATTTATACTTAAATCTAAATCATCGTGCCTTCTGTTTACGTACATTAAATTTATGTGATCTCAAAGATACGTTTGCAATGGATCTCAGTTGCTCTGTAAACACCTCAGGTTGGAGCAAACTGAACCACTCCTAAAATCTTTACAAAGGAACTCAGATCCCATGCAATCGCAGTGAAGCGTGC
Organism: Drosophila ironensis; assembly: GCA_021223825.1. Lineage (NCBI taxonomy): Eukaryota > Metazoa > Arthropoda > Insecta > Diptera > Drosophilidae > Drosophila > Drosophila ironensis. Next base: position 761,067 of record JAJJHQ010013222.1, read on the forward strand.
GAGTTCCTATCGTTTATAGGCAATGGAGGTGGTTTTGTCGTAGCGCCCCAGCAAGTACGGCATTACGGGCTTTCCGATGCGCATGTCGTTGTTCCTGATCTGAGGATAAACAACGGGCTTGCGTTCCCGGACCCATCGAATCGGCTTTGTCAGGCCCTCGACACTGCGGTCCAGCTGGATGCCGCACTTGCCCTGGTGCTGTTGGAAGCGGGCTGGCTTGTGGAGCTGGGAGTGCGGGTCCCGGTAGTAGTCCCGCTGCTTCTGGCACTGCAGATAGAAGTTGTCAATCCTGTCCACGTCCCCATAGTCAACAATTTTCAATCCAATCCGCGGCGCAAAGCCGAGTATAGCCTTACGCTGCGTATCGGCGTTGGCCGCCACTCGCAACATGTCCACCTCCGGTATTGGTTCGTTGAACATTTTCAACATTTTCGTATTATATGTGTATGTTGTTTGTGAACTTTAAAAAAATAATGTGACCCTATTTATTTTCGTCCATTCCGAGTAATTGACATGTTGCCACACTGCCGAATTTGCACATTGTAGTAGGCTTTGCCAAGTTCCTGGGGATTTGATTTCCTGAGAGCCACATGTCTGGCATTAGGTCGTGAAACTTCGTAGGGCAAACATCAACTGCCCAGAATATTTTATTAATTTTTTTTATTGCTTTATTTGACTTGTTTCTCTTCTTTGGGGCAATGGTAGAGGTCGGAATTTACTTTTTTTTTATATTTAATTTTAGCTTTAAGCCTTTTTTATATTTTTTGTTATTTTCTAATTTTTCCTAATTATTTTTTACTATGATTCTTGCAATACAAATTTCCATATGGTAAATTGTTACTTCAATTTTTTTTGTTTTTTTTCCATTTCTTTTTTTTTGTTTTTTTTTGCCGTATAAAATAAATATGTTGGACTATTCCTTTGCCGCTTCCTTAGCTTGATCATAAAACGAATTATTCAAAGATTCGATTTTACCTTTTTTCTATTTCGACTTTATTTTTGGCCTATAAATAACAAAGCCGCTTTTGTGTTCCGCTCGGTTTTTTTTTTATAAAACTTTAAATAAAAATGTTCAAAACAATTTTAATGTCAATTTTTTTTTAGTATGGTTCTTGCAATACAAATTTCCATATGGTAAATTGATGTATTTCAAATCTTTTGGTCATCTTATCCCTTTTTTCCATTTATATTTATTTTTTTTGGCCTTGTCAGAAAGGCTCTTTGCAGCTTCTGCTCAGTTGATTATAAAAAGAATTATTATTGAAAGATTCGATTTTAGGCGATGGCCGACAGATTTTGGTTGTCGTAAAGCCTCTGCATGTAGCGCGCGCTTCTTCGTCTCTCACCCATGGGAACTGCAGAACCTTGTGGATGGTGTGGTTGTCGTGAAAGACGTAGGCCCCAGTGGCGATTCTTAGGGCTCTATTTTCGAACGCAGGGCCCCAGAGTTGGATGCCATATGTCCAGATTGGACGTAATTAAACAATTTAATGGTTGTCTATTATGGACAGTTTTAAATGTTAAGCACCATGCTATTACAAAAAATGTTTGGCCTATACAACAACTTCGCTTTTGTGGTCCGCTCGGTTGTTTATAAAATTTTTATAAAACTGTTCATATAAATTTTAATGCATATTTTTTTACTATGATTCTTGCAATACAAATTTCCATATGGTAAATTGGTGTATTTATATATTTTTTTTTTCATCTCATCTCTTTTTTCCATTTCTAATTCTTTTTTTTTTTGCTGTATAAAATATAACATGTCAGAAATGTTCTTTGCAGCTTCCGTTCGGTTGATCATAAATCGAATTATTGAATGAAATTCAATTCCATCTTTTTATCCTCGATTGAAGTTTTATATAAGGATTGGATTGTTTTGCAAAATAACTCTGGTAACAACTTGTATTTATTTACGAGTATACAACAATATTTTGTAAAAAAAAAAGAACATCTCTGTCTCTCCCCGACGGGGAATTGAACCCCGGTCTCCCGCGTGACAGGCGGGGATACTAACCACTATACTATCGAGGACGTTGTTAGTCCAGCGAAAAATTCCCCAGGCATTACTACTATCAGAGATTCTCTATTAAATATATATTTTATTTAAACAATTTCCTCCCAGGTTTTACCTCTTTTTTTTGCGAAAAAAAAGCAGCAATATTTTAAAAAAAAAAAAACATCTCTGTCTCTCCCCGACGGGGAATTGAACCCCGGTCTCCCGCGTGACAGGCGGGGATACTAACCACTATACTATCGAGGATGTTGTTGGGACAGCGAAAAATTCCCCACGCATTTCTATCAAAGATTCTCTGTTAAATTAATTTAATTTCAACATTTTCTTCCCAGGGCTTTCCTCTTTATTTACGGAAAATAATTAAGTTAACCTACGTAAGCATTATGGATAGGAACAACAAGCTTTAACAGCTGACAGCATATTTTGTTTGGTTCTAATTAACAACTCAATAACACTAATACCAAGTTCACGCCGATTAATTTCGCCCTGAGCTGACTGACCGAGGTTTTTGCACGCAAATCGTAGGCTTGTGCCGGTGGGGCAGACAAAAGTCAGTTTAATAGGCACCGATGCTGGGATTTGCATAAAATGTTAATGAACCAATTTCGCCAGCGTCAGGAAGATATAGAAACACTGAACGCGCCGAGATAAAACAAAAAACGGCGGCGGCGGGCGAAGAAGAGATTTCAGAATCAGAGATCAATGGGACGACTCGGCAAAGAGCTGCTAATGCCTACAGATTTATGGATACTTTCAAAACAGGGCCGAGAGGTCATTGTGACAGCCCAACAGCGCCCATAAAACCCAACCGAACCGACCAGTTTTCTTTAAAGCCAAAGTTTTGAAGACCTGTTCTCTAATTTTCACGACCCATTCAACAAATCAAACTAATTGGCTAATGAAAAGCGAGGGGAAAATGCGTAGAAAAGTGCTCAGTGGTCGGTGGTCGGGGGGCCTGGGACTGGGCCCTTTGAACGGCATTGGTCCAGAGCCAGGCGGCAGCTCACAACAAAAAGCGATTCGACAAAATACAATAAGAAAAAACAATATCATTGATGGCTGGCTGGTCGTGGAAACCAGTTTTAGTTTTGTCTTATTATTTTTTGTGTTTTGTTGCCCAAAGCTGCACTCAAGAAATGTAAGACAAAGCCAGAGAAAAAGCTACAGAAAAACTTCCAAGCCAGGCGGCAAGCCTTTTTATAAGGTTTTTACAACGCCGACCTTTTCAAATTTATTAATTTATAGAAACTAAAACCGATCATGGGAACACCAGCCAGTGGCGGCGACAGTTCAGTTTGTTTCTGGCCAGGCCTTGCAGCTTCAAGTTTGCTTAGTTTTTGGCAAGTAGAAAAAGTTTGACTCGAAACGAGCAGCGAGCAAGAAAATTTCTTGGAAGCTGAGCAACAAACTTGGCCCAAAACAGGTCGCCGCAGGGGCAGGGGCCGGGGCCGAGGCAGGGGAGCCGGGTGGCATCGCATCGCAAATGTTGCAACTCGAGTGGCAGCCAGGTATCCATATAAGCCGATTCGAATGAATATGAATATGAATTCGAGAATGCTCGTGGAGGAGGCCGATTGATACGTACACATGTAGGTACAAACAAGCCAGCGGCGGCTCCCAAGATGGTAATGACAGGTAAGTCGAGACAACCGGAAAAGAGCTAATGAATTGACACAACAAGCTGAACCGAAGGATTCAATTATCAGCAGCAAGCAGCAAGTGAGGAAATCAAAAGACTTGGAAAACAAACGCAACTCACCCTGCAGCTTCTTCTCGGTTTCCCAAAACTTTTGCAGTTCGGTGAAATATTTATCCAATATGAAGACTTTTGAGAGGCCCAATGTGGCCATCGTGGTGGTACATTTGTGTGGCCCAAGACGACGGAGACGGAGACGATGGCGATTTTCTTATTTGAATAATTCCCCGTATACAGGCTCGGAACACACACACGCACACGCACACTCACTCGCGCCGCAGGAACAGGTTTTCGTTTTCCGCACAGGCTCGGGCCCAGGAGGCTCTCTGTATCTATGGCATACAAACAGAGTCCCAGTCCGAATCCGAATCCGAATCCTACATGCGAGTAGTATATATGTATAGGCGGGTAGCTATGTGCAGCTGCAACAAGTGAAGCAACCGCAAAACACACGAAAATAAGTAAACAAGCAAAAAGAATGCAGAAGGGCGAGCAGCAGCAGCAGCAGCAACAGCAGCAGCAGCGGTGGCAGCGGCAGCGGCCAAAACCAAATCAAAGCGTATCCGCCAGATACTCTTTTGCTCGACGGTTCTGGGCCTGCGTCCGCGTCCGAGTTCGAGTCTGAGTCTGCTTTTGCTTTTCTTATTATTATTGTGCTTTTTCCCCCGCCGACGACGACTTTGCGGGCGCGCTTATTTTCTCGTTGTGTGCAGACTTTTTCGTCGTTTTCGTCGTTTGGTTCGTTTTTCGAAAAACGAGTTTCCAACTTTAACTCCGGAGCCCGTACTCCAAGGTACATACACACGCGCCCGACGCGATCCAGCAGCAGCTTGCAGATACAAATACACAGATATCTTTCGATTGGCCCCGCCAGCGCCGTGACCCCTTCGCCGATTAATTATAAACTTTAATTAGGTTTTCAGCGACCATTTCACTTCACTCTCGAATTCGTATTCGCCCCGATCTCCGCGAGATATGGCCACAAAACAGCACGGCTAACCACTAAAAAGAGTGATGTATTATACGTGTTACGAGCGTCCGATGCGTACGCTTGAAACTCCAGCGGCAGACTGAACGCCGAGCTCTGGGAGCTCCTCAACAGAGTTGGGATCTCTCTTTGAGAGATCTGGTCCCCGGTCCCCGGGCCAGGTAACTGCTGTGGCAGGTAAAAGGCTCGGCGGCCGCCTCGGCTCTGCCTACCTCTGCCTTCCTCTGGGCCAGTTGTTCAAATATGGGGTCAAGTGCTTGAACTATGCGCCTGTCGTCTGCCTCTTGGAGCGCTCAATCGCTCGCTCGCTAGTTCGCTGGCTCGCTGGCTAGCTAGTTTTGCCCGTCGCGTGTTAATTAGTGCTGATTGTTCATTGTTTATTGTTTGTTGCATTTCACAATTCCCACATCGCCGCTAGTTGGTTGCATTTTGCAAACTCAGCATCGGAAAAACGCATCAGATCCGCAAATGGTTTGTGCAAAATTGCAAGCACGATTTTCCGTCGTCTTTTGTTGCTGCATGCAAATGGCAAGCAAATCAATTAAGTCGGACAAATCAATGGAATTATGATAATTTCAAAGCGGCGCGATGTTTATTTTAAAGCCAAACTTACACCCTTCCACGGCAAATTGATTTTCATTTAGCATAAATAATATGAATAAATAAAATAGTATTTAAAACAATAATTCCTCAACCCTCGGGTAGAGGTTTTCTAAATTCCCTCAAACGCTTTTTTTGTCACTCATCAACTAAAAATTTACTTAAATTAACCATTTAAATCGCGAATACTAAACTCCCACAAAATTTAGTTATAATGCAAAATTTGGGTAAATCTTACATAAATAAACAAATTAGAAAAAAATTAAATAATTACTAAAAGCAAACAAAATCGTTACTATTGGGTTTTTCTTGTTTTTCACATTTTAATGCCATATATTTCCTATAAACTAAAAAGTTATGATTGGGCGCCAAACTGCTTGCTAGGCACTCGGATAAAGCAGTCCAGCTAGCGCCCTCTATATACCAAGTTTCATTTCTAGGGATGGAAACAACTTCGAAGATCAAGCCAAAGAACTTTTTCAAAGTTAAAAATTTAGTAAAAAAATTAAATAATATTAAAATTAAACAAGGCAAAAGAAGATAAGAACAACAATAGCACAACAAATTAAATGTATAACTAAGAAATTCTTAATATATTAATTCATCAAAACTCTTGTGTTTAACAAAACATTAAATAATATTTGAAGACTGTTTTTAACAAAATTAATAATAAATTAATAACTTCACCTTTATTTAAATCGATGGAAAATCGTTTGTGAATATATAATTAATTTATACTTAGTTAATTCCCTTAATCCCCACCCGCTATTAGTATTCCATGCTTTTTTATGGGTAAACACATATTAAGCACTAAAGATTCGCTTATATATAAAATATATAAATCAAACATAAAGTACTACCTCTGAGAATGCAAGTACAGAATGGTAATTATAGAGAAACCAATATAAATATAAATGACAATGAAATAAATATCACATGGCAGTAATCGCCACCCACCTGTTATGTTTCCCGTGGTCTTGTTGCAAGTCTTTTTCCGCTTGGCCACGGGCAACGTGTAGATGGCCGAGAACTTGGTGAAGCGCTCCACCACAGCGCTGATCCTGCTGGACTTGGGCGGCTCCTTTGACGCCTTCACCTCCGCCCCGGCAGCCTGTCCTGGAGAAGATGTGGGCGGGACAACGAGCGGCGATGCCTTTCTTTGCTTGGGGGAAGGTGTTGCCGAACTGAAGAGATAATATAATTGTAAATAATGCGCTAAAAAGTAACTATAAATTAAGGTCCCACCTGACGGCCTTGTGGTATTGACAAAAGAAATCCGGTCGCATGCGATGGCGGCAGAGAAAGTCCTCGCAGAGCCGCAGGACATCGTCCTCGTCGCAATTTTCACTGCGATCACTGGTGCTCTCGCTTTCCACGCACTCCTCCTCATCTTTAATTCTCTCTCTACCCTTAGGCTGGACATCCTGTTGCTCCTGGGGACTATACAGAAAGGATGGCAGGGAGTCTCCCAGGAAATCGGGAATATTCTCAAAGAAATCGGCTGTACGCTCGTAGCTGCTGCTGCTGGCATCGGAACTCTTGGAACGCTGCACGCTACACCTCAAAATCCGGCTGCGACTCTTGCTCCTGCTCCTGCTCCGGCTTTTGCGGTAAGTCAGCTGCTTTTGGCAGCCCACGTCGTAGTCGGCATACGTCTGATCCGGCAGCAACATAGCAGCCTCATCCTGATTGACCCGCGGACCAGGCCAAGAGCTGGAAAGGGGTAAAAGGGTCAAATTATAGGTTCTTTGATCACTATTATTATGCAGGTCTAGTCCTCATATATACCTTAGTTCACTCTTAGCTGCTAAGACTTTTGTTGTAGAGTTTTACTGCATTTTAAACACCAAAAACATCGGTAGACCTGACTTGACATCGTAGTCCCATACGCAAAAAACAAACTGATCTTCGACACCTGAAGAAGTGGTTGCTGCATTTAGAAGGCATTAACAGTCGAGTCGATATATCCATGTCCGTCTTGGAGATTATAAAATGATTAATATGGTTTCTGTTGTCTAACCCCTCATTCCATTCAAGACTTTTACTTTAAGGCTATGAAGTTCTCACCGATTTCCCTTCTAGAGTTTACCTCTGCCACACATCTTTGCATTGATGCAAATGACCCACAAACTATGCAGTCTTCCATCAATTTAAGCCGAGAAAGTCGGACACAAATTGGCATTTGGCAAGACAACGCGACATCGATTCGTGTTTTAATTGCTTTTAAATCAAGTGCACTTGCATCGCCAGGCGATGGGAGTCAACAGGGGGGTTGGCTTCCGCGTCTGCAGGTCCATAAACCTGTCGGTTTATTGGCGCAACCGATTACCGCGATTAGCGTGACCATGACGAAGGTGACAGACACGGACGCTAATGCCTTTTACTGCCCAGCTCAGTGTTTGGGGTTCGGTGGTCCAGGGATGGGATTGGAAATGCGGATACGGTTGCGGAGCTGATGGTTCGATGCAACATGTGGCAAGCTGGCCAAAACAGATGAGAGGCCCCAGCCAAATGAGACGCGATATTTATATGCCACACGCGAGTGGTGCGCCTGTGGTCCGCCAAGAACCTTTGCTGTTGGCAATTAACTCAAATGATTGTCATAAAGTGTTGGACGTGTGCGGCGGCGGCGGCGTTCCAGAAATCGGAGCCAGGGCCTGATCCACAGCCAGGCGATAGCCAGGCCAGAGCGTCGGCATTTTTCAGTGTCAACACAGCGGGCGGCAGCGTTTGAGTTGAAGGCACCGAGTCAGGGAGTCAGGCGGAGATCTCAGATATCCACTTCTGGTTTATTACGGCGATTACGCAACCTGTGATCAGAGCAGAAGCCCTCCCGCCAGAAGGTGAAATCAGTGCAGGCTTTTCCCACCGGACCGGCAATCTAGTACTTTGATTTTTGTCAATTTATGGCTTTTGATTGGCTCCCTCAGCCAGCGCGCTGACAGATTACACTGCCACGGAAATGTTTGGGCCATAAATCGGCTTAGCCGAACGGAAACGAAACAGCATACAATCCTGAAGCCAACAATTTGACTATCTAAACATGCCTAATCGGCCGGTCCGGCCCGGGCCTTTTAGAATGAATAAAATATGTCATCTAATAAATGTGTGCACAGGCAGCTGCTCCCGCTGCTCAGTATCAGGTAGCGACATCGCATAAAATAAAATAAATCTCATAAATATGCAGCCAGCGACAGGGAGAGCGATGCAGATGGAGATGGAGGAGGAGAAGGAAGGCTCGGACTCGGACCCGTTCACCTGGCTACCTTGGTTACCTTGGTGGTTGCCTGGCCAACTGCCGGCCGGGCCACCGACGGTAAGTTATTTATTCTAACTACGAGAACGATATACAATTTCCACTCCAATCTGTAAAGTGGAAGACAGCGCTGCTGTGGGTCGCTCCACTCCACAAGACTTGGATCTCTTCTGTGGGCCAAGGGATCTGCTTTCACGTGTGGGGGCCGTCGGTAATTTGCATTTGCTGAAACCTCAACAAATCAGCATTCGTACGGGGTCGCGGTATGAATTAATTAGTGAGCAAAAATTTTGAGAGATACATTCGTATCTAACATTTGCATAGATACATTGCGAGCAGTATTTCCGGTGAAAACTCAGAACATCTCCATGCATTTCTTAAAGATTTCCAGCACCCCTGTTATTCTTAAGATTGTTTTTTGGCTTGATTCTTTGGGAAGATCCAAAAAATATGTATTTTGTTTTAGGAGAACCAGGACAGCTTTGGAAAATCATCCTCACTTTTGTATTGTAGGGGTTTTCCATGATGTTATCCACCAAGAGGCCTGAGAGATCTTCAAAAACGATGGTTATTCTTAAAATTGTTAAGAAATGGATCTTGTGGCATTTAGGGCTGTATGAAAATCATCCTCAGTTTTGTATTGTTAAGGGTTTCCCTAAAGTTATCCAGCCGGTTTGGCGAACGCATTTAAAGCCGTCCTGGACAAACATTTACAATCAATTTAAAGCCATCGACTGGGCAATTTCCCAGGCCACAGATGATTACAGGTCCGGGTCGGAGCCCTTCGCCTAAGCCTAGAACTCCTCCCCCATGCTTGGCGGATAGGAATTGCACTTTTGACTCGCTACATGGAAATTACATGATTTAACTTAATTTAATAAAGAGCCAAGGGCACCAGCTCCATCTCCTGGCTCGGCCGAAGCCTTGTGTCGTGGTTTCGTGGCTCGCTTTTGTGATTTACCGCGTTCCTCCCCCTCTCCATCCCCGGCACTGGAGTCGCCCCCACTTGGTTGCCCCAACAATTACACTGGGCAACAAAAGGGATTACTTTTTAGTTGCACATAGCAATTTAAAGAGATGACCACATGGGGTGGCTTGTATTCAAGAGGGTTTGAATCATTTGATTTAATTGATAAAAAACGGCATGAAAGTGTCTTGTATATCCTCCCAAAGCTCTGAGGATTTTACTGAGAAAAAGCTTTGCTTTCAAAGCTCTTTTAACCAAGTTTGGCAGCGGAGTGTAGCCAAAGTTGAAGTCGCCGTCCGGCGTCTTGATCGTCCATCAACGTGGTGGGCTGCTGTCCTCGAACTTGGCCACACTCCGAGACGAGACCGACCCCGCATCCTTCTTCCGTTTCTCTCAGTGCACGGATTTGTGTAGATCAAGAGATTTTGATTAATAGGTGGTGGTTGTCCGGGCCTGGACTGTTTCTACCTCCAAAAGACTGATCCTCCCGCCAGCCCCGAACGCTGCAGCTCCTCGACAAACTCCTTGGCCATGGCCTCGGGTTAGACATTGAGAAATATTTTTGCGAATCGAGTCGACAGACGAAGGCAGTCGAAACTCAATGAATTTTTGCCCTGGCCTGTTGCCTTGCTGGCTTCATTGTTGTTGCTGCCGGAGCGCTGCCCTTGTTGATTTGGTAATCGCATTTGTTCTGCCCCGTTGTATAGTATTGTCCAACTCCTTGCCCGGCCGAGGCAACTGAAGGCATTAATAATAATTTTCTAAGAAAGATCAATATCTCTATGGTTTTGTGTGGTTTCCTCTATAATTATCAATTGCCTAGGCCGCTGATCTCCTGCTCCAAAGTTCACCCAAAACTCAGGAGTGCTAAACGTTTTGCTAGCCAAATAAAGTTTATATAATTAAGTATATCCAAGTAGCCAATTAGCGCCCAGGGCCACAATTAAAGTCTTACTGGACGGCGGCAACATTGTGTGCGAATTCGGGGACTTTGAGCTCCTTTGAGCTTCGCATTCGGCATTAATATTCGCATTCCCGCCGAACATTCTCAACGGAACTTAAGTGCATGAAAATTGCAAATATCGTCACGTTTCTGGCTTTAAGGATAATTACGTGTGCATAGCTCCAGCCGCAGAGATGCAGCGTCCAAGGCTCCTGCAACCTGTGCAAGATTCAATTTACGAATTTCACAGCCATAAACAAAGAGCCAGCAGCCACCGAAAGAAGCGCTAACAGTCACGAAGAAACCGATGGAGATGTTGTTTTTTTCGCGGAGGGCAGTGGAGTGGAGATGGATCCGGGAATGGAAAATGGAAAGTACTTGCAATCGCAATGCCCATTGTGCTGTGGAAACCAGACACCGAGAAGCGGAAGAGGAAACGGGAAACGGCAGCACGTACCGTGCTAATTTATGTGGGAGTCCCCATCCTCCGGCAACCTGCAACCTGCACCCATTCGGAAAAGGCGTGTGAAAACTTTTAATCGAATCTTAATTGCATTAGACCCCAACAAGGTGCCTTGCCAATTTGAAGCACGACAAGATCACTTCTTGAGCCATCGATCTGGGATCACATATATGGCCAAAACAATAGATGTGCAGACTCTTGAACCAGAGATTCCCCAAATGAAACTGGTGATAAATGATTGTTATTTATGAATTGCTATTGGAAAATATCATAGGAGATGGGAGATTCATTGCCGTATTAGAGAAGAATGCTATTGTGGCATAACCGACATTGCTAACACTTAAAACCCAATTGTCCATCCCGGGTTGTGGCCGCATCCCGATTGCGTTAAATTTCTCGTCGCGTGCAGGTTACGCAATATCGGCGACTGGTGTCCAGCTTGGATGTGGATGCGGATGCCAGCACGTGCAGCCCGCTAAGGCCTGGCCAAGATCGCGATCATGATCGGCCCGATCGGCTGGCCCACAAAAACTAGTCCTCGCCTTTGCGGCGCTGCACGTTGGCATTGGCATTGGATCGGCCGCCAATAAAAGGCAGCAAACAATTAGACGACTGCCGTGTCTGGTTGCCTTGTACCCAACCCGACTTGCCTCAGCTCTTCCAGCTGCGCCAAAGCCAGATAGTTAATATTTAATATTTATGAATCGCAAAATCGGCATTGCATAAGCCATCATCATCAGTCAGTCAGGCGGTCGGAGATGGATGGCCGGGCCGGCATTCCGCTTCCACTTGACCTCTGGCTAGTAGTCGGTGATCTTGTCTGTCGGGTATTTTCCGCAGCCCAGTGCAAAAACATTGTTTCGCCAACGTTTAATTGGGGCTTTGTAGGCCATCTTCTGGACACAGGTTCTTTGGCACAAACATGCAAGCAACTGTTTGGAAACCCACCCCAAAGCCTTGGCAGGTTAACTAGGCCCGACCCAATTTCATTGAACCTGTTTGCCTGCAATTACTTTGGCAAACTGCCTTGTACTCACTTTTCTAGATCATTGTTGATGCAATAGCCCATCAAAATACAGCAAAGTAAACAGATGGGAAGCAAATATATGAATTCAAAGCTGCCATTGGGAATCTCTGCCATGGGATCCCAAATATTTATCTGCCTCTCCCACGCGGCAAGTCAAAGAACGAGTAAAAGCAGCTGAGGAGGAGCAGAAGGAGGAGGAGGAGGAGCAGGATTTGGAATCAATGGGGCTTTGTGGCCAAACAAATGTGGACACGTTCGATGGGCAAGTGACCTGCCAGGGCCCCTCACAAGCTGCACATTATAGTATACATAGATGCATACTAGTCGGGCTGGACCGGGCCGGGCCAGGCCCGCGGAACGTGAAATATTTTTGTAATTTGTGCAGGATGCGATAAAGAAAATGCAATCGCAATTGCCGTGGCCAAAGAGCTATGGCCACAGCATCGGCCCCGGCAATTGCACACCCTTGGCCACTATTTCCGCATGGACTGCTGCATGGATCAGCGGAGAGTTGACAGCGCACAGCTGCACACCCACAATACCCTCGAGCTTGGAGCACCATGGCCACTTAGATGGAGGAGTCTTGGTTGAGGGGAGGTTGCACCTTCAGGCTCAATCCCGGCACCAGGACCGGGACAGGCATCAGCTGCCCATCGAAAGCCAGGGACCTGGCTGGGTCAAAATTGCCCGAAGGAATTTATTTGCCAAGGTCCGGGCCGGTCCACTAATTTGTGGCTTGTCAGAGACAAAGGGAATGGCTCAAAAGTGGAATCGCAGATTCGACACGCAATTTACACAATTATGGAAATGACCAAGGCAGCAGTTGCGACAAAAAGCACATGCGATCTGAATATACTCAGTGGATTGGGAAAGCGAAAGCTTGACAAATCTTCTAATTCAAGATCCATTTGCTGCTCCGCAAGAAATATGTTTGCTCGTTATCCGAAGAGATTAAAAAGCAGTTCGCCGAGCAACTAAACTAACCAGAAGCACTCACGATTGACATTGGAGTTCCCAAGCCGCTCGTTAAATATGTGCCCCCTATGCATACCGGCCAGGAGGAGACACTAACAACTAATTAACACTTCCAGCTACTTCCACGCCCACCGAACCGGCTAACCGTTTGCCGGCTGAATTAATGAACGAATTAAAGTTTGCGTGACGACATGAAGCGACTCTGGACGGGATGGGAGGACGACGACGACGACAGCAGCGACGACGTCACAGCCACATCGTCATCGGCATCGCCACCAAGTCGGAGGCAGGCGGCTGCCATTCAGACAGCCTCGAACAACACCGCAGCACATCGTCAGGCCAGCCAAGGAGCAAATGTCGTGCCAAACAAATACCTCAAGCGATCCGTGCGGCCAGGGAGCCAGGGAACTGGTTTTTGGCGGCCTCGCACAAACCAGCGAAGCCGCAAAAGGTGTCCCCAAATCGCCACGAACCGGGAACACCTTAGAAACAGACGATTTCGAAGCGAAAAATATAGAAAATCAGGTGCAGGAATGCCTTAATTTTAAATACATCGAACATCATTTTGTTCCTTCAACGTTTCTCCTAAAAATTCAAATTTAAAACCAAATTTTTTTTATTTTATATTGTAATTATTTAACGTAGTATCTGAGATGGCGATAATGGAAACTTTGGACTTGACGTTTGATCAAGCCAAAAGATCGAAATTTCAGGATACTCGTGAGTTTAAGAACATCAATGGTTATCTAATACCAAAAAAATAGGTAGGTCTTATTCATAAAAGAAATTTTGGACTTGAAGAACTCTTGTCCTATTCCAAAATTAAGCCCAATAGGTAAAATAACGTCTTATATTAATGGTAAGCTTGAGATTTTCTTGGCAATTGCTTCTAAAAACCCAAAATAATACCTTTTTTTGAATAGTTCTGATACTGCATACAAGTTTAAGCGTATATATTCTTTAAGAGGGGCAATAAATCAAGAAAATTATCATATTGTTTATGATACAGTAAACGGATGACGACAACGACCTGGACAAGGTAGGGTGGTCTATCCATGCCTGTCAGCCAAGTGGAACGTTATAGTTATCTCGGACACACATGCATTATTTGTTGGATTACATTTCTGGCATTGTCTGCGAAGAAAGTGAATTGTAAATTGACTTGCATCTGATCAAAATGAAGCGAAACGGATGTGAAACGGAAACGTGCGCCATACAAAAAACATTGGGGAGAAACTGCATGAAATGCTTATGAGAGATGCCTTCGGATTCGAGGGGGAGCCATCGTGAGCCGGGCTGGAGGCATTCCGCCCCTCCCCAGTGACAGATGTAAAAGTGTCGTCTGTCGGACTGACATTGATGCATTCGTATTCCCAGCAGTACATCGACAGACGACGATTTGCAATACACGATGAACAATGTTGGGAATGGGCGTAATGCGTATACGGTTGTCCCACCGCAATCCGAGGGATACAATCTCCACTGCCAAGGCAATGAGTGATGTAAATGCGAAAGAAGGTGGAGTTTATCTGGTGCAAGATGATCTAACATTTGCTGTTCTAGGAAAGCATTTGCACTTTTATTTGTCTCCCAATAAATACCATCCTCATTGGCACTTAGGGCAATGATATGCAAGTCTACATTTTTGTAATGTTCTCCTATGTTCTGTGATGATTTTTCCAGGTGCGTGTTAATGCACGCAATTAAGTTGCTGCGTGGGCTGCTGAATTTATGTATGACTGGGTAATAAGTCAATTTAATGCCCGAGGCCTTTATGGCACCATCCACGGGCCTTATTCTGAATCGGATTCAAGTGCGTGTTGGAAAAACGTTTTCCTCAAAGGGGCCTCATTAATCTTTCACACAACGAGGAAAGGAAACTCATGCCCTGCAGGTTATCGGAATGGGTAAAAGTTAACCCTTTATATCCGAAGAAACTAAATTGTTTTTGCAACTGCTTGCGAAGCCACGAACCCAGTTCTTTGCACCACAGGTGGTGACAGAGATTTCCCCTGCATCCCAGACACGCAATCCTCTAAATTGAAGCAACCAACCGATTTGAATGCAGTAGCTTATTTATCGAGGCAGCGAAATATTCCAATTAAAGGGGTACAAAATTCAAAAATTAGAGACTATATCCCCAGAGAATGCGTGAGCAAGTTGCGGGAAAATCGACAGCTAAATTCCATAAATCTTGCATCAATCGAGACTTTCTACCGACAAAGCCATGCAGAGTTATGTCCGGGGAGACTCCTCGCATTTCCCGCTTTTTAAATGGACATAAAGCGACGACACGAAGGCAGCAATGTGTGTTATGTCCATGTGCCTTTTAGAGTCAGCACGTCCCGTGCCCCTTATCTTTTTGGGTATGACAAAAGTTGCTACTCGAAACATGCAAGCTGCTGCCGAGGATCCTCCGGCCCCCGGCCTTGTGGATATTTCAATTCAATCAAAGGAAAAAGGAAGGCTGTCTGCGCTGGCAACATGTTCATTTGTCATGGCACAAAACGCAAGTGGCTACGGGGGCGCACAGCGGGCAACGCCAACACCTAAACACCCCGGACCAGGGACGCACTTGGATGCTGGATGACCCGGCACCGCGACCAGGTAATTGCGTACTTACCGCTCTCAACGGAACTGCTATTCCCCGACCAGGGCCCCAATGAACCGAACGGCAAGGTGATAACCCGGCCCGGCGGATTCCAATTCCTCGGATTGCGTGCCCGTTTCGGGACCAGATTTATCGTCTCGTTTGAAAACCGAACTTTATTTATGACATGGCCAACCACCAGCCAGAGACCCTCTTATGGATTTCTTATTATTTATTATTCTATCAAGCGTTGCACTGTCAGCACCAGCACAATTCACTGCGCACAAGCCGCGAGGAAGATGACGCGACGGTCAGCGATTCTCCAGCGATTCTCCGAGCGCAAGCCACGCGAACCGTACGGGTCGACCTCGAGAAACAATCTGCCAGGGCAACCACGGTGGAGCGTTGGGGAAGCCCGTCGACAGATCGCCAGCTGTCGCGTTCCAGCGGCGTTCGAAGACTGAGTGGCTTATACACATGATAAAAGGGGGAGTTTCAATCCCTCGGATCCACCTGGTAAGCCAAAACTTTATACAGGTTGTAAGCATTTAGGCTTTGTATCTTATACTAATTATTTTAGTGAATTTAGAGGGTAAGTTAAAAAGTGATTCTTTGCCAAACTTGGGTTAAGAAACATACAAAAAGTTCCTCTAAAAAGACCGAGTTTTTAAAAATACACGTTTAAGTCTATTGTAAGAACATTTTTATTTTTCCTTCAAAATAAATACCTCTTTTTCTTAAATACAAAATTTAAATAAAATGACAAGAGAAATAAACAAAAATCTGTTAAAAATATACACGTTCTTCTTGGGGACTCTTTTAAACGTATAAATATAATCATATTATTATGAATCTAATAGAATCTTCTTAATTTTCATAGTTTGTTATGCTTGAATATCATTTTTCAATTACATTCTTGGCTGCAATATCTAATTTAATAGCCCAAACAACTTTTTTTCGGTGCAGTCCGTGGTAGTCGGGTGTGATGCGACGCTGTATGAGTTGCAAAGTTCCATTTGCCTCAAGCAACTGCCAACGTGTTGCATCCAACAAGTTGCTGCAAGCTTTCGAAAGGACTTCAACCTTCAGGTTTGTATTTTTATACCATGTACCTTAAGGTACAAATGTTTGGGCAATGTATGTAACAGGGAGAAGGATGTGTTTTCGAACCTATAAGGGATATACAAGTATATTCTTGATCAGCATCAACAGTCGAGTCGATCTAACCATGTCTGTCTGTCTGTCCGTCTGTATGTATAAACACGTCGTTCTCAGAGATGGTAAGACCTAGAGGTGTAATTCCTTTTGCTTTAGGCCTGTTAAATGTGCTCGCAGTTCGAGTTTATTTCTATTTTTTTCCACGCCCCTTTCCGCCTTCGTTAGTTTCATAAAACTGTACTTTCTTCGACATATTTGCTCATAACTTGGACAAAATAAGAGGTAGAGACGTATTTCTTTCTGTATTAGCTCCGTGTAGATAATGTCATTGCCACGCCCCTTTCCGCCTTTAAGTCCACTGATCGTCAAACACGTACATGCAAAATTACGTCGAGATCGGACAATAAATATAGAAGAAGGCAACGGCATGCCGCGGCAAGAGAGGTACATGGTATCTCGTTGTCGAGAAATCTCTACTACAGCGTTTCTACTTGTATAAACACAATTTATTCGCCGAAAACCGGGAAACAAGGGGCTGCCAAAAGGGCAAGCAATTTCCACAAAAAATCATACTCTTTGAAACCTACTTGCTAAAATAATCAGATATATAATTACTAAAACGGCGAAGTCGTTCTATTCCTCCGGTCGAGTTTCACTGTAAAAACCCAGGTTCATTGTGGGTATCATATTGCTGTAAAAGGAAAGTTCCGCTGCCGTGGGACGCACCGCTTCCTGCAGCGCAGGAGCCTTCACCGCCGCAGGCTGGGCAGCGGCATTGATCGCCTCCTGCTCGCTCTGGGCCATTTTGTGCTGCAGCTGATGCACCTTCAGGTGGTTCTCCAACTCGCTCTGGTGCAGGAAACTGATGCAGCAGATGCCGCACGTATAGCTGGGCCCGTGGACCTCCAGCTCGTGGCGGTGCAGCTGCTCGCGACGATTGAATACCAAGTTGCAGATCTTGCAGGCAAACAGCGTGTCCATGTGGAGGGCGCGATGCCTTTGCAGGTCCCTCTCCCGCTGGAACACCCGATCGCAGACGTCGCACTTGAAGTTGCGCGACGACTTGGCCTGCACAGGCTTTGCCTTGGCTTGCGCCAACTGCTGTTGTAGGGGGAAGGGCGCCGCCTCGCCGTCTATTTGCTGCTGCTCTGCGTCCCGCTTGGTGTGCACCAGCTGGTGGGACAGGAGTTTGTCCTTGCGCGAGAACGAGTACGGACAGCGTCCGCACCGGAAGGGCTTCACCTCGGAGTGGGAGCGCGCGTGGCGCGTCATCTCGATGGCCGTCTGAAAGGAGCGCGGACAGTGCTGGCACACGAACGGCTTGACGCCGCTGTGGATGCGCATGTGCTTGGTCAAGTTGGTGTTGCGCGAGAAGCTCTTGGAGCACACGTTGCAGGTGAATGGCCGCACGCCGGTGTGCACAATCGTGTGCTTCTTGAGGTCAGATCGCCGCACGAATCCCTTCTTGCAGTGGGCGCACACATACGGACGATCGTGGTCGTGCAGCGTCTTGATGTGCGCGATGAGGTCGGGGCGCGTGGTGACCTTAAGGCTGCAGAAGGCACAGCCGTATGGCGCATTCAGATCGTGGGCTGTCCTCTCGTGCTCTTGGCACTCGCCCGGCTGGGTGAATCCCAGGTCACAGTACTGGCAGAGGAAGGCCCGAGTGCGCTGCATGGACGCGCCAGCGGTGACGTCCTCACTGACTTCCGCGGCCTTTGTGTCCTCCTGCATTTGGGCCATTTGAGCTGCATCCATGCCCAGTGGCATGTTCACGTCTTCCTCCTCATCGTCCTCGAAGTCCTCCTCCTCATCTTCCTCCTCCTCCTCGTCGTAGTCCGCCTCGGAGCCGGGGAAATCGTCCTCGCTCGTTTCCGATAACTTGTCAGGGTCCACATCGATGATAATGCATCCCTCCTCGGCCTCGAACTCGCCGGGATTGCCGTTCAAGCCGGGCCTGTACTTGGGATCGTGCCGGATGACCTCCTTGAGCTGCTCCCTCAGGTCTCGCTCCCGCTCCTGCATCTCCTGGCGCATCACGTGGGCATCCTCCAGCAGTTCCACACAATCCGCGCAAATGTGCTCCGGCAGCAAGTCGTGCCGTTCGTACTGCAGGGCAGGGGATTACAATAGAATCTTCTGGTTGACGGAACTCATCCCCTTCACACTCCACACTCACCGTCACATCCCATACGCTCTGGCACACGCCGGAGATCGGGGTTTGCGCTTCCCGGGAAAAGGGCGAGTCGAATATATTCGGGTCCTCGGCACTTGCCTCCCGGTGGCATAGCCTGCAGGTGTGGGCGCCCAGTTGGAGCGACGGTTGGGGCTCCAGAGTAGGCATTCTCAGCTATAAATCCAGAATCTTACGACCGCAGCATTGGCGGAGTTGAGATTGCGACTACCACGGCACCGCGTTGCCAACTGAACATGTGGGGATGGACGCTGTTCGCGGATATCGGCGGGTTATCGATAGGCAAGGGTAATCGGTCGGCAGGCAATTTATATATTCAAAACATTTCTGTGATTTTCGGAAATTTAAGGGGGAATTTATCACAATTGGTAAATATGTTTAAATGTATAATGCTTAAAAAAAATGTATTTATAAAAACAATACTAGGAGGGTTGGCATTTTATTTATATATGGGTAACGCACAGTCTGCAGGACCTTTGGCTAATTACTTATCATTACTGCATAATGTTTTGTTAAGAAAGACAATGTATATTAACATTAATATTTATTTATTTACAGGTGTTTTTATTTAATATTATTTTTGGGAATTTTCTTGCTATATTACCGCCAAAAATATCTTCAGAGAATTTGATTTTATTAAAGTATTATGGAGTTTTACGTTAAGGTTCCTCGCATTTTGGAACAATAAATACATCTATCAAGGCGGCACAACTACAGTTAAGTAATTTGTGTATTTAAATCCAGGTATGTATGTACATACAGTTTATTTAACTGACAAAAGAAAACATTCCGCCAATGAAATTCTTCTGTATGAAGCGATATCGATAACCAACAAAGCAACTACCGCAGGATAACACGCAATGTGCGCCAAGCTTTTGATTGCTGTGAAAACCGTTGGGTTTGAACATACAATTGTGGGGCCCACAATCACGGAAGCTCGGACAAACTGCGAACGTAAAAGCTTTTTCAATTACCTACCGACTTTGGATTGAAACGGACGGAAAAATTTTCGCTCTCCCGCTCTCACTGTTGAGTAGAGTGTGCCGGCACTCGGGTGGCGGAAAACCAAAATTGCGGGGAAATCTGTGCGGGCGCGATATTAAGGATATTAAGTGCTCGAACCCATCGAGTGGCATTTAATTAAAAAGTGCAGCGGCTCGGTGGCGATTGCCGAGGCAGATGCTGCAGCGGAAGCGAGAACGAGAGCAACGTCCGCCGTAACTACAAATAGCGGCACATCAAGCATAACGCCCACGCAGCAGCAGCAACAACTGTGTCCCCCTCCCCCCTAACTGTTTCGTGAGTTTGTACTATTTAAGTTGTTGTTATTGTTGCGGTTGTGCCCCAAAGCACGTTTAGTCTTCATTATGTTCGCGCTCCTGCTCTGCTCCTGCTCCTTTCGCGCTCTCTTGTTCCTGCATTCCCCATGCGGTTTGTGTTTGTTCCAGGAATAACAGGGCGAAGCAACAACTACCCCGTGTACAATTACTCCCTCCCCTTCTGCCGCTCCTGCTCCTTCTCCTGCTCCTTGCCTGTCATCCTTTCGGACGTGAGCTTTGCCGCGGCCCCTCCGTTCCTCCTCCTGCTCCTTCTCCTTCTCCAGGCTCTCCCCAGAATTTTGCTTTTTTGGCTGCTCCTGTTATTGTTGGGTTATATGGAATTCCTTTGCCTGAGTGAAAAGTAATGATAAGGGCGGGGGCCTTAAAATCAAGGGGTGTACAGGACGAGGGGTGAAAACTTTAAGGTACTCATATGAAACTGGGTAACGGGGACTTACATTTTTGATGAATTTAAATGAATTTAAATTACAGACTAGACTATGCATATTCCCACATACAATTTTCCGAGCTAGCCCAATTGGGGCTAATTAAAAGCCAGTTAGCATAAAACATTTACGAAATGTAAGGAAATTACTATGAAACGAGTTTACTTTCCCACCCGGTCTCATAAAAATTAAGGGTACGGAAATTGAAAACTACAGAGAAACTAATTAATCAATAATGGAAAACTGGGGTATAATAAATTCATGAGAAAATATGTAACAGGTTGAAGGAAACTTTTCAGACCACATAAAGTATGTACATCTACAAGTTCTTAAGCAGTTAATCGGTATAAGCACGTATGTACTTCTTTGGAAACCACTCAGAACCACTCAATCTGGTTGTAATACCCAGTTTTAGTAGGGAAGAAGGGCAAAATTAACTCCTTAAGCCTCTGATCTGGGAAACTTTAAAACATATAAGAAAATTGTTTAGATTTTCGAATATGTGGTGCGATTTACATTCAGGCCAATCTTAGTACCGGATATTTATAGTCAATTCACTCATTTCACACTAATGCTGAACTTTACTTGGTGCTATTTATACTACTATTTATAAATTAACTTTGTAACTTTACACTGCAATGCTCGTTGTCCCCCAAAACCTGCATTCATCCCATATCGCTGTAGTATGCAATTAAAGACTTCGACCTGGCCCATTATGGTAGAAAACATTCCACTCGGTGAGGCAATGAATA
Source organism: Drosophila ironensis (assembly GCA_021223825.1). Taxonomy (NCBI): domain Eukaryota; kingdom Metazoa; phylum Arthropoda; class Insecta; order Diptera; family Drosophilidae; genus Drosophila; species Drosophila ironensis. Next base: position 782,458 of record JAJJHQ010013222.1, read on the forward strand.
TGAACGCTCGATTCGACTGTGCTCGATCGCCAGATCTGTGCAATGACTCAGGTTGATTATATGTAGTTCCATACTAGTATATTCTTCCACTCGCGCTCGGAAGCCTCAAGCTGTTGCATGCACTCGTTGACTTTGAACTTGACTCGAGCTGACGTTTAATTGGCTGGCAAATTGAGACTGCAGGGAGGCCCGATCTCTGTCCCGGTCCCTGTCACGGTTCCAGGTCCACAATCCGCACTCCACGCCTGTCACATGCGTGCGATCGCCGGTGGATGGTGCCTGTAACTCAGCACCTATCTATACTACACAACACCATTTACCAGCACCAGAATCATGCCATAATCTTATCAGCAACCGAAGCTCATGCTGGCTGAATGAATTGTGACTCGTTGTTGCGTATAGAGAGCTACGCTGCGATTGTCGAAATAGATAAAAAACAACCGACTGCGCTTTTTTAGGGAAGCCCGGGAAAGGGGCAACGGGAAATTGTAAACAGAGAGTTTAACATTTGTTGTTCACAAATTGATTTGCAAACGCAAAGCAATCTGCTTGAACTGTTTTCCAAGCTTTAAAATTGTTTTTCAAAATATACCCGTAAGGGAACTGACTAAATATTTGCCAACAACACTATTTACCTTACAAAATGCTTATACAAAATGTGAACCCTGTGTATATAATTTTCTAGTAAGAGCTGTGTTCATTCACACAAAGTATTGCTTATAATTTTCTACTTAAAACAACAATTACCATAAATCGGCCATCGTTATATAGGTATTTGTGATGATTATGGGGCTTGCCAGAATCGTATTTCTTCCCGGGAAAACATGAATGACTACAAACGTCTGAAAATGGTAACAGAGACCATTTGTTTTCCATAAATACAGGCACTTAAGTTGTATTTATTACTCATTACACACAACAAAATACACCGCGCACGCTTATCAGGTTGCACAACAATGTTTATTGAAGCCGTGTTATATTCGCAAGAAAGTAAGTTTACGTCTTCAACAAAAATCAATGAAAAGCAGGGAAACTAATGGCATTAGCAGTTGATCCCGGCGCATGATTGAAGCTAAGTACCCATTCAACGCGCAATTACTCCGAAAAAGGTCACGTCAATATCAACAGTTTGTCATCAAGTCTAAGCATCAACAGCCGAATAGTGTGTCTATAACGATAATTGCCATAATTGAAATAGCCAACATCAGGAGTCGTTTCGTTAATAATTCACAAGCTCAGCAGGTCATAAATAGTAACTACGAGTGGATCGACAGGGCGGGCAAAGGCTCATATCTTGATAATAAGTTCTAATTTAGGGCCCACGCGTTGGAGGTTGCCATTCATATTGACATGATAAGGTCGTAAAGATAAAAGCCTCAGATGAACAATTGTGAAAAACAATTAAACTAATCTTTATTTCAAGATTAGCCCCGCCTACCGACACAAACGAGAATTTGGACTGTTGCTAAGGCCAATACGATACAAAGGTGTTTTCCAAAATTCAAATAAGAGTATTAGCTAGGCTGATTTTACAGCGCACATCGTTTGGCGCTAATTATTGTTACAATTAAAAAGCTATTATACAGGTATGCTGCCTTATAACCCCCGAATTTTATTGTATGGTTTGTTTATTAGTCCAGACTGGGTGTTTATTAATGCCCATAATCTTGAGTGCAACTCGATTACTCGTTTTTATAAAAACGACATAAATAACCCTTTAGATGAGTGCGACAGGTATTATTTGTTTCATAAGATTACCAGGCCACAAATACAACTTTTAATAACCAAATATGCACCTTTCAGTTTGCACTTTAGGCGTATCACCCTCGCTTGATTACTGTTTAGATCTCTTCAATATTCGTCATTTGCAATCGCTTTTAATTTTTAATATTAGTGAGTATGTATCAGCGGGATATCAAAGTTCACTGCCTTAATCCAAACAAGAACCATTGGCAGGTTCCTGATAAGCTTGTTCTTTCCTGGTTTTAGCACTATTTACCGTGTGGGTTTTTCAGTTTTATTTGTCCGATCGGCGGTATCGGACGTGTTTCGGCTCTACTCAAGCATTCAAAAGGTTTGTTACCAATCGGACATCGGTGCTTAGTTTACCTCGGATCTTAAATAATCTTAAACAGCTATCAATAAAGTCCGACAATCACCTCAAGCCAGTGCACCTGACTTATCATTGGTGGTATCGCTTTTAGGAAAATTGTTATGGCCCAATCAAACAGTATGCAAATCGACTGGCACGAAATAATTGCTACGACGCTGTCATCCAATAATTTCGTGATGGGCCTCAGTCAAGTTCGATAGCTCATATTCACAACACTGCAAAATAATCGTCAACCCTCAAAAGTCAAATCATACGTCAATGAAACCATTTTAGATGGTATTTCTGTTCGGCCTTCCGCTAAATCTGTGAAATCTAATTCATTTCAGTGAACCGACTTCAAGACCTTCTTTAAAATGGCTTGCATATGCGAACTAATCGGCCTGGCCTGCGTTGTTGCCCTAATCCTGAGCATTTCCGCCAAGGCCCCATATCAAATGCGTATGACGTTCATTTTTTTCGGAGCAGGCGTTATAGTCTTGCTCTGTGTTCCGTTTATGATCCTACGGCCTCGCGATTATCGCAATGCTCTGTGAGTACTATAATTTTATGTGTTTTGTTACATGTAACATAGTTATTTAAAATTCTTTCAGAGTACCTGCTTGGGCCTTCCGGCAGCTGTGCCGCCTCATGGGCATCACAATGGAGGTGCGTGGTCTGGAGAATGTTCGCAAGGACCATGGCTCTGTTGTTATAATGAATCACCAGAGTGCCGTGGACTTGTGCGTGCTGGCCTACCTGTGGCCGGTTATCGGCAAGGCCACCGTCGTGTCCAAGATGGAGGTGCTATACATTCCCTTCTTCGGCATCGGAGCCTGGCTGTGGGGCACTCTTTTCATAAATCGGTCGCGCAAGTCCGCCTCCATTAGCTCGCTGCAAAAGCAGGCAAAGGCCATACAGGAGCGCAGCTGCAAACTCTTGCTCTTCCCGGAGGGTACGCGCAACACTAAGGAAACCCTGCTGCCCTTCAAGAAGGGATCATTCCACATTGCACTGCAAGGCAAGAGTCCCATCCAACCGGTGGTCATATCGAAGTATTCGTTCATGGACGACGAGAAAAAGACCTTCCGCCCGGGGCACGCCTTGATTCACATTCTGCCCGAGGTGACGACGACAAAGTACGAGAAGGACGACGTGATCCAGTTGATCGATGAGTGCCAGACCATGATGCAGACGGAGTACACTAAGCTGAGTAAAGAAGGCCAAGCCTTGAACTCGAAGAAACAAGCATAGGACTGGATAGGTTACGATTGAACTCAGGTTACACCCAGTTACATAGTTCCTGCTTGGTGATTTAATTTATATTCGATCTACAAGATTCGTCTAGGCGCGAGGAATCAAAAGCAACGGATGGGTGGGGGACTTTGAATAATTTGCATTAGTTATAAGTGACACTTGCACAATATCAATCCTCAAGTGTATTTTCGATAAATATGAACTGTTTTACCTCCAGTACACGACGGTGTATGCCTAGAGCTTTTTTGACAAACAGAGAGAAACCTACAAAACAACAAATAAAACAAATTTTTACAATCGAATGAAGTGCATCGATGTTTAGCTTTATATGAAATATACAATATATTGATATGTGTACATAATGGAATGAGAACTATTTAATATTTTGCACCTACAATAAAATGTTAAAAGTTTAAAGGCTGTGTTCAATTAAATCTTAGAGTGGTAATTGATGGTATGTTTAAACTTGGATTTGTGGACCTGTAATTGAAGCCATAAGTATTAACTTTTCGATCATTTCACAATTTCCCTTAGTTATTGATTGGTTATTTGAAACATTAATTTTTTTAAACCCATTTTTAACCGTTACGAAGAAATTTCGCGCCACTGGTCACACAAATTTCCCGGCACTCTGGACTTTTCCTCGACTGGTCTGTCTAGACACATTTGTAAACAAAGTTGCAGATAAGGATCAACAGGTTTTCCTCGGCGTTTTCCATGGAAACCGCTGAAATAAAAACGGAAGTGGAGGATGCTGCCGCCCAGGAAACAAACCCAGAATCCCCGTCCAGGGCCTCGGACTCGAGACTCTATGACATCGAAAGTATTCGCCGATTCGGGGAAGTACCCTTTCTGATAAAGCGAATGGAGCCCGAGGACAGTGCCGTGAGCTATGCCAAGGCTGTGGAAATTGTGGAGGAACTACTTGAGGTGTTGCGTCGTCACCAGGTGCCCCGGGGAGTGGGAATTGCACTTCGCATCGCCGCGCACACGCGAGCCTCCTGCCTGCTGATTGTGGCGTAAGAAAAGTGTAATTTAAATGGGATTTTCCTCTTAAAAAACCCCTATTACCTGCAGGATTCTCAACCACAATTGCCACTTCTTTGCCACGGACAAGATGCTGCTCTCGCAGGCTCTGCACGCGCAGATGTGCGCCGCCGGTGTGGATTACTTGCTGGTCAGCGAGCACCTGGGAGTGGGAGCCATGTTCTTTGAGCGCCTGGACAGCGTTCTGGTGCTCAACGAGGAGTGCAAGCTCTTCCGCCTCAAGCACGGCCCCAACGATCCGCCTGCCAAGGCAAAGAGACCGCTGCCCGCCAACATGTGCTACAGCATCACGACCACCGGGACCACCGGGAGTCCCAAGCTCATCCACGTGCCATACGAATGCATTGCCCCCAACATTGTGTCACTCAGGTAGGTCTCCTCATCTCTCGCTCGTTTTGATGCCAATCTTATGCTCTTGCTATCCAAGCCAGAAACTAAACGTCTCCATGGCGGACATCATATATCTGGGCACTCCCTGCACCTTCGATCCGTTTGTAGTGGAACTCTTTCTGGCCCTGCAAAACGGATCGGCCCTGCTGCTGAGCCACCTCTCCATGAAGGAGTCGCCCAGCCGTGTTCTGGACGCCCTCTTCCCCAAGAAACTGCCCAAGCCTGGTGTCAGCATTCTGCAGATGACGCCTTCGTTGTTTCGTCAGTTTGGAGCTGCAGCAATAAGGGAACGTATACTGAGCAGCTCTAGTTCTTTGAGGTATTTTCTGTAACCTAATCGCTTCCATATAACATAAAAGAGTTCAATTTTTTCAGAGTTCTGCTTCTGGGCGGCGAAGTGTTTCCCTCCAATGCGGAGCTGGTTTCTTGGATGGATCCCCGCATCCTTCTGCAGAAACACATTTGCAATATCTACGGAATCACAGAGATATCCTGCTGGAGCCTCCTGCACATTGTCCAGTCGCTGGAAAACCAAATGCCGTTGGGCACGCCTCTCGACGAGGACACAGTTCTGCGCATTCAATGCCCGAAAGACACGGACTTGCAATACGGAGAACTCTATTTGGGTAGCGCCAAACGGCGTTGTTATATCCCTGAAATCGACGACAAGGAAGAGGTTGCGAACTCGCAACCCGACTTTTGTTTTCGAGCCACCGGTGACATGGTTCATCGCCTAAAGAATGGGACATTGTGCTATGGCGAGCGGGCCAATGATGTGGTCAAGCGGGCCGGCAATCGCATTAGCTTGGGTGAGAACGCATTAAGCCTTGCTTCTGATTCTTTTGCATGCTTATATTTATTTCCCCC
>JAJJHQ010013222.1:788217-841849 GCA_021223825.1 Drosophila ironensis
GTAGTGGAACTCTTTCTGGCCCTGCAAAACGGATCGGCCCTGCTGCTGAGCCACCTCTCCATGAAGGAGTCGCCCAGCCGTGTTCTGGACGCCCTCTTCCCCAAGAAACTGCCCAAGCCTGGTGTCAGCATTCTGCAGATGACGCCTTCGTTGTTTCGTCAGTTTGGAGCTGCAGCAATAAGGGAACGTATACTGAGCAGCTCTAGTTCTTTGAGGTATTTTCTGTAACCCAATCGCTTCCATATAACATAAGAGAGTTCAATTTTTTCAGAGTTCTGCTTCTGGGCGGCGAAGTGTTTCCCTCCAATGCGGAGCTAATTTCTTGGATGGATCCCCGCATACTTCTGCAGAAACACATTTGCAATATCTACGGAATCACGGAGATATCCTGCTGGAGCCTCCTGCACATTGTCCAGTCGCTGGAAAACCAAATGCCGTTGGGCACGCCTCTCGACGAGGACACAGTTCTGCGAATTCAATGCCCGAAAGACACGGACATGCAATACGGAGAGCTCTATTTGGGTAGCGCCAAACGGCGTTGTTATATCCCTGAAATCGACGACAAGGAAGAGGTTGCGAACTCGCAACCCGACGTTTGTTTTCGAGCCACTGGTGACATGGTTCATCGCCTGAAGAATGGGACATTGTGCTATGGCGAGCGGGCCAATGATGTGGTCAAGCGGGCCGGCAATCGCATTAGCTTGGGTGAGAACGCATTAAGCCTTGCTTCTGATTCTTTTGCATGCTTATAATTATTTCCCCCAACACGTAGGTCTGATTACTAGAAAAATAGAGAAATGCCTGCCCAACGGGGAGCTAGCCACCTGCCTGTGGCTGAAAGACTTGCAGAAACTCATCTGCTGCATTCGCACCGCGGAGCCAAAGGCCAAAGTCCAACAGCGCGCCCAGACATTCGATATACTGTCGAAGCTGTGTAACGCCGAGCAACCTGATCGTTTTGTGTACCTGCAGCACTTTCCCTGCAATGCCAACGGAAAGCTAGACAAGGAACTACTGCTCAAAGAGTGTATACCCCTCGCCCAACCGGCACAGGAAATATTGAAGAGCTTTCTGATGGATAGGTTGGAGTGTGTGGAATGTGACCCCGATGCGGATGCGGAGGCAAAGCGGCAGAGATTGGAGAACTGTGATCCAAGTGGCTATGACTTGAGCTTTCGCCAGGCGGGTGGCACTTCTTTCCATGCCATCACCATTTGTCGGGAGATAGGTCTACAAATGTGCATCGATGACGAGCAGCGGCATCTGTTTGACATGTTGCTGGATGAAAACATTCCCCTGCGCACTGTGCTGCGTTTCCTGGACACGGCCAAGTTGGTCGCCAATAATACAAAGCTGAAGCCTGTAGAGCCGCTTTGCACCAAGGCGGCCCCCAGTTCTGGCTCCTGCGGACTGGTAATCAAGCGCATCGAACAGCCTGTCCTAAAGGTTCTGTTCCACTGGAAGGTGAACTTCGACAAATGTGTAGACTCCCCGGTAAGCCAGTATGAGGGGCGTTACGTTTGCGTGGGTGCCCATTCGAAAATCCTGCGAGTTCTAGATCCGCAAACCGGAAGCGAACAAAGCACTGTGAAGCTGCCCGATCGCATCGAGTGCAAAGTGACTTTTCTGGGCGAGCAGCTGGCGATGGTGGGATGCTATGACGGCTGCCTCTATGGCTTTAATCCACTGACGGGAGACATTGTGTGGCGCGTGGAAATCGGCGGCATGATCAAGTCACAGCCTCTGCTCTCGGCCGATGGCAGCAGGATTGTTGTGTGCAGCTACGCAGAGGATTACAATGTCTACTGCCTGTCCGCCGAGCGGCAAGAGGTACTGTGGTGTTTGAGGATCGGCGAAAAACCCATTTTCGCCACACCCATTGAAGTGCCCAGAGAACAGTCGCTGATCATTTGCACCCTGGACGGTAGCTATGCGCGCGTTACCCTCACCGACGGCTCATTGGAGTGGACGCAAAAGGTTAGGGAACCTATCTTTTCCACGCCCGTTCTGTTGGACTCCAAGGCCAGCATCTTTCTTGCCGCCGAAGTGGCTGGACGCGTGCATGCATGTCATGTGGGAAATGGAAAAATTGTGAGTTATATGCCGGCTGTTCTGAGTGCTTATTACTTAATGCATTTGCATATTTCAGCTGGCTACCTTCACCACAGAAGGCAACATCTTCTCCTCATTGGTGGTTAAGACTCCACCAACTTTTATGGGTCACTCCTTTGTGGTCTTCGGATGTATCGATCAGCATGTTTACTGCCTGCGATGCATTACAGGAATTGGGCGTGGGTCGGTAGAATTTAGCCTACACTGGAAGGTAAACGTGGGCGCACCCATCTATGCCACGCCCACACTGCTTACCGTCCACCCAAACGGTCTTTTGGTATGGTGTAGTGCCACCAATGGGCAATTACTTTTAGCGAATTTTCGAAATGGAGAGATCCAATGGCAGGGCAAGCTGCCCGGCGAAGTGTTCTCCAGTGCGTGCTTTATTGAGAACCTGCGACGGTTATATATAGGATGTCGAGATAATTACCTATACTGCATGGGAATCTAAAGCTAAATTGGTTATCACAGACACTAAACTGTTACATTCACCCTAATACATAGGAGCAAGATCAAAATTTGCACTGTTAAAATTTCGAATTAGGTTTTCGGACATGGGGTTTTGCTTGGACAAAAAAGGAAAGGTGTTTTTGGAATGTAAAATTTTTGGTTAGTTAAAAAAATCAAATAACAAAATATTTTCATATAGAACATTTATTTGTCTGTAAGTATTGTTTGATACCCACGGGCACATCAATTTGGATTACTGCAAGATGATATGTCGTTGAAAATCAAATAGTATTTTCAGACAAATTTAAAAACAAAGTTGAGGCTTTTAGATTGCGAACGTGGCCTCGGACACAATCATGCTGCACTTGCTGCAGCATCCATGGGGGGTGGGCCAGCCCCCCAAGGTGTCAGCCTTCTCTTGATTAATTTCCTTGATGGCTCGCTTCACGCGTTGCGTTTGTCGAGGTTGTCGGTATAGGGCACTAGGTGATCGCAGGCTATCCCGAAATTTCCGCTCGTTAAGCTTTCGCTGGCGTCGCTCCTCGGCCCTCTTGGCCCTCTGCTCCCTTCGCTTTTGCCTCCTAATCGAAGCCAGGTGCTTTTCCATGGGCGTCTTCTCCAGACCGGCTAAATAATTTGCCCATTTTTTTCGTAGCTTCGCGATATAATGTTTATCGATTACTAGCATTTCGTCGTGCTCTGATTTTACGGACCCGCCATCAATTCCAAACCTTTGGCTTTTCCGAGTAATGTTGTCCATCTGCATTTTCCTATTTCTTCTTTCAATTGCCGTCACTTCATTCTTTATAAAGTCGTAATTGCGCATTAGCGTCGGAATTTTTTCGTTCAAATCCTCTGGTTGATACCAGGGAAGTGACATTATAAGGATGTTGAAATAATTCGAATCACCGTCGTACTTCTTAAATAAATCATAATCAAATTGATTTGTTGGTACCTCCCTATTCATGAGCATTATATCCATGCGCTCCACATCTTCGTCCTGGATACTTGCAGTCAACTTCTCGATTGTTTTGTAAAAAAACTGATAATGCATAGATTCCGGATCGATTGTTGACTGTGAGTCTATAGAATTCTGCGATTTGCGATTTTCTTGTTTTCGCCTCCTGGCTTCCGACTTCTTATTTCGAAAGAAACTGTCTTTTTTTTGTTCGTCCAAGGGGACGTAATCCCCTTTTCTCATTGCCTGGACTTGATTGTGCAAAACATTTTGCATATTTAGAATGTAGCGATGGTTAAGTTTCTGCCGCACTTTTTCATCATCGTGTATATTGTGAATATCAGTCAGCCACTCCTCTTGTTTTTCCACTATATCTTTCCATACTCCCTGTAGTTGAGTCTCCAGAGGAAGAGTGCGTATCTTTTCCATTAAGGGCGCATCTTTTGAAATGTTTAAATCTTTTTTTGATTGTTTTAACGGGTCCACAACGGGCGGTTTTTCAATTAAACGATCGATTATTTCACTGGCCAGTACATCTAAAGTCGGTCTGGATTCACACCGAATCACGGACAGAGAATCAAACAGCATGAGCTTATTTTCTTTTACTGTAGAAACTTCTGAAACTTCTGAGAGCGGTGAACCCTTCACATGTAATTGAATAGTGTCCGACGAAATAAACTTTGATACCGAAGGGAGAGTCGAATTACTATCCCTCGGTGGCAATTGCTTGCGAACCTTAAGTGTCTCTTCCTCACCTTCATCCTCAGTTAGTAGAGCTGTTAATCGACTTGGTGTAATTTTTGTGTGATAATTGGGTTTCTGAGTCTCAGCTTCAGAAACGACTTTCACTTTTAATTTTCGATGATCGCTATTCACGTTTTCAAGTAATTCTGGGGAGTCTATATTCAAGTAGTCTATTTTCACGGGTAAGTCTTCCGGATTTTTATCCAAGATTTTTTCCTCTGATTCAGTTTCATTTATTTTCTCTGATTCATATTCCCTGAATTTTTCGAGCCCAGCACTGTGCTCAACAGGCGCTTGCTCCTCAATCCTTTTTTTTTGTGACAAAGGTTTTTTTGTATTCCGTTTTTTTCTTTCCTTTTTGAGTTGAAAGCTCGAATCAGATATATAACTATCATTATCGTTTTTTGGTGGTTGACTTTGTCTTTTAGTATTATTTGTTTTCCCCTTATTTTCGGCTATTTTCTTAAATTCTCTAAATTTATTAATGTCCGGCGAATCGGATTCCCCACTAGAGCCAATATCTTCGGGTCTCTTGGGATTGCTCTTAGCCGGGCCCTTAGGTCTTTTTTCTTTTCCTAGAGAAGACTGGCCCAAGGGGGTTTTCTTAATGTTTTCGTTTAGGATCGAAGTCGCATAATCTGATTCTCTGTGAGTCTTGAACTTGAACTTAATTAATTTTTTTATAGGAACAGACTGGCTCACGTCCGTTTTCTCAGAGTTTTCCTGAGCGTTTTTTACAGTTTCATTCGAACTCGAATAATCTGCATTTCTGTGAGTCTTTGACTTGTGCTTCAGTTTCTTTGAGTTTTCCTTAGCGTTATTTACAGTTTCATCCGCACTCGCATAATCTGCATCATTGTCAGTCTTCAACTTGTGCTTAAGTAAATGTTTCTTTTTTGGTAAAGAATGGCTCACGGCAGTTTTCTTAGAGTTTTCCTGCGCGTAACTTATAGTTTTACTCGAACTCTTATAATCTGCATCATTGTTAGTCTTGAACTTGTGCTTAAGTGAATGTTTTTTGTTTGGAAAAGAATGGCTCACGTGAGTTTTCCTAGTGTCTTCCTGCGCTATATTTACAGTTTTATTCGAACTCGCATAATCGCCATCTCTGTGAGTCTTGAACTTGTGCTTAAGTGAATGTTTTTTGATTGGAAAAGAATGACTCACGTGAGTTTTCCTAGAGTCTTCCTCCGCTTTATTTACAGTTTTATTTGAACTCGCATAATCTGCATCTCTGTGAGTCTTGAACTTGTGCTTAAGTAAAGGTTTATTTATTGGATTAGACTCGCTCACGACAGTTTTCTTAGTGTTTTCCTGCGCTTTATAAACAGTTTCATTTGAAGGCGCATTATCTGCATGTCTGCGCGTCGTGAGCAAGGCCAAGTACTTGGAAGATGGTTCTTCTATTGCAAACGACTGGCCCCCGTAAGTTTTCTCAGAGTCTTCCTGCGCTTTATTCACAGTTTCATTCGAAGGCGCATTATATGCATCTTTGTGAATCTTTGCATCTTTGTACTTAGATGATGGGTCTTTTCTTTTAAAAGACTGGCTCTCGTCAGTTATCTTAAAGTCTTTCTGCGCTTTATTTACAGTTTCATTCGAAGGCTCATTATATGCATCTTTGTGACTCTTGACCTTGTACTTAGGTGATGGTTCTTTTGTTTGAAAAGACTGGCTCTCGTCAGTTTTCTTAAAGTCTTCCTGCGCTTTATTCACAGTTTCATGGGAAAACACATTATATACATCTCTGCGAATCTTGACCTGGTACTTAGAGGATCGTTCTTTTGTTGAAAAAGACTGGCTCTCGTCAGTTTTCTTAGAGTCTTCCTTCGATTTATTTACAGTTTCAACCGAACTTGAATAATCTGCATTTCTGTGAGTCTTGGACTTGTCAGTTTTCTTTGAGTTTTTCTTCGCGTTTTTTACGTTTTCATTCAAATGAGCATTATCTGCATCTTTGCGAGTCTTCGACTGACTCACCCTTTCTCTGTGTTTTGTTTTTATCGTCTTTGAAATTTTAGCAGTCGTTTTAGGTTTGTATCGTGTCTCCTTCGCTGGCTCATCGATACTTATTTTGAACTGGTGTTGTCGTGAGCCAGTTGCTCCTTTTATTTTTTCTTCTTGGATTATAAATTTATCACCAGATTGTGTTTTTGAACGACCACGTCCACCCTTTTGGATACTTCTACGCCGCACTTTGCCCTTTTCGTATGTTTCTTCTGAAATAGGGTCAGCATTTAAGGTATTCACATTTTGTGGGGGCGTTATTATACTGTGTGGATTATTATTGGGGTTTAGCGTATCAAAAAAGTGGTTAATGGCCAACTCGAAAGAACTCTTCTTGGCAGCCCTTTTTCCAGATATTCGTTTCCAATTTGTCCTTACTTTAACACCTAAAATTGTTTTATTTATCTGGGCAATACACTTTTTCAGATCCCGAAGATTATACTCAACAACAATACCCATTGTTATTAGTTCGTTGATCAGGCTCGCTTCTTTACTTGTTGGAGAATAGTTCGACTCATATTTTTTTATCGCTTTCGTTAAGTTTCTAAAGTATTTTTTGAAAAACCATCTACCTGTGCTGTGGCGTAGTATGTTTTTTGCCAGTTTCTTAATTTTTTTATTGTGATGGGCGTCCAGCAGACGCATTCCTTGAAGATGCTTCTCCTCCCTGTCCAATAATTTACTAAAATTAGAAATCAGAAGTCGACTTCGTTTCAAGGACATCATTGTCTTTTGATTCAAGTGTTTCCTCTTCTTAGATAAAAAAATCTTGTTCACCTTTTTAAAACATTTTCTGATACGACTATTAAGCGATCGTCCGCCACAGAGACGGCGGCCAAAATTGCGTCCAACCTTGAAAGTAGATTCCATTTCGAAACACTTTAGTGTAGACGAGAAATTTCAGATTCAAGCATATAATTAAACTATAAAAGAAACTGTATGCAAAGACTACTTAAATTATACTAATAAAAAGTTTTATGAACGACTTCAAACACAAAGGCAATAATTCATAGTAATAGCAATTGTTCTTTGAAACTCCTTTAAGTTATTTTTTGCCTTTGGCTGACTTTTTGAGAATGTCTGCTGCCTTTTCCTTGTTTAATCGCATCTGTTCAAGATCTCTTTCTCTCTGAGGTATGACTTCCTGGGTGTTGGGTATTCGCGCACATTTTTCAGGCTTCGATGTCGACTGGGACGTGGAGGGTTCCTCCGAATTCAGTGCTTGGGTTTCAGTTGCTGAGCCAGCTTTTCGTTTCCCACGTTTTGGCCTGGACGACGGGGCTTCGTCGTCCCCACCGTCTGCAGGTGGAGCTGCCTTGACCCGTCGCGCACGGACCACCTTCTTAGGCTTTTCCGGGGTTTCAGCATCAATCTTGCCAGACATCTTGTCAATGGCCAACTGCACGCGCTTGCTTACCTGCGGCTGTTGCACACGCAAAGCATTCTTGGCTGTAAAGTAGTTGCGAATGGAGCCTTGGACTTTCTTATCATTGATCTTTTTCATCACCGGCATAAGGATATCATCTGTCTTGGATGTGGTCCAACCAAAGGATTTGCGGGTGAATTCCCTTATTGATTCAACGTCTGGTGAGCCCCAACTGAAGGCTTCTCGATTATCATCCACTGTGGGTGCCAAATACGCTTCTACCACAGCTCCATTGGGGAAACCCTCGTGCAGTTCAATGTTTTTTAGTTTTTTCTTAAGCGACAGGCGGGCGGAAGTACCTGGAGGCAGATTACTGCTCCTGTGTGCCTGCCACCAGTCTCGAAACTTAGTTAGCGTCTGCAAAACCGACTGGTTTGTCACAATCTGTGCATTTGGATCCTGGCCTGAGAAGGAGGCAAGAATCTCGAGAGCTGTCACGGCTCCAATCCCGTGAATGCCCGTGGTGTAGTCACTGCCCACCAAGCAGGCCAATTGGATCAGCTTGCCGCGATTACAGTTGAACGTCTGCTCGATCTGTTCGGCGCGGAACTCCAGCACATGCTTGTTCTGGGCAAAAAAGTTCTTATAAACAGTGCGCCCTCCGAACAGCCAAATATCACTGTCGTCTGTGATGGTACCGTGCGTAAGTTCGGTGGCATTGAGAAAAGCGCACTGCGCCTCCGCCTCCATGGGCGCCACAATGTACGGTATGCCGAAGAGCCGCAAGAGCTCCTGACAATCAATGCTCATGCGCTGGCTGATCGACATGCCCATGCGATCTTGTCGATTTCGCTCGACTTCCAACTCTTTGCGCTCTTGAGCCAGATTTGTGGCCATCGCCTGCAGCTCCTCTGATGTCTTCTGTGACTTCAGGGCCTCAGCAGCATCATTGATGAGTTCCTGCAAATATAAGCAAATTTGATTACTCCCGCGAAAATGTATGACCCAAAACAAACCTGTGGATCCACAGTCTTTGGCAACGCAGGTTCCTCAGGTGCAAATAGTGATTTTGAAGCCTTGCTGGGCCTTTTTGTTGGCGATACTTCTTCATCACTGTCGTCTGGATCATCGGCAGCTCTTTTACGACCTGATTTGGGCGTTCGTTTTCTGTAGAACGGCTGCGGCACCTTCGGGGTTCCCGAAGAAGCGCCATCCCGCACCGGCGATTTGTCAGGCGTACGCTTCACAACGTAACTCGTTTCGAAGAAGTCCTTGATGGACTTGTTTTTGCTTGGGGTTTTGTTCGGAGAAATTCGATTGTTTTTGTTATCATCGCTGTCGCACAATTCAATAACTTCCGCACTCTGCGTGGCTCTCGTTTTGGCGGACACCACTTCATCGTCGGACGACACCTCGATCGTGGCACTATTGTTCAGTTTAACTTCTTCCAGCTTGATATTCTTGACCTCTGTAATTTCTTTATTGAGACCATCTAAGATGGAATCCAGGGCTGTTCTGTTGGGCTTGAGTTCTGTTTCTTGTGTCAAGTCCAAGGTAATCTTTTTTACATCAGCCGTCTCCTGTTTGAGATGGTTTAGTATGGAGTCCAAATCGGGTTTACTTTGGTTTAGTTCTTCCTGATTCTTCCCGAGATCTGCCGCTAGAGACTCTTGGCTGTCCTTTATCTCAATAATATCGTTCGGACATTCTTTTGCTTCTGTTGTTTTTGTTTCGCTATCGCTTTTAGTTTCTTCACTTTCTTTGACTTCCACAAAATCATCATCATCATCATCGTCACTTGAAACAGCTTTTCCCTTTTCCTCTACTGGTTGCAATTCCATTTCTTCGCTTTCCTTGATCTCAATAAAATCATCGTTCTGATCATTTTTATCTCCATTGCCTTCTTTCGCCTCAAATATGTCCGCAAAGATATCGTTTGTTGGCTGAAGATCCTCGGTGATATCAACATGAATCTGTAGACTTGTCTTGGCCGACCCTTTGACCTCAACAACTTCCTCCAAGTCGGAATCGGTGTCTGTGTCTATGACCTCAACTCTGCTGGCGGCGAGACTCTCCTTGATGGCTTGAGAAATCTGTTTGCTCTCCTCCATGGCCCGCGATATAAGTTTGGCCTCTTCTATTGAGTCATTTGCCACTCCCGCTTGGCCCGTTGACATCTCAAATATCTTCTCCAGACTTTGGGTGTCATTAAGCTGGGTGGGCTCCATGATGTTGCCCACTTCCTCGTCGTTCATTCCGCCGTACTCGATCATATAGGCTCTGGCGGGCCCCTTGGCCGCATGCTTCAGTTGGTTGCTTTGGGCGCGATTGAGTCGCAACTCCTGGTCCGAGTCATAATCGTAGTCCTTCTCATCGTACACTTTCGTCTCCTCCATGGACAAGGCCAGGGCCTTGGCCAAATCCGAATCGTACTCTGTGCCCAGATCGGAGTGACCCTCGGCTTTGGCTGCGGCAGACGTGCTTGGCTTCTCGTCCTCCTCCTCCTTCACAACCGTTTCCACCTTCACCTCCTGCTTGACACTCTCCAGGGCCTTCTTCTTGAGGTCGCGCACCAGCAGGAAGCGCGTGTGCTCGTCCGAGCTGATCTGCCGCGTGCTCTGTTCAATGGCGGATGGCGTGACGATGCCCTCCTCAGTGAAGAAGTCGCACAGCTCGGCGTAGGTGAGCGTGCGACCGCCCATCTCCTGCTCCGCCTGCTCCAAACTCTCCTGCACAGCCCGTCGCTTAAGGAGACGCTTCATCTGGAAGGAGCAGAAGTCGTCGCTGCGAGCGGGCAGCTCGTGCAGGCGGCCCCACGACGACTGCTTGCGCGTTTCCTTGATGTCCGTGAGAATTTCGTGGCGCACATCGGCGGGCAGATTGCGAAAGTGTTGGCTCTTCACATCGATGGCCTGCAGGCTGGTTTGGTACGCATGCCGAGCGGTTGTCTCGTCAAAGGAGCTGTCCGAAGTGGCGCTGGTCTCCAAGTCCTGGTCGCTTTCATCGGGATTGTCGCCGGACAACGCCGAGGCGGGCAACTCCGGCAGCTTGAACAAGTCATCCTCGTCGCTCTTGCTCTTCGCCGGGGCCGGCCGCTTGGCCGGGGACTTGAGCAGCAGCTCGGCATTCTGCCCCAGCGCCTGCTGCACCACCTTCTCCTTGGCCAGGGACTGCAGCAGCAGGGCCTGTATGCGATCGGCCTCGTTGCTTAGCTTGTTCCGCTGCTGCTGGCGACGAGCCTGCAAACCCCATAAAGACGCAGCATGAGTAAGGTTATAAACAAAAGCGGGTGGCAGCGACCCACAATGGTTTCCCGCTTCAGCTGCGGAACGCAGCCGTCAAAGATGAAGACCGGGCGGACGCGGTAGTAGAGCAGCTTGCACAGGCGATGGAACAGGCCCAACAGATGGGCATTGTTCAGGGCCGATCCCTTGCTGTCCTGGAAGCCCTTCACCACCTGATGCAGCCATATCGATATATCTGAAGGGACGATAATCAGGGATCCCAGTTTACGAGAGCATTTCGCAAGTTTGTGAAATTTCCACTAACCGACTGCCAGGATTTTCCCCTCCAGGGTCTCCACGGGCACTGGCTTGCCGCACGGCTCGATTAGCTTCCACAGGCCCGTGACTCCCATGGCTTTGAATAGTTAAAAATTCCAATAAATAGCATGCAAACAGAATGGCATTGTTTGATAGGAAGGCGCGTTTTGCGGCGATAGCATGCAGGGCGGCAGTGCTGTAAGACAAAGTGATTACAAATTCGGATGTTTTTCATAACTGGCTGAGAACACTGTAAACAATTCTTGCAGTTTCTAGGTTTATTTTATTAACAGCATATATCTCTAAAATTTATACAAATCGGTTGATTTAAGTAATGACAAAATTAGTCCATTCTGTTCATTAAAAATTATATATCATTAAAATTGTTTAGATTTTTAGAGATTCATTAATCTAATTAATTAATCTACATCTTTAGACTCTTGACCATAATTATAATTTTATTCGGTTTTCTGTTTCGATTGTTTAATTATTTAAAATTCAACGAAGTTTATTTCCTTTTTTATGATGTAAAAATAGCCCCGATTTCTCTATACCATAATATTATGGTGCTCATCTTCTTGACCCTAACTTGAAATATTATATGCAATTTCTTCCAATAGATTGCTTTAATTAACGGCAATTCATCGACAATGATTATTATTGAATAGGCCAGTGTATCTCTATACCTGTATTTATCATGTTAAACTTTGATTATACTCGCAAATAAACATGGTTTTAACCCATAACTTCCTGTCAAAAGATTCACAGAGATTTCCTTAGTATCTCCATCCCACCGTTATAGCACTATGCTGATTATGTACTCTACCCTAAGTTAAAATGCGAAATTGTTTTGTTTTTAATCGGTTGCTTTAATTAATGACAATTTCATGGACAATCTTCCTCCTCTGAATACTTCGAAAGAACATCGGGCATAAAATTGCTGAGGGCTGGTACAAATCTAGACTAAAACTGTATAGTATGCTTAAGCTCTATGGGCAGAGATCTGCTTTACTCGGTCGGCTCCTCGGCGGCGGCTGCACTGCTGCTGGCATTTTCGGTGACACTGGCGTCCTTCTTGCTGGCCTTGATCTCCTTTTTCTCCTTGACCATCTTGCGATAGACCTCGAGATCCTGCGACAGCGACGGCACAAAGCTCTCGAAGTCCAGCTCGGTTAGTGTTTGCAGGATGTCCTTGGCAGTGATCGTCTTGTGGTTCTGTTTGTGGGCCATCACCGTGGAGGAGGAGGTCACAAAAATGGCAAAAACGGAAGCAGCCCGGGCGATCGCGGCTCTGGCCTCCTTGCTCACGTTGGCCCCCTCCGGCAGCGACTCTTTGATGAGACGTGCAATCACGGCATTGGGCAGGTTTAGGTCTTCGATGCGTTCAACCATGTTGGAGAGGACTCTGTGCTTTTATTTTCTGCAAGCGATTGTCGGAGACTCTTCCCGCGTAAACAAAACAGATGAGTGCGGTGGTGCTAGTGCTGGCTAAGGCCCAGAAGAAATTGCACGCTTACTAGCACTACGCCAATTTAAAATGCCATGATGTCTACAACCAAATCTAACAATATATTGAATTAAAATCATACAAATAAATTGTAGCTTATAATTATAATAATTTCTATTTGAATATATACAATGTACAATATATATTGTAACAACTTTAAAACATTTAATAATTAGCCAACACTAACTGATAGCGCTACCAGATTGCACATATGTAATTTGAGAGTGGCATTTGTGCTCGCAATAATTGTTTAATTTAGTGCTAAACTGTGGTACTCCGTTTATTTGGTAAGTCAAACAAAAAAAGCCCCGGTGTATTTAAGCAATAATCGGTATCAATTCACGAATATACAGCCGTAGTTGTACAACTACCTTTCAACGTCAAATTATTAGAATAAGTTTAAATGTAAACAAATAACTTATACTGCTACTCATTCAATGGCGAAAGAAAAATAAACAACTATTTCCGCCTGTTCGTTCACATAAATTATTTGCTAGCTTATTTTGATGAAAAAAAGCTTAATCATAACTTACAGTATTATCTTCAAAATAATATAGTTCCATAATATTATGAAAAAATGTTATACATTTTCTTATAATAATTATCACTTAATAAGCTTCCAACTTCAAACTAAACTTATTACCCAAAAAATTTTATAATGTTTCTAATTAAAAATAATCTCTTTAATATAACGTATAGAATATCAATATGATATTCCTAAGCATGCGGGAGTATGCTCGCACCCAACTTCAAATCCAGCCAATTATCCAACACTGGCTGATAGCGCTACCAGACATCCCAAGAATTCCATTTGCGCCTCCTCGTTCGCATTAATTGTTGTTTACTCCGTTTATTTTGGTGAACAGAGCTGTCAGCGGTCCCGGCCTAAATGTGCAAGGATCAGGACCTATTTGTGCATATACCTCGGCTATTACCCCCCAAAAAAAGGTGATAGCAGCAACGTGCGTGCGCCCGTGACCACGCACATGGAGCACTCAGAGGAGCCCACGCAGGAGCCCCCGTCGAAGCGCAGGCACAGCGAGTACCATGACCCGGACTACCACCAGCCAGAGCCACCTGTTCCGCAGGATGACCCGGACCAGAAGCGCTCCAAAACGGCCGAAGAAGCGGCGCCCTCGTTCCCGCCCAGCGACTGCAAACTCCAGAGAGTGCGGGAGCTGGTGCAGGCGGAGTTTCAGCGGGAGATCGCCAAGAAGGTGGCCCAGCTGGGCGAGATCGATCGCCGGCTGCTGCTGGCCCGGCGCCTGCTCGACCAGCTGCGCTACCAGGTGGTCAGCGACTATTATCGCCAGCAACAGGTCAATCTCAATGCCGCCGACGTGGCCAAGGTGCGGCAGCCCGGGGACAGCCTCTTCGGCGAGGCCGATGCCCCCCAGATGCCCCTGCATCCGGCCATCAAGAAGATCGTCGGCAAGCGGCCGTTACACATACCAAATCATCTGCCCGAGCGCACGGCGGCGACGATGGCGAAAGAAAGCATCCGGCTGCGCAATCCGGCCAATCGGCGGGCCGAGAAAAGGCGGCAGCGCAAGATTCGCGAGCAGGGTATCGTTACCGACCACTCCAAGCAGCCGGAGGAGCAGCAGCAGCCAGAACAACCGGAGCAGCAGACGGAACCGGTGTCCCCCAAGGTGACCGTCAAGCTGGAGGATGAACAGCCCTGCACCAGCCGTCAGGCCAAGGAGAGGCAGCTGCAGTTGAATGCCTCGCGGCTAAACAACAAGAACAAGTTCTATTTGGTGGTTGGCAACACCTCCAAATACATCGGCGACACCGAGCGCACCGACAACTATTCCAGTCAGCAGCAGCCATTGGTGTACAAGTGGCTGGTTTATGTGCAGGGCAAGGATTTCCCGCAACCCCTGGAGGCCTACATCAAAAAGGTAGGTACTTATCACATTAAAGAACATGGAAACAGTCTATCCAAGGGCACACCCTTACTTGTTTGTAGGTACGCTTTCAATTGCACCATTCCTATCGGCCCAACGACATCGTGGACGTGAATGCTCCGCCGTTTCAGTTGGCGCGTCGCGGATGGGGCGAGTTTCCCATGCGCATTCAGTTGTTCTTTCACGATTACCTCCATCAAAAGCCCATGCAATTGATGCACAACGTGGTGCTGGACAAGACAATGTGTGGCCTGCACACGATGGGTGCCGAGACGATGGTGGAGTTGTGGCTGCGGGCAGAGCCCTCTTTCAGTCAGCCCGACCCACTGCCGCCGGCACCTTTGTCCCCGTTGGAGTCGAGTAAGCCGCGCACCATTTCCATCACTCAAAACAAGGAGGACCTCGATGACAATCTGTTTGCCGGCATCAGCAAGGTCGAGTTGAGCGACATCGAGAGCATTGAGCCGACGGTTCTGGTCACGGAGCCCCTGAAACTGAGATATAGTCCCAACAAGCTAACGCCTGCGCGCTCTCCACTGCGTTTAAACCCATCACCTCTCACTGTGGCCCACCTTTGGCCGGTAAATGGCCAAAGTCCAAAGCACGATTTCCTCCAAGAGAGTGCTAAGGTGAAGCTAGAGTTCCCCTCGTCGCCGACGGCAAAGCCTGTTCCTAATGGCCACCATCAGGCCAAGAAAAACGTGGTATTCCAGAAGGCCGGCAAGCTGTACATCATCGATCCGCTGCAGCGGAAGCTGAAGCAACAGGTCAATCAGCAGTCGCTTTTGAAGCCGCAACTGAGTCTCTTGAAAGCGCCCCTGCTGAGCCGCTGGCAGATGTTGCAATGCATCCAGCACGATCATGGCTATGCCAATATGAGTGTCGAGGACGAAGAGTCGCCGGCAAATCTATCGCCGATTAAGACTCAGTTGCCCAAACTGAAGCACATATTCAGCAGTTCACAGTTCAATAGCATGCGTGGAGCTGTTGAGTTTCTGCTGCGGCGACTACCTCTGGCAGGATCGCAGGACGAGGAGTATCCATTTACGTGCGCCACGCTCGAGGCGTTCCAGCAGAAAACCGCTGTTAAGCAACGATGCTACGAGTACCTGCGCGCGCGTTTTTTGCGCCGTTGCCTGATGCAGCACATGAAGCTGCAGAAGCTGGACTCCAATGGTAAGGAGCGCTACTGGAGCCTGCGGGAGATTGTGGGCTTTTCCAGGATACATGGCTACACGCCGACGCTTAAAATGCTCACCGCCAGCGAGGGAAAGGATGTGAAGAGGCGCAAAGAGGGAGCGGACGACGCCCTTGCACAGCGCGTGCAGGAGCAGCTGAAGGAGGAACCGCAGCCCCAGTTGTCGGACTTTTGCAGCCTCAGCTCCGACAAGCGACTGGAGATGTGGATAGCCAAGCACACAACACGACTGCTGGGCCATGAGCCGCGGACGCGGGATCAGGAGGTAATCGATGTGCTGGGCATGGAGACGGTTCCCTCCTCCTCCACCGAAGTTGCTCGGCGAAAAAGTAGATACGTCTCTGTGGCCAGCAATCGTCAAATGCTCAGCCTACCCGCCCCAAAGTTTCTCGATTCGGCCGCCCAATTGGTGCAGGACATGTGCAAGGACATCAACATAAGTCTGCAACCAGAAGAGTCCCTGGCGGGCGTTTCCCAGCCCCTGGCCCTCACCCTGCTGTCGCACGTGTTGCACATATTCGTGGAGCGATTGGTGCGCCGCTCGGTGGCTATTAAACTGCAGCAGGAGTCGGTGGAAAAGCTGCCCCTGCCGGCGGCAAATATACCCACGCTGTGCCTGCAGCCCCTCGACATCGGACGGGCCATCGGCCAGTGCCCCGAGCTGGACTTTCTGGGCAACAGCCACCTGGGCGTGGCTGACACGGAGCCGAAAACCTGATGCCATAGTCTGTGGAATCCATCCGGTTCTCGAACCGCTCGAAATAGTTCAAAAAAATTGCTGGGATATTAGTCAATATCAATTTGTACTCGTTCGTAAGCGTAGATAGGAAATAAATTAACTAATTTAAAACTTTTAACTACATTTATTCAGGATCCCTTTTTTAAATCTTAGTAACTCTATCAAATGGCGAATTGATCTAAAGTTTAATCGATCGTAAGCGAAGTTAAAACTAAACTTTTTTACTATATTTATTCAGAATCTATTTTTTAAATCTTAGCTAGCCTGCCTGATCAAATTGTAACAACAATTTTTGTGCATGGAATACCCAGTAACAAGTAATTTCTATAACATTTTGACTTGATCTGAAGTTATATTCGGAGTTAGGGATTACAATACCTAAGTTAAAACTAAAGATGAGACGATTTGCATGGTACTTATTTATTATAAGCGAGTTAAGATTAGCTTTTTAGCTTTTTCCTTTTCCTGCTATTACATTTATCTAATAAATGTAAAACCCATCAGAAATAATACAATCAGAGCAGTTTTTTTACTATATTGCCTATTTATTCTTTAGAAAAATAAGATAAATTTATTCATTAATCCGATTAAATAATAATAAATCTGTTGTGACATATGAAACATGAATTTGTAATGTAAAGGCGGGATCTTTGGTGCTGAGCTTTTTTGGTGCGCCCCTAGAAGTATGCAGCACATAGATAAAATTGGGGATATGATCGCCGGAGTGTTTATAACATAACGGATGTTGCGTGCTCTTAGAAGCTCCTGCTCTTTAATGGCCACCTCGCCGCACTTGCATATCCTCTCCTGGTCATCTCCTTGCCATTGCACACAGCTTTGGTGCTCTCTCCGCCAAGGGGCCCCTCCCCGGCTCCCCGCCGATCGATTTCATTCATGGCGGTCCATCTGTTTCGGTTTCTCCGCATTTCATCTGTTTTCCGCAGTCTCTTTTCCGACGTGCGCGCAACAACACCTTCCCGTAGAGTCAAGGCAAAGCAGAAGAGCCCGCTTCCCGCGCTGTGCTGCCGGGACCATCAGTCCCAAAAGATTAGTTTGCAATTAATTGCCCAAAAATGATTCACGTATCCCAATAACGATCGCCATAATGTTTGAGCCTTTTGCGGCTGCATCGATCGCTTCTCCAGTACGTCTATCCATTCTAAAATAAGCTCCTGACCCACCGTCAGTCTGTGTTCTTGTATTTTTTTTTGTGTTCTCGTGTGATGTGTGCGTGATCGTGTGACAGAAAGTGAGCATTTGTGAGGCGCTAAAATGTTCTATTTTTATTTTGCAGTAAAATCCACAAGCGCTAGTCCCCCCCAAGGAGATGCAAGTGTGTAATATGTTTCTGTTTCTGTTGCGACGCCAAATTGCATTTGCGGCCAGCACGCCGCTCGATCCCTAGATCGATCACTTTCTTTATATAAATCAATAACTCAGTTATACTGCTCGGGTGGACGGACAGTCGGTCCATCGATTTTTTGAAACGCCAACCAGCGTTTTCCAATGATGCAAATCCCAATATCAATCAAACACTTGATCAACGTAATTTTCGTGCTCTCAACAATTGTCGCCGTCACAGGTAAGCCTTTCCAATGATCATTTGGAATCAGTATTGCCAGATTCCCATCGAAAGCTGTTTTGGCGGGCAATATGTTTTCAAAACATCCGTCTTTAGATGGTCTCATTTTTATTGAATTGAATTTGAAAACGGAGACGGGTCTGGCACGGCAGATTGGACTATAAGAAGTATTTACAATCGTTCTCATTACTTGGGCAAGTTTATTATCATGCGAATATCATTATTTCGTCTGGCTCTACTAGGACTTCCTGCCCCTATTAAAGTAAACATTTAATTGTATTCATTGTAATCCAAATTTTATTGGTTCTGGTAGAATAAAAAGTGTAGAAGTCACATAAATCTGACCACAGGTAGATGAGCGATATATCTCTGATCTGAGTTCGAAGCTAACCAGTTTTACAACAGACCCTGGGAAATACTTACTCCAATACATTGCAGATTGTTGTTCGAGCCGGATCTTACTGCTACGAGAGCACACGCTGAAAATTGTGGAGCATCAGCACAATTTTCACAACCACCTCCACGAGCACGCCCACGAGCTGCAACAGCAGGCGAACGCCTTCGTCGATCAGTGGCAGTTGCAGCAACATTTTGAGGCTGTGGCTCAGGAAGCGGCGGTGGCACTGAATCCCGAACCGCTCCCGGACACGGACATGGAGGTGCCGCAGGTCGACGAGTCCACCGAAGCCGTGGATGTCGGGGACACCCTCAGCTCCAGCACAGGGTCCTGGTCAACCGTCGAAAGCAGCAGCTCCACCACCACGACCATTCCCGCTGACATCTCATCCACGACGACCACGGCGACCACAGTGACGCACACTGGAGAGCCACCCCCCGATCAGAGTTCGCCCAATCCGCTCGACTGGAGCCCGACCATGCCGCCGGGCAGCGAGGGCCCCAGGAAGAACGTATCCGAGGTCCAGCTGCTTCCCTGCAGCGAGGAGTACAAGGCGAACTTCTGCCTCAACGGGGGCCGCTGCTTCCACCATCCGATGGTCAACAGCAAGGTGCTGCACTCGTGCCTCTGCAAAGACGACTACGTTGGAGAAAGATGCGAGTACAAGAACTGGAATGGTGAGTGGTACAGCTCCTTTAAATGCTTTAGAACTCTACCTAACATGAGATTTAAAATATCCTGGGAATTCAAGTTTCCTCTAGTCACTATTTGCTGGGTTATCTCTCAACAAAATAGTTTCTTAAAATTAAAATAAATGCAAAATAAAACAGTTTAAGCACTCTCATAACTCTTTGGATTGCTAGGGTTTCTATGCAACTCTTTGAAGCTAATTGCTAGATTTTGAATCCTGACCCAAACCTACACCTCAACCTCTGCTACTCTCCTTGCAGGCGGCTTTGTCTACGTACCACCGGTTGAGAAGCGCAAGGTCCGGATGGCGCACATCGTCTTCTCCTTCCCCGTGCTCATCATGCTATCGTCCCTGTACGTGCTCTTCGCAGCCGTATTCCTGCTCCGGAATGTGCCGGACTATCGCCAGAAACAGCAGCAGTTGCACCTGCGCAAACAGCGCTTCTTTGTCAGGTGTTAGATATATATGCCCGCAGAGTCCTCCTGGAGGCTCTGTTTCGTATTTTGTTTTGTTTTGGAAACGATTTTGGTTTCGCTTATTGAGGGCAATGTTTTCTTTTTTTGTAGGATCTTATGTTGACCATGTTTCTTTGTGTGGCGCAACGCAAAGTGAGCGCTTTAATTTATTGAATACATTTAGTTTTCTTAGTAGGATTTCACTATTTAGTTGCAAAAGACGCACAATTACTATTTTCGTTTTTCTCATTTGTTTGTTTCGCTTTTGAAGCATTCGTTGGAGATTTTGTAGTTTGTTTGTAGTAACATTTTGTTACGTTAAATTAACCATTACGAATTATTAAGAACGTACTTAGAACATAATAATCTTAGCGCTTACTCCAATTAACCAACATAAGTGGTTATTTTCTGTAACACTCGGTTACATTTTGTATAATGTATACATGTACAGAGAAACGTTTTGTTAAATGCATTAAAGAAGAGGAGGAAAAGGACTCGAAACAGAAATAAAAAAAAACTATTCAAAACTGTGTTTCCATTTGCTTGGTTGTGTCGTGTCGCGTATCGGAGGTGTGTGTATTGTATAGTTATAGTTTCCAGCCGTTGGTCGAGTGAAGCACGCTTTTGGTTTTTATATTTTATAATATATATTTTATCCAATATTTCGTCCAAAAATTCTTTACAAATTTCTTCGAACTTACAGTTAAATGTATAGTAGAAATTATTCAAAAAATTCCTCACACTTTTTTATCTTTTCATCGTTTATGATTCGCTGTCGATTTGCAATTTGTTTTTTGCCTTTTTTTGTTTTGTTTTTTTTTTCTTCTTTCTATCAAGATCAAGATCATCAATATGAGAATGGTATGTATGGATCTCTTGTGTGTGGATCTGTGCGTGATGGGTGGTGGTGATGGATGAGGTTGAGGGGTGGATGGCCCCTCCCTATCTGGAATTCAATGCCACCAATGCAAAACTATTGGTGGCAGCAATGAATGGGTGGTGGTGGTGGTGGCGGTGGCGTGGGTGGTGGTGTCGTCTGACTTTTGCTTGCGTATATCTTGGATTAGGGATATGAAGTTCGTACAAAAATTATTTAAAATATGTAAATGTTAAAAAATGTATTTTTACTTGTTTTTGTGTTTGTGTTTTTTTTGTTCTTTTTTATGTTTGTTTTTATCTTGTAATTGTTTGCTGTTTTACGTTGCGTTCTTTTGTTGTTGCTTGTATCGTTTGTTGTTTTTGTTTTTAATAATATGTAATATTATATATAATAATTATGAGTAGGATTATTCGCATGTAACGGCAGGCTGTTCCTGTGTTGTAACGTCTGCCGCAGCGTTCTTCTCCTTCAGATCCTTGGCGAGATCCACCTGTGAATAAAATCGAAAAAATCGATTAGAATCGATACAAAAAGTTCGATAAATCTTTCTGTGTTGTATGCAAAATAATGGGAACTGAGAGCACAACAACAACAATAATATAGAATAAATAATAAAAAGACGCGACAATGAGAAAGGCACTCTTGCCAGCTCAAGATATAAAAAAGGATCAAAATTAACAAAATGTTATACGAAAATGATGTAAATAAAAGTAAGCGATTTGTGTGTGTATGTTCAACATTTAAGTACAGTTGTGTCTTTGGTTTTTTTTTATGTTAGAGCGCAAGAGTTACGGCAGCCAAACTGAATTTGGTTAGAACAGGGCGGTAGGTAAATGGGGTGGGATCGGATGGGGTTTTACGGAGCGTATTTGATTATATTTATTGGCTGTGCGTGTGTTTTTGTGGTAGACGGGATTAGGATGAGTTTGGTTTATGTTGTGTGTGTTTGTGGTGTGGTGTGGTGTGTGGTTTGTGTTAATACACCAAAATGCAGTCGCTTATCCTCGGTTTAGTAGTAGTACGTGATTCATTCGCTTTACATCACCAACATATCATGCACTCCCCAGCAATCAATCAATCAACCAATCAATCAATCAACACTAACGAACTACGTATTAACTACGGCAACAAGCGCGCTACCAGCAACACAACATCAACATCTGATGCAACTCGAATGGGACACAGAAAATAACACACACACATAGTGGAGTGGAGTGGAGAAAGCAGGAGAAGCACGCCCAGGAGAAAGCTCCAATGCAAGAATGGTAGGTAAATGGTGTGTTGGCTGACGCTGATGCGCACTTTGCGTGGTACAGTTCTGGACTCACTGCCAATGGCTATTCACCTTGTTGTTGCTCTCGGCCAGCTCCGCATCCAGCTCTGGCAGCAGCTCATCGCCCGCCTTGCCAGTGGGCGCATCCAGATCGCTAATGATTTTTCCGACCAGGTCGTTCTCATTCTCGTTTCCGTTCTCCTTCTCGTTCTCATTCTCCTTATCGTTATCGCTATCGCTATGCGCATCCTCCGACACCGCTACGGGCTCTGTTTGCTCTTGTTTGAGTACTGGCTCCTCTTCGAGGCTAGCCTCTGGCTCCTCGGCTTTCGTCTCCTCAGGCTTCTCCTCTTGCGCCTGCTCGGCAGGAAGCGCTTCTGTGGAGACATTTGTTTCCTGCGTGGCCGCCGCTTCCTCTGGCACCTCAGTCACCTCGAAATCCTCGGTGGATTCTTCCACAGCAACGGGAGCGGCAACGATTTCCTCGGAATCCTCGGTGGTTTCTTCCACTGCAACGGGAGCGGCAACGATGTCCTCAACATCTACGGCTGCAACCGATGTGCTTGATGGCTCTGCGACAATTTCATCATCATTCGATTTCGGCGGCGGGGAAAGCTCCAATGTGGGCGAAGGAGCCACAACTTCATCGTCATGCTCATCTGTAGATGTGGTTTCCGCAATCACTTCTTCGATCACGACCGGGACAGACTCTTCATTCGCTTCGTCGTTTTGTTTCTCCTTCTCGGTAACAATTTCCGCCGCCTGATCGGTGATTTCCGCCACAACACTGGCGGCTTGTTGCTCGATTTCAACAAGATCGACATCCGCTTCCTTGGAAGCGACCGCTGGCACTGGCTCATCTTCGATAGCATCTTCAGAGAGGACAAAGGCTGACACACGGGACGGAGGCGGGGACTTGGGCAACGGGGGTGGACTGCTGCTTCGCGTCTCGGACACAACTTCTGCCTTCTCGGAGGCATCAGCAATGATTTTTTCAGTTTCAGTTTCGCTTTCGGTTTCGATGGGGGCAACATGGACATTGGGGGACTCAGGGGCCTTGGATTCTTCGATTTCTGCGGGCACGGGCACGGGTACGGGAGCAACAACCACGAATCCCTCGGTCTCTGTTTCAGCCTCAACCTCGGGCTCGCTGCTAACAGCCTGGATGATGGCCGCCACAACTTCCGCCTCCGCCTGACTCTCGGCCACAGCTGCTGCGCCTACTTCTTTCACATCTTCGCTGGCCGCCTGCGTATGGGAGGTGAAGGGAAGGATCGTGTTGGTTGTTTCGGTTAGGATTGCTTGGCTCTGAACTAACTCTGCGGCTGCTGCAACGGTCTCGGTCTCAGTGCTGGTAGTTTTGGTTGTAGTTTTGCTTTCAGTGTCTGTTTCTGTTACTGTTACGGTTTCTGTTCGCATTAGTTGTTGTGCAGTGTTCTCTGTTATTTCAGTGGTTGTTATTCTTGTACTTGTATTTACAGTGTGTTTGTTGTTGTTGTGGTGTTGTTCTTGTGTTGTGCTGTCTGTTGTAATGTAGTTTACCTCGATTGGCTGTCCCTTCTCGGACTCAACGGCCACGGGAGTGGGCGGTGGCGTGGCAGTGCCATTGGTGCCATTCTGATGCGGCTTCTCCTCGTCGTTGCTTGGAATGTTGTCGGCTGGCGGTGCCGTCTCGGTAACGGGGGACTCGGCCAGTCCATTGCTGGATCCATTGGTCAGGGCCTCACCATCGCCGGCACCGTGTCCGTTGGTCACCACCTCGGCAGCCTCCGGCTGACTTTCTTTCACGGCAGCAACTTCCTCGGCGGCAGCGACGGTTGTCTCGGTGGTGCTGGCAGTGACAGTGGTTGGTGCGGCAGTGGTTGGTTCCTCAGCTGGCTTGGGCTGCGCCGCTTCCTCAACTGTGGCTGGAGCTGGTGCTGGTGCTGACGCCGCCTTCTCGGCTTCTCCGTTGGCCTGTTTCTCCTGCTCGCTCGCCGATCCGTTCTCGGTGGGCTTGGCCTCATCCTTGGACGCCGCCTCGCCGGCAGGAGCTGCACTGGCAGCCTGTAAAAGAGAGACAATCAAATAACTTGTATTTCTCTGATACCCTAAAAAGGTGGTAGGCCAAATCTTACCTCAACTGGCTTGTCGGCTTCGCCGTTTGTGGCGGCCGCTCCCTCGGCGGGGGCAGCTTCAGCGGCAGTGGGCGACGTCGTCGCTGAAGTGGGAGAGACGGCATCCTCGGACTTGGCCGGCTTCTGTTTGTCCTTCTTGCCGAACGAGATGCTGCGGAAGGACCACTTCTTTTTTACTTTGTCCTTCTTCGACTTGGACTTGATGCTCTCGTCCGCAAGGGGGGTGATCTCCTCGCCGGCGGCGGCCTCTTTCGGTGATCCCTCCTCGGTCTTTGACGTCTCGGCGGCGGCGGCAGCATCTCCAGAGGCGCCGGCCTCGGCGGCAGCGGCTGCGGCGTTCTTTTCGGTGGTAAGATCTTTGTCGTTCTCGGAGTTCTCCTCGGTATCCTTTTTCTGTAGGCAAGCAATTGTTTGGTTTTTAATAAACTAGTTTGAAGGAATGGGTTGCAATGCTCATACCTCTCCCGTCGCCGCCTCATCGCCGCCCTCCTTGGGCGTGGCCGCATCTCCGTTCACTGCCGGCGCTTCCGCCTTCTGGTCCACATCGATCTTCTCCACCTTGCCAGCCACCTCATCCCCCTCGGCAACCTTCTTGGGATCGGTGGTGATGTCGATCGAACGCTTGCTCTGAGCTTTACCCATTTTAGTCTGCTGTTGTTACTTCTTGAGTTGCTAGTGTAAACTGCAAGTAAAATAATGGATAGAAATCGGATTAATTAAGTGTTGACTGCTAAATGGGAAATGGGAAATGGCACAAGAGCGACGACAATGTGTGGTATTTTTAGTCGGCGCATTTCCTATTTTTGCATTTGACATTTTCGCCTGATAGCACTCGATGCGATGCCTTCTTCTCAATGCATTTCGATGACCTCATTGGGGACTTTCGAGATTGCACCGAGACTGCAGCATCGAGAGCTTATCAAATTAATAAGCTCAAGCAGGATCTTTCTTGAGTTTATTAAATTGTCTGCATTTTCAGTTGTACATCACGTACA
Organism: Drosophila ironensis; assembly: GCA_021223825.1. NCBI lineage: Eukaryota > Metazoa > Arthropoda > Insecta > Diptera > Drosophilidae > Drosophila > Drosophila ironensis. Next base: position 813,141 of record JAJJHQ010013222.1, read on the forward strand.
AATTGTCTGTATGTGGCGAGCGATTTGTGACAACTTATGCCAAGCTATTGGGGAAGTAAGTGTAAACGCCAAAGCATCGATATTTTCGATTTATCTTTCGCTATCGATTATGTTTCTCTAACTCTCTTTATCGATTAAATTTCTTCAGCTTTCGTGTTTTCCAGTTTAATTACTGGCACCTGATTTAAAATAGCACCTGAAGGCTTTGATTACCGGGAGAATACTGTGACCAGACCGCCGTAATCGTAAACATTTCGATCGTCTCTCGTGAATCATCGAAACTCGAATGTTTTTTGTGTGTTTTTGTTCGCGGTAAACGAAGGTTTATTTGAAACAACGAAACAGACACCACACACAACACCAGGGCCAAGGGAAAATAAAGAGGGATGAGGCGGTAGGAGTACAGGCACTGGCCGAGGGCTGATTTTAGCATGCAATGCGTCATTTTGAAGAAAATCGAATTACACACAAAAATTTTGCCAGAGTGAATGAAACAGAAACCGTGGCAGAGAAGCGAAGTTTTTTTTTCTTCAACCGAGGAGGTGAGGTGAGGTGAGGTGGCAGAAAAAGTTTGCACTTTTTAGGGGTTGCAAGGAGCGTGTGGGTTCGACTCCGGGCAAAAATGGCGGCAACTCTCGTATACTCGCATGGCCAACAAAGGCGGCCAGCAGCTGTTTCTGCGACGCTATGCCAAAACGTCTGAATCAACAGCCTCTCACATCCGCCCCATCTGTGGCATGCTGCCCCTGACCCTGCCTCACCACCTCGCACAGAAAACACATTCACCCGGGCAGATACAACCAACCGGCACGTGGTGCTGCCCCGCATGCAAATTAAGAATTCTCCGGGAATCCGAATCCATTGAGTGACTCATTAGCGTCAATTTCACGGCGCCCAGTTAGTAGAAATGACTCAAAACTTTGGACAGGAAACAATGCAATAAGGAAAGTTATGGGTAGAGGAAATTGAAACAGCCAGCTATTGGAATTTCTCGGAAGGCAAATGAATCAGAATCATTGCAAAACATGGATTTTGATAAGCTAAACACGTTGTGCAGGCCTACAAATCACCCATTCACAAGCCCATTCATTGATGAATCATCAGCAAGAGATTATACAAAAATTAGACGCGTTTTATCGATATTGCTCGTTCGGAAGAACTTCAAAAAGACAATGCACTGTGACCCAGAACTGGTATCTTGTTTCTATTTTCATTCTGCTGCGAAAAATAGCAATCGCACTTGTCCCATATGCGTAGAAACAATAACCCGCCCATAATTGATAAGAATTCCAATAAGAAATAAAGCCAAGAACTTGCACACAAGCCCGTACATACATCGTACGTATGTATCATTTCAATTTAAATACGTAACAAGAGAGACATCAAGTTTCAAGACGAACCCAAGGGGGTTCAACGAACCCAGGCAACCGCAATTAATACAATACTGAAGCAAATGCCGGCCAACTGAAGCCCATCAGAGTTATGTTATGTATTTCGATGGCCATATGATAAGCAGCGGCCGGTCGGTTCGGTCCGAGCAATCTAGCCAACTAAACCGCCGAATTTGATGAGTGTAAGAGACTGGCTATTAATTCCTGGCCTATCCAAACTGGATGACTAATGCCCCAGAGCAATCGCAGCCACCAACCCGGCACAACCCTCTTTGTGGCAGCGGCCAGAGCGTGGCATAGTAGGCAAGGTAAGGTAAGGTATGGTATGGTGAGGCGAGGTAATAACATGAAAGCGTAAGTAAACTGGCGCGCGCATGACGCATCAAGGGAAAAGGACATCGCAGGAGCTTCGCAGGGGTTGCCCGGAACTCTGAAAACGCTAAAGGGTCTGGTCATTGCACGTTGCCATGGCAGCGTAGCAACAACCGCCGTCGCCTCAGCTCTTAAGCTCTTTATGGGCGTGTGAAAACAATTGAGTGCGTTCCCAAATTGCAGCAAATATGAAACTTTTCTTCTCCAGTTTTCCAATTAAAATTGGTTAAAGAAAATTACAAGATACCGGCAATATTATGCACACGAAATTGGGGTGGGGCCCTCCGAAATTTGTAATCTATGAAAATTACTTAATGGACGACAAGAGCGACAGTTTCGGGGCCTTTGTGTCTTCGTACTTTATTAGTTTAATTCAATTTAGACATGACTTTTGACATGTGGGCCCGCTTTCACACGCATTCCCCCCCTCTGTCGCTCCTCGGCAAACACAACTGCCGGACAAAGGAAAACGCAGAGCCGGGCGCAGCAGAGCTCACAGTTCACAGCTCACAAAACAGCAGCCGCAGTCTATAAATAAAAGCGCATTTATCAACAATGGAGTGTTCGAAAAAAAGAAGCAACAGCCCCGCGGACAAAGAGGCGCTGGTCGCTTGACTGGGAGTGAAAATGGAACTTGGTATGGGAATGGGAATGGGAATGGGGACCGGGGAGTGCGAGCTTCAATTCATTCCCCGACCCTTTGCGGGACCCATCAATTTTGACACTTCAAGCTGTTGTGTATCAGTTTGTGATGGCTTCGAGGCGACGGCGGCTGCCAGAGAGCTGTCCGTCCAAGTGAAAAGTACCATCGTAAAGCTATCACGAAGTGCTTAGCAAATGGTTTAGGAGCTTCCACAATTTGTTGGCTTATTAATAAAGCTCGAAATCTGTCAATTGCATTTGCATTTGCGCACGCAGTAATGTTTTTCTGATTTCCCGTCTCGTTGCCATAGAAGGCAAAGGAATTGCTGGCTTTAGAATGCTGCAGCAGACACCTCCAAGGCCTCCTGCCAGCTTTCTATGGGTTTGGCGATGCCCGTCTGGGGTTGGAGATGAGACGTTTTGATACGTAAATTAAATTGATTGTGTGGAATGTGCCGGCTGAATGACTGTCTGAATGTCTAGCAGGGAGCGAGCAGGCTGGCAGGCAAGCAAGCAGGCCGGCCGGCCGGCCGGTCAAACATTAATTTCTGTGTGCGAAGCCGAGCTCCATTCCATTGCCGCTTCGAATTCCACACTCCCTCGAAGATCAGTGGCAGTGGCATCATGTATGTGTACATTGTTGTGCAATTAAAATTGAAAAGTTTCACCAGGGACAATGGGCAATGGGAGGAGTGTGAGTGTGCGAGTGCATGCGCACCAGCGCAATTGAACTTTTATAAACTAATCAAGCGGGATCGTTAATGGCATCCATCCATCCAAGCGAGCGGGCGACCTCCTTCTTTCCTCAATTGAGTGGAAAGTTTTCCTCAATCAGGCTCAAGTGTGCGTAAGCATATGAGTGGGAGCATCAGCCCAAGAAAGCCGAGTGCGAGTGCATTTCTCATTGCATTGTTGTGTCCGGGGCTATTGTTGCCTTTCTGCCTGCTGCCCGCTGCCTCCTACCTCCTGCCTGCTGTCTGCTGTCTGCTCATCTTGCTGCCTGCTCTTCTTGCTGTTGCTGATAAGCCACGCCTAAGCCGCAATCAGGCGACCGGCTGTCATTGAGAGTGCATCTGTGGCCTGCCCCGTGGCAGGCAGTTGCTGGGTTGCAGCTCCAGTCCCCTTTAATTGCCATCAAGAGGCATTCTTGCCTTGTTGCCGGCCTCCCACGCAAAAAAATGAGCATGCCCATGGGAGGCATGAAAAGATTGCAAATTGTGATGCATTCTTTTCCCATTTGCCAGATAGTTGTTCTAAATTTAAAACAAATATCGACGGCTTATCAGCGGGTAGGTGAAATTCTATTTCCATCAGCAGTCTGATGCAATTTCATAGAATCACGATCACAAACTATGATTAACCTCTAAATCGCACTTTAATCTGGACCTCAATCTGATAGTCCGTTGAGATGTCTGGCCCAATATTGCGCATCAAAAATGTCCCAACCCACTTGGAATTTTGTATGCCGAAAAGTCGAACGACGTCTCAAGTAACCACCACCGGATATAATTGTTGTCTCTGCGTGTGCTGGTGGTACGCAAGTTGTGGTAAAATGAAAATGATACGATACGTAAAATGGATGCATTCCATAATTAGTAGCAAGTACATACACAGGCAGGCGGCAGTAGTTTGTCCGTCACTCGGCACTGAGCAGTTGACAAGACCCAAAGAAAAGAGAAAATATTTTTTCAATTATCATTTCCGGTCAATTGGGAATGTTCTGACTCCGGACAACCGACTTCTCCTCCGCTTCCGCGCCTTTTGATTTCGTGTCTCTCTATATAAATACAATCGCTTTTGATATGGATACATTCACATGGCCAAAAATAAAGAGAGATTCATTGTTAACGGTAGAACCAGTAGAACCCCATGTTCCTTTCCTATATCTATGGGTGGGGTTTACGAACAATAATGAAACTACTACTAACGGAGGAAGTTGCCTTTCCGAAAGGGTGCTGCTGGGGCGGGGAGGCTCAAGTCAATACACCACAGCACACGCTTATTCAATTGATAAGTGCTCGGTGCTGCACGGAGACAAAGAAAATCCATATCAGCAGCCAGTGATTCAGAAGAATGGGTGGGCCATTCTCTGCAATATGGGGATTTTTTTCTTTTATAATTTTTGTATATTTCTGGTGCGGGTGCTACGTGATCTGCGTATGTTGGGCGGTGTTCTAGCCAAACATTTCATACGAAAATGGACATGTTTGGGAAGTTGGGTGATCTTGACCAACAACATTACCTGCCCCATACAACAAGACAACATTGTAGCACGACGTGCTGCAGTCAACTTTTCCCCGCTTGACAGCAGCAGCAGCAGAAGATACAGATACAGATACCGGGGGCAAGCGACCAACCGACCGACGGACGGACCGGCTTATCTAGCCGGTTTTTATCATATCTTCAAGATATTCTCGTACTTCAAGCAGCAGGCATACACACGCTTGGGGTAACCTAAGCGGCAGGGGAGGAGAAGCCCAGGGGAATGAGGGGGATTCGATGGGGCATCGATCGTAAAATTAGACGCACTTGAAAATATCTTCTTCGTCTTGGCCTGCCATTCAAAAAACTATCAAAACAGGCACTAGACACAGACGCTCGCACTTGCGCTCCCTCCCGCTCGCATGTACGAAATATAATGAGGCCCAAAACGCATAAAATCATCAGCAAGAACCGTAAAATTTTATGGGCTCGTTGAGAACGTCGAATATGTCTTTGAATCTGGGTCCGTATGGAGGTATGGGGCATGGGCAAAGCCGCCAACTTCTTTTGCAGGCGCAAAAACTAAAATGGCATACGAAAATATGGGGCCAGCACTTGAAAATATTTCAACAATGTGTAATGCCAAGCATCGTACATACAAAGCAGTGAACGAACCGAACCAAAGGTTTCCGGCTATAAAAATACCTGGTATTTACATAGATGAGCTCTACGCAGTCTTGGGGAGAGATGGGATGGGATGGGTTCTGCTTGGCCCATTTCCACTTTCTAATCCTACTGTCTAGGAAGCCATTATCTAATCGTCATAAAGAACTTATGATAAAAGTCTTTAGACACGAGACAACCCGTCGAGATAAGTGGCATTGGGTCAAGATGCGGGAAAGCAACGATTTTTTGCCAAAATTATTCACTTTTGAGGGTTTTTGCAGGTAACTCGTTAAGATAAGATGAAAAATTATAAACTTGACGATTTTGAGGGATAACTCGTTGAGATGAGTGACCATATTGGGTCAAAATCTTCCTGAAATCTTCCCCCATGGAAAATAGGGCCAATAATATGAAGAATACTATCAAGAACCGGAATTTCTTGACAAAAAATAAAACTTAAGGGGATTTTAGAGGTAACTCATCTAGAAAAGTTGTATTGCTTGAAGATGCCAAAATAACCAATATTTTGGGCACCGTTTGCAAGGGTACACCCACCGATTACAGGGTATGTACCGCACAGAGTGCCACTTAAATTGAAGCCGCTGTGGGTCGGTGTTGAAAATAATTACAATAAATATTTGAATATTCAAAGCTCGGCTTGGCTTCCTTTTCTAACAAGATCGAAGGGGGGCATGGGGCACGGCACGGGAGCGAGAGGGAGAGGGGCCCGGAAAGGGGAAAAGCTAGTGCCAATAAATTTGTCGCCTGCCCACGCAGAGCCAACTCCCTTCTTCCTCTTCTCCGCTTCTTTTTTCTCTTCTTCTTGGGTCCGTTGAAAAGGATAAACGAGGAATACAAAGTAAATCGGAGGAAAGGCACAACAACAAACCAGTAAACCGGTTCGCGACCACTTCATGTTCACCAGCTCCTCCTCTCTTTGGCTTTTTTTTTTGTAATTCTTTTTGTATTTTTGCTGGTTCTGTTACTCTCTATTGGATATACAGACATACATTTGTATTGTATGCATGTATGTATGTACCTTCACCTCCTCCTGCTCTCCGTTGCGGTTAATTAAAACTCCGAGAGGCGTGCGACAGTTGTAAGTTGTATATTAAAAAGTAGTCCCAACAACAAATAAGGCAACCCGGCCAATTAGTCGCCTCGTCTTAAGGCATTAGCATTTTCCGCAAGCGAATCGACTGACTGACTGACTGAGTAGTGACTGGGTGAGCGGAGTGTGCGAGTGTGCCGAGTGAGTTGGTGGCACCCCAGCTTTTCTGATTAGAAATTCACAGTGTAAACGACACTTTGATACATAATTCAGGAGACAACAAAGCGTGGCGGCGGCGAGCTTCCGGTACTTACTCACTATTTCTCCCAAAAGTCGCGGGTGGTCGGTCCGGTTACCTGGCAAACTTTCGCACTCACTCTTGGCTTTAATTTTTTACACCTTTTTCCAGCTTTGTTTGAACTTTTTTTTTTTTGGCGAGAGCAAGGAACCGTTTAGAACCGTTTAGCTTAGCACACGCGTCCGTTTACTCTCTCGCTCTGTCGCTCTGTGTCTCTCTCCTTAGGACTGATCCCCAATGAACCGTTAAAGTCGAGCGAGAAGCGAAGACTGCCAGATCGGAGTGCCCGCAGCAACTTCTCCCGCAGCGGCGTCGGCGCAGCAGCGACCGCGGCAGAGTCAGCAACTGCGACTGCGACGCAAGCCGGAAGCAGAGCGAAATGCGGGCAGGCAGGCAGGCGGCGGGAAGCGGGCGGGGCAAAGAAAAGACTACGCTACCGATAAACAAGACTCGAGACCCCAGACCCAACCCAACCCAACCCAAACCGATCCGATTCGACTCCTTCGCACCCTTGCCATGCCTTGCCTTGGTCAATAACAAACTAATGAGCCTTGGCGGCGTCGATGCGTATGCTTTATTGCTTTATTTTGCTGTTTTCTGTTGCTACCACACAATGACCCCACATGCCACTGCCACTGGCGCTGCAGCGCAAACAGCAGCAGAGGCATAAACAACAATATACCCACGGAGAAGGCGTGAAGAATCACCGAAATACTCATAGTACCCCGCCCCACCGCACCCCACCACGCCTTTTATGGTGCAACACTCAACGGATTCTGGTATTGTTATTTAATTATTGCCTCGGATGGGAAAGCAATTGTGTTGCCGATTGTGGGGGCACATACACTCCACATAGTACACTCCAAATCACTCCAATAAAAGATAAATCGCTGCTGTGGTCGCGAGGTTAATGGAACTTCCAATGCCTCGTAATTTCCCCACTAAACTGATCAAATGTGAGAGGGGAAAGGAACCGTCTATGGAACAATTGCTCTATGATATATGGATTCAAGCTAGGTTAATTTGAGAACCTCACCTAGGGATAAAATCTGAGATTTGAGATAACCTATATCTTGAAATATCTTTATAAAATGGAAGGAAATCTAGACTTGATTGGGAACCAAACCTAATGATATCATTTGAGATGTAAGAGCATCGCTGTATTGATTGTATTGTATTTGAAAAGCAAACCATTTGTGATAAAATTTGAGATGTAAAGCATCAATCTATTGTCCCATAATATGAAGAAACTTGAGATCAAGCCAAAAGTATAAAGATCATAAATAAAAAAATCCTTTACCCAGGAAGTGAATAATGCCATATAAGCAACTATTTGGAATCAATCTGTAGAAAAACATGTAAGACTATATCATAGAAATTGGAGCCACATGTGTTTATTTGGAAATCAACTTGAAGGGGGCATTCTTTATTGATCAAATAATATAAAGCGATTCAAGTTAAAGGAACTCGAGAAATGCGAAACGTAAGGGCATTTATCTTTAAGAATACACCATTCATATGGCAATGTTTATTTGAGAAGCAAAGTGCGTTTGTGGCCACTGTACCTTTGGACACCGCACCAAGAGACATGGGAACAAATTGAGGCATTGATAAGCAACAAAGGCAGCGCAGCAGCAGCAGCAACTGAAAGGCGAAACAGAAAACCGCAACAGCGAAATTGAATGCCGGCCTAAGCTTAAATTTAAATAAAGTTCTCGCTGGACGGGGCTGCAGAAGATACGATACGATCGGAGATCCGAGATCGGAGAATTGGATCGTTGTCCGGGGGCGATTATCTTCGCGCCGTTGTTTTGCTTTGTTTATTTTTGTAGCCGCTGCGGCTATAGCGATTGATTTTTTTAGTGCGCACATCCAAACGTTTTCCATTTCAATTCAATTTCCCATATTTCTGTTGATTTGGCATTAAAACAATGCCCATTCGGCATGCTAAATGCCTTCCAACTCAGCACAATTATGCTTTTCTGCCCCCGAACAGAACATTCCTGGAGAATTAGTGGCGCACTCAAGTGCCCCATGGAGACGGGGGCGTGGGCGGAGGCGGGATGAGATGCGATCCAATTTTCGAATGGAAAACGCACAATGGAAATCTGCTCGAGCTCGAAACATCTTTCACACAGATGTTTCCATATTAAGCAAAAGAGATTCGCCAGCGTTCGTATGCGTCCCTATCGGTGACAAGAGACTTTTCAACACTCGGAGGTGCCTGGTGCACCCAACCCAGCAACCCAGCAACCCCAAGGTCCCCGGTCCCCAATTGAGCTGCGGACTTTGAGCTGCATGTGTTTCGCTCCAGACCCCGTCCGTCTCTTTCCTGCGAACAAAAACCAGATTCATTTCTTCCCCCAATCAAGGAACCACTCGATACTTCGCCACCAGCTTTGATTTCGTTACGAGGAAATGGGCAGGCGATCGCAATCGATTCAAGCTGTTTTTCGTCCAGGTTTTTTTCCACCTGAGCTGCCAAAAGTGTTGAGTGAATAGGGAACAAATGGCGCTACAATTGAAACCTGACATAAGGTTGCCGCCTGCCGTACCCCTCTGCCGTACACCGGAACCAAGTCATTTTAATAAACCATTCAAGTGTTTTCTAAGCGACAATTTTTGAGGCCAATTGCGGCTGCGAGTTAACCGCAATTCGCACTTGACGTAACGCTATAGACCTAAACACGATGCAATGTTTACTTGGGCCAAAGCAAACGTTGACAAAATCCACCAATAAAGGCAACCCAAGCACTATATTCGTCCTCAGTGAACGGCAAAGGCAAATATGTACTCGTAACCGGAGCCGACTTCAAGGGAGGCCCGCGAAAATATCTGAATGGGGCGCGCTCCTCATCAGCATTTCACGAATTTCGAGGATGCCACCAAGCGGAAAGCCTCCCCGAAAACTTCCTGATAAATGTTTACAGTTTGGAATTTGGAGTAAATACCAAGAAAGCACGTTTAATTCGATCTATTTTTGGCGGTAATTGAATTGATTTCAATCGGGGGTGACAGCGTCAAACTTGGATCCTCGCAAATCATATTTGCAACCCTAAATTCAAGTTTAAAACCTAGATTTCCAATTTTCAGGTTATATGGCTAAAACAAACCTCTAGAAACCTTTAAAGGCAAGAAGTTTATGGGGAAATTACAATGGTATATTTGGAAACTTCCTGTAATTGTCATAAAAATGTTATCACCAAAAATGCATTTTTATGGGGAATGGAAAGGTTCCCCTTAAAACCTAAGCATTTTATTGATAGAAGATAAATCTTGTATTCCTGAACGGAAATCTGAACGTTTGGATCTATAAAATGTTAATTCTAGGTCATGGCCTAAATAAAATGTGATGACATTAGGAAATTTCATAAGTTTTTAGAGTCTAAGATCATATCTAAAGCAGACTCTAGGTATCAAAGCAATCTAGAAAAATAATAACTCAAGAAGTTGTTCCAGGACTGAGGTATCGTATAGTTTAGTGTGATTTTTGGATATAGTTAGGTATAATCAGGGTTTGTCGGAAAGTTATAGACTTGATAAGGTCCTGAGAAACTTCCTGAACTCTGTAATTACATATGTGTAGCCTATATAATACATTATCTATTAATCAGGCACACAAACATTGTAATCCTTACTTAGGTTCCTCATAAATTTAAAATTTAAAGCCATGATTAGTGTCCTATGATCATTAAAATTCCCCTGGCTTTGCAAAAATAAATCTTGTCTTCGATAAATAACAAAAATATCCCTATCTTTGTATGCTTTCTCTCCCTCTCTTCTCCTTCGTCTGCCTCTGCCCACCCACTCCATTCGCAAAGGACCCACACACATGCAAGGCACGCAAGCACACACACACAGACACACAATCGCACATGCACACCCATACAAGGGCACGTAGGCGACGCCAGTTTGGGCGGTGGCTGTCTCCCGATTGAGTGACGGACAGGCGGGCCGACGTACCGACGGACAAACGGACAGATTGACGAAGGAAAATGCGAGGCAATCTATTTCGCAACAAGAGTGCAGAGTGCAGAGTGCAAAATAATGCCATGCGATCCTTAGAAAACTCAAATGTTCGCCGGCGCAAGAGAGCAACAGTGCGAGCGCACCTTGCACAAGGATGTTTCTGGGGCTGAAAACATGCTGGCAAGTGTAATCGGGCGTACAATGCAAACAAAGAGGAGACGGCGACAATGAACCAGAAGTCAAGGCAAGGCAAGGCAGGCGAAGCGACAGCACAAAGCGGACACAGGACAAACGCAGAGCAGGCAGACTGAGACATGCAGAGACAGAGAGCGCGAGAGAGCGGGATAGCTAGAGGCGAAGAGAGGGCCAGAGAGCGAGAGGGCAAAACGGATACAAAGCCACACCGGCATGATGGCTCTGCCTCGACCTCGACAGGGTGGCAACGCCGCCAAACCAAAGGCGGCACACCCAAAAAAATAAAAAAAATAAAAGGAAGTCGAAAAGCAAAATGTGGCGAAATCCTAGACAGCTTTTACTTCAAGTCCTGGAAGCAACTTTCTCTCTCCCAAAGATGCGAAACAGCCGGGGGAAAAGAGATCGCTTTTAAGCCGCCTTCCGTGCTTGGCGTCCTTTTTTTTGCCTGTCCCGCTCTCGGCGTCCCACTTGCTCCGCTCTTTCCTTGGTTTAAACAAAGCCACACTAAACTTTCGCCTGCTAGGTAACTGCATCCTTTTGCGAAAGCGTCGCGAAAAGCGCGTATACAGAAGGGGGGGAAATGAGAGTGCCTTAGAGATTGCAAATTTACCTGGCTCGAGTTGGGTATCTCTCTCTCTCTTTCGGTACAAAAACACACGCACTTTGCTTCACTTTTCGTTCTTAGCCCGTTTGCGAGCCCAAAATGCACGTCCGCTTCGCTCGAAGTGAAAAATTCAAAAGCCGTGCGGGCAGTGCCTTTGGTCAGGTCCTGACATGGCCCGGACAATGTCTGCTGCTTGGTCAGGGGTTGCGAAAGAGAGTCGCCATGGCGGGCATTTCAAGTTTCCGCTTTAATTTCGTTCTATTCAATTTGCAAGCTCCTGCTGCAATAGCCGAGTTACCTTTATTGTTAACTAATTGATTATTTTGTTATAATATGGCGTTTTCCGTTGAACATTCTTTGTAAAATGAGTGCTGACTTCGCAAGAGTAATGACATTTGGTGGCCGCGCCTGTGCAAAAGAGATGATAAAAGGGCATAGTTGGTCAGCACGGGGCCCTGCACCTACTCCTGTCTCGTTGCGAAGAGAGCAAGCGAGAGAGCCGAGTGCTCTCTGGGCGTGCTGGGCTTGCTGACTTTGGGCCGACATTGTCCGCTGTTTGGTCAGGCACTTTTGCGGCCGATATCGATTGGAGGAAACATCGATATAATAGATTATCGCACGACAGAGTCTTTAAACTATCGCAGCAGATGGTACAAAAATAACGTCTAAAATGTACTTTTTTGGGTCTATACTCTCCTTAAATACAGTTATTGATGTTAAAATTTATGCGTTTTTTAGATTGCTGAATAGTTGCTGATTCCTTAATAATTAATAACCGAACAGAACTTTATTATCAGAAAATACAAATTAAAAAAAGGCTTTTAGCCATTTTCGAAAAGGATTCAATAAATTCGTTTCTTAAAGTTTAGGAAATTGAACTAAGAAAAAATTCCAAATAAATATATATACTTTAATTAATGACACAGATGTAATTTATAGATTTCCCTCAGGAATATCTTGATCACGATACAATTATTTTATTTATTTTGAAGGTTTGAGTAGAAAATAAGAGTACAAAAATGTATTGAATCCTTTATTGAATTTATAACAAATATTTTCTCAAACCCAACCAATATATTCGAATATAGTTTTAAATGCAAATTCAACTTGGACAATATCAGACTCAGGAATATAAGTTTTATAGACTTTATTTCACAAATAAAGTAATTTTTCTCAATCAAAATCAAATGCGATTGTAGGCAAAACTCGTTATAATACCATTACACAAATTTCAATATAGTATACGCAAGTATTTGCACAAAAGTCAAATTTCCCGTCAGACGGAACCACCTGTGGATTAATTTTTTATAGACCATTTCCCGATACCATTTCCGGGGGAAATGCGCGCGCAGTTGGAAATAAAAAACCCGTTTTTACCATTCTTTGACTCATTTATTTTACACTGAAATATCTCTTATTCCAGAGCTAGGCTACAGCATAGTTATTGTAGTAAGAAAATAAGGAGCTCGACGTCGGAGCCTACTCCAGACGTCTGCGTAAATCATTTAGGCAGACATTTGACAATGATTTTGTTTTCCCTTAGAGTTTTTATTTCATTAGTTATAGTTATGTTTTTTTTTTGTAGTCGTTCAGCTTTTGGGCGTTGCGATTTATAAGGTAATTACGTTTTAGCATTAATTGTGTGGCCCGTTGTTTCGAAAACGATAGTTTAGTGAACCAGCTTAGGGTGCCATAAATGTTTGGTTTTCCATTGTTTTTATAATGCATATAGTGTTGGGGCGCTGTTGTCTCCTGAATGCTTATCAATGAGGATTTAAATGGGTGAGGAATTGGGCGAGTTTTGTGGTGTGTGTGCGTTATGGAGTGCTTATTGTATCTGAATGATGCCCGATTCCAGCAGCTTCATTAACTTGTCGGCAATGGCTGGATTCTGCAAGTGCCTGCAAAACAAGATAAAGTGGGGTTGGTTGTTAAAATCGAGTTTAAATAGTACTAGTGCGAAAAAGTGGGGAAAAAGGGTTCGAAGTTGGTAAAATTCCAAGGATCTTGGCTGTGTTATGGTCCCAACTATTGTTTTCCTTTAAATTAACTAAGTTAGGCTTACACAGTTGATGTTTTAATGTTCTAAATGTGATATCCTTAGAATAATCTAAACAAATGTGTGAAAAACTACAAAAAATCTGAAAATACATTATTTTTTCAAACCAAAATATCGTGTTGACGATATAAATCTGTATATCTATTATATAATTTCAATCTTTTATAATATTTTAGTGAATTTTAAGCAATATGTAAAGAGCTAACAAACAATAACATGAAACTCTTTCCAATAAACTAGATTTAACATGGACTGGCCAATTAACTACTAATGGCCAATTAACTACTAATGCTGTCTTTATAATATCAAAAAAGGGTTTATCTTTTCAATAATTTGAATAACTTTGAATATCTATTACATAAAGATACTGAAAACCCAGAAAATATGCTATTCTTGCAAACCAAAAGAGTTTCGACGACAGATCTGTATATCTATTATATAGTTTTGATATTATAACTTTAAATCCTTGCCAATAAGCTAATAAAGCTGTCCTTAAAGTCTTTATAATGTTCTAATCTGTATATCCCTAGAGTAATGTAACTTTTCTATAACTAGACAACTATATCCCTAGATATGTTATAAAGATATGTTTATAATGTTATAATCTGTATATCCCTAAAGTAATTGAACTCTTTCAGAACTTGGTATTAACATAAAAACTGATAGGTCAAGAATACGACGCCCCAAACAAACAAATAAAATGCACGCAATGGAAATTTCCATATTCCCCAACGAATTCGAGACGAAAGTTCGAGAATTGTCGAGCGTAGACCCGAAAATTTCCAAGAACAGCACCGGAATGAGTCACAAAGCGAACAGGAATGGGAATGGAGAAAAGAGATATATAGTACTCACTCTTTGACGGCATTGGGATCGTTCTTCATCTGCTCGAGGATCATGCACATGACGGGGTCCTTGAGGATCTGCTGGATCTCGGGATCGTACATGGCATTCTTGAGCACCTCCTGCGGATTGTGCTGGAAGTTCATGGAGCAGGTGCGATAGCCCTCGATGGCCTCGGCATTGTTGCCGTCGAGCTCGAGGGCCTTCTGGTAGGCCGCCTGGGCCTTGGAGGTCTGCTGCATGCCCTGCAGTATCTTGCCCTTGCGTATGTAGCCCTTGATGAAGGTGGGGTCCAACTGGATGCAGGACTCGCAGTCCTTCAGGCCGAGATCGAAGGCGGCCAGCTTGGCGTAGCAGGCAGCGCGATTGCTGTACAATTTCGGATCGACCGGATTGCGCTTGATCGCCTCCGAATAGAACTTGACAGCCGTGCTGTAGTCGCCCTTCTTGAAGCACTCGTTGCCCTTCTCCTTCTCCTCCTCGGCCTTCTCCGGATCGATGTACGCCTTGCGCTCCTCCTCCTTGATCTTGGCCTCCACCTCGCTCAGCGATGTCTTAATCTCCGGCGTGCGATGCTCGGACATGGCCTTCTCGTAGTACACCTTGGCCTGCTTGTAGTTCTCCATCTTGCGATAGGTGTTGCCGATGCGGGCAAACGACTTGGCTATCAGCTTGAAGTCCGAGCGATTCTCGCGCCCCACCTCGATGCCCTTCTCGCACTGCTTGATGCACTCCTCGAACTCCTTGCGCTCAAAGTACACGGCCGCAATGTTGTTGTAGAACGTTATGTCCGTGGGATCGTGCCCGATGGCCGCATTGTAGTGCTGCAGCGCCGTCTCGAACTCCTTCTTCTTGTAGGCGGCATTGCCCAGCTCCTTCTCCTGCTTGGCCAAATACTTCTTGCGCTCCTCCTCGCCCATCTCCTCCAGCTTCTTCTCCGCCGGCTTGGCCGGCTCTGCCGGCTTTCCTGCCTGCGGGGGGGCAGCACCACCACTAGCCGGGCGACCGCTCCAATTGCGTCCCGACGGATCGGGGACGGGGAAGTCACCGTGCGTTTGCATGTATTTAAAGGCCAAGCCGGTGATCTCCTGTCGGCCCTGCTGCAGCATGGCACTCGTCGGATCCTGCTTGAGACCTGTGGCGGCATAACCAGAGTGAGGTTAGGTTAGGTTAGGTTCTGGACAACTTGGAAGAGAGATACCCACCCTCGCCGTACGCCTCGAAGGCCATCATGTAGTCGCCCAGACCGGCGGCGGCGACACCCTTGCGCGAGTATCCCTTCGGCCAGGTGGGATTCAATTGGATCGTCTTTTCGGCATCCTCGAGAGCCTCCTGAAACTTGCCGGCCTTGGCATAGGCGGCCGATCTGTTGCTATATAGCACATGATTCTGGCCGTCCAGGGCGATGGCCTCCGTGTAGGCGGCCACGGCATCGTCGAACTTTTCGGCATTGAGGGCCTGGTTGCCCTTTTCCTTGAGTTCGTTCACCTGCGCGCAAAGGAGGGACCCCCGAAAAAGGGTTAGTTACCACGTTTTTCCTTTGTTTTACCGCCTTTGGGGGCGGCCAGGGGGACTCACCTTTTCCATGTCAGTTGGCGAAGGCGAGCTCTGGGCCTGCGGTTGGGTCTCGAACCTGCTGAAGTGGAGCTGGAAACACGCTGAGCCGAGAACGCGCTGAATATGCGAAAAAAAATGCCGACTTTTCTAGAAGCAAAATCGCCTGTCAAACATCAGTGTGGCCAGGCGGGGGCGGCGAGAAACAAGTAAGTGCTAACGCGTTGCGGCAGGCTTTCATGGTTGCCAGGTTGCACAAATCACTTGCCATAAAGTTTATGGCACTAACTTATTACACATAAGGCGCTTGCAAGGGTATCACATACTGAACCTTCCCATTAGATTTTGGGTATATTGCTTAAAATACTAATTCCGTTATTATTATTAGTATGATTACTGTTTGACAGATTGCAAATAAAATTACAAATAAAATATATAGCGTCTTTAGCAAACCAAAATACTCGAAAGAAGACTGGAGCGAAGACAATATCTCACGAATCCTGGAACAGTAATTTTACATTACTATAAAACCCTGCAAATGTATTCATGTAAAGTTCATTTGTTCCATGTTCAACGTTTTATAGCCATTAAATTGGCTATAACTAGGGGATATATAATACAAGACTGTCAGATAGTTATAATTTATTTGCAAAAGCCAATAAG
Organism: Drosophila ironensis; assembly: GCA_021223825.1. NCBI lineage: Eukaryota > Metazoa > Arthropoda > Insecta > Diptera > Drosophilidae > Drosophila > Drosophila ironensis. Next base: position 829,650 of record JAJJHQ010013222.1, read on the forward strand.
AAGTATTTTCTGTTAAAAAATTGTTATAATTAGGGTATTCATGTTTAATAACCTAAGATACTTTCAAGCTAAAGACCACTTTAAGGCTGCAATTGGGTTATTTAATGCTTAACAAACTGAGGTTTTTAAAATCACAACTAATCCCAAAATCATATGCGTATATATGATTTGAAAAAAAACGTGATATTTTAAGTGCTCGAATCGTGGAAACATTGTAGTGTTACCATCGTGGAACTCCACGCCCGTCTCTGGCGATATTCTTGCGCCACCCCCCTAATCACTATCGATAACAGCGCTTGTGCAGCATGTTTTAGTTATCCAAAATAAAACAACAATATTATCAGTCAAAAATGAAGCGATTTTATATTACCTATTAATTTAATTTCATCTTTTTAAATTTCGTTCAACACTTTCTTTTTAATTTCATTGGTAAAAGTATCATTTGGGATATCAAGTTTTGAATTAAAAATTATTGCTTGAAAAATATAATTTGGAATTGATAAAGGCAATGCGACAGAGGCACCAATTTAATGGTTTATAAAATCTAAAAATTCTTTAGACAAATAGCAGCCATTTGAACTATCGATAACGGTGTGGCTTTTACGTGCGGCAAACTATCGATATCGAAAATACAACCAGACGCCACTTTTACGTGCGGCAAACCGAAAAAGTGCCGAAAAATTGGCAAATAAACACAGGCCGAGCCGAACTAAGTGGCACGAAAGCGTCCCAGAGGCAAGCAGCTCCACACCGAACCCGAACCATTTGGGAGCTAAGCGCGCGCAACCGAGCCCCCGAGCGCCACCACCATGGCCGAGTACCTGGCCTCCATTTTTGGCACGGAAAAGGACAAGTAAGTGTGGTTGGTCGCATGGCGGCGGGTCGTATCATTAAACATCTTGTTTCTCTTTTTTCCCCTGGGCAGAGTCAACTGCTCGTTTTACTTTAAAATCGGCGCCTGCCGACACGGCGATCGCTGTTCGCGCATCCACAACAAACCGACCTTCTCGCAGACGGTTCTCCTACAGAATCTGTACGTGAATCCGCAGAACTCGGCCAAATCGGCGGATGGATCGCATCTGGTGGCCAATGTCTCCGACGAGGAGATGCAGGAGCACTATGACAACTTCTTCGAGGACGTTTTCGTCGAATGCGAGGACAAGTACGGCGAGATCGAGGAGATGAATGTGTGCGACAACCTGGGCGACCACCTTGTCGGCAATGTTTACATCAAGTTCCGCAACGAGGCCGACGCCGAGAAGGCGGCAAACGATCTGAACAATCGCTGGTTCGGCGGCCGGCCGGTCTATTCGGAATTGTCGCCGGTAACCGATTTTCGCGAGGCCTGTTGCCGGCAATACGAGATGGGGGAGTGCACCCGTTCCGGCTTCTGCAACTTTATGCATTTGAAGCCCATCTCGCGGGAGCTGCGGCGCTATCTCTACTCCCGCCGGCGTCGTGCACGCTCGCGCTCCCGCTCACCCCGTTCGCGCCGCTCCCGCAGCAGATCGCGCTCCCCCTGGCGGCGGCGCGACGGACGCGGCGATGGTGTCGGCGGCGGCGGCTACGGCGGTGGCAATGAGCGCGGCAATGATCGCGGCAATGATCGCGGCAACGATCGTGACGGCGGACGCAAAGGCGGTCGTGGCGGTGGCGGAGGAGGCGGCGGTGGTGGTGGTGGTGGTGGCGGTGGCGGCGGCGGAGGAGGAGGCGGTGGCGGTGGCGGCGCAGGAGGAGGAGGAGGTCCCGGCGGAGGCTCAGGCGGTCCAGGAGGGCCCAAGGACTCGGCCAAGGGGGTGACCACCATCACAGCCAAGCCGCAAATCAGGTGGGTTCTCGCCTANTTTTCATCTCTTTTTTTAACTGGAAGAGGATGTGGAGGATGAGTGGAGTGAATAGGTAGTAATAGTAGTTTGAGGATGATGATGATGAGGAGAAGAAGGAGAAGGAAAAGGAGAAGGAGGGAGGGGTGTTCCACCGCCACCTATGTACAAACCCCCCGCTAAAAACTTACCGAGCGCCCATTAGAACTGTAATTACTTATAACACACATTCGTAATAATAAATTGAGTAAACTATATACAGACGATCAAGCCCATCTGAGCTCCGACTGGGTAACAAAAGTTAATTGAGTTTTTTAAAGTTATTTCAATATGCAGAACCAAAAACGGGCATCGATCTTACTGAAGCTACAGAGGCAAGACTGTAGATTGCTAGCCTAAAACTGGGCCTAACAGGGAACGATGGGTGTCGACAATGCAAGGAGTCAGGCGTGAAAGAATTGCTAGAGCATATCCTCTGTCGCTGCCCGATCTTCACATCGCTGGAAGAAATAGGAAAACTAGACCCGATCAGGCTTCTGGCATTTGTGAGAAGCACCACCGATCTTCACATCGCTGGAAGAAATGGGAAAACTAGACCCGATCAGGCTTGTGGCATTTGCGAGAGGCATCCGAGGATTATTTTACTAAAGGTAGCAATCAACGCCTCCAACGACCGGTATCGCTAAAGACCTTAACACTCTCCTTTTTGGGGAGAGGTCATCCCAAGCAACATAAGACACTAAGTTAGATCTACACCTAAGCGATTGTAACAATGATTTGCCATCCGTTTACCGGCTACAAACCAATAACCCAACGAAAACAAGCGGAATAATGTAATTATCTAACAACAAGTACGTCTCTTATTAGTCTGGTGTTGTGCTAACGTCCCTGGGCGGATGCTTCGTCGTCGGGCGCTGACGCTGCACTTTGTCCGCCCGATCCCTCCAGCACGGGCGCTATCACCCTCTGTGCACGTGGGGGCCCCGGCTGGATGGTTCGGTGCGACATGCGTGCACTTGGGGCCAGGGATATGGCGGAGGCGTACGTGCTGTTCGAATCCTGGGAATCCTGCGGCGCCCGGCTCAAAGCAGGAGCACTTGCAGACGTCCTGGGGCTCGGATTGGGGGCTTCGTACCCGGACGTCTCCTGCGTCTTCAACTGCCGCGTTATGTCGATTTGCTGCTGAAGGGTGTAGGTGTTTTCGTGCTTTCGCCGCTGCTGCTGCTCCACATCCCGCAGTACGCCATCGTGGAGCTTCAATCTGCGGAGGCAATCGAGGGATGGAGTTTTGCCAGAGTTTGTGGTGGCTTTCATTGATGAATTACTCACCGGTCGGCCGATTGTTTATAGTGCACATAACCTATGATGGCTGCAGAAATTGAAACTGCTACGCCCAAAGTTACCCGTGAGGCTGCGGACATCACTGCGATTCTGAGACCGGAAATGCCTTGTAGATAATTTTGGATCCGTTCCGAGGGGGAAATTTCGTGTTACTTGGCGTTACGACATGTCGTCGCCTTTGATTTGAAATAAAAACAGCAGCAATCTGGGCCAGTGTGGCCACCGAAAGCTACCTCAAGAATAACGCGGCCACCAGGGCGGGAAAAGCGAGCTCTATTAACACACTTTTTAAATGATTAATAAATAGAGATTTGGTTAGATGTTTCCCCCGGAACTCTTATTTAATTTTATATACTCGCACATTTCTACATACAAATAATCATAATCGTTTATCATAAGATCAAGGTAAGGATTATTGGGGATTTAAAGAACATTTAAAAACAACTGCTTGCAGCAATATTTATGATGATGAATATTTATTGTGTATAAGTGTAAATTGAGTGTAAATTTCCATTAAACTAAGGAAAGGAATCCCTCTCTACCCTCTTAAAGGGTTGTGCAGACTTAAGTGGATCGTTTAGTCTTTAAAATTGGATTATTCTTATACCAGTTCTCAAAAATCTAGGCATTCTGTCTGTATGAATGCCTAGATTTTGGAAACTATAATAAAAAGAGAAAAACCGAATGCATTCAGAATTGTGTGATACCAGTTCAGCACAATTTTTTTTTTAAATTGGCTACCATCCCCGGCACACCTGCATGCCACAAAACTCTGTGGCGTCCGCAATTTTAACTTTAGAAGTACCCAATTTGGATATTACATTGCTAGAGCCAATATTAATCCGTGTTGCGAAAATCAGCCGGTTACGGCCACTTTCGCCAGCGCAAATGGCAAAAATGTGTTTCGCCCATAAGCTTCTTATAGGGACATGCAGCGCACTGTTTAGCCACGTTCTAAAAATCAGGTGGGAACTGAGAACCGGGTATAATTGTTTTTACTTGATAAATACTATGTTCTCAACCTATAAAAAAAAATGTAATTATTTTCGATACTTGATATGTGTTTAACTTGAAACGATCCTCTTTTTCCCTTTAAGCTTTTATTTCTAGAAGTGCTCTCAAGAGTTATCAAAATTTTAAAAAAATGTATAATGTATTATAGGGTAAATATTCTTATCGTGGATTGACGCAACGGCAANCTACCATCCCCGGCACACCTGCATGCCAAAAAACTCTGTGGCGTCCGCAATTTTAACTCTAGAAGTACCCAATTCGGATATTACTTTGCTAGATCAATATGTGTTGCGAAAATCAGCCGGTTACGCCCACTTTCGCCCGCGCAAATGGCAAAAAAGTGTTGCGCCCATAAGCTTCTTCATAGGGACATGCACTGTTTAGGCATGTTCTAAAAATCGGGTGGGAACTGAGAACCGGGTATAATTTTTACTTGATAAATACTATGTTCTCAACCTATAAAAAAAAATGTAATAATTTTCGATACTTGATATGTGTTTTAACTTGAAACGACCCACTTTTTCCCTATAAGCTTTTATTTCTATAATTGCTCTCAAGAGTTATCAAAATTAAAAAAAGAAATGTATAATGTATTATAGGGTAAATATTCTTATCGTGGATTGACGCAACGGCAAGTTTCCCCCTAAAAATAAATCTAGATGCTTATCGTGACGCAGAATTATAGCAGATACTGCAGCCTGACGAACGGCCTCTAATCTGTGCTTTTGCTTTGCAAATTACAAATGTTCTGAATGGGATGCAGCGATTCATTCAGGTGATTGGTAATCAGGAATGCATGCACACACACGCCCCAGATCTGCCCGGATCCGCCATCCGCCATCTGGTATCCGGAATGCGAAATCCGGAAATCGGGACATGCGCAGCACGCACCTGAAGTGAAACAACAGAGAAACCGACACCGCAAAAACCGAAACCCAACCGAAACACAGAAGCAACAGCACAAGTACGACTACGAGAACAATGCAATGAAAGCAAAAGCAGAAAGCACAGCACAAGCAAAGGCAAAAGCAAGAGCAGAAGCGAAAGCAAAAGCCGAAGCAGCGAAGGCAACGCGGCGTATGAGCGATATCCAGTGCGACTCCAGTTTTCCATACGCTCAGTTGTCCCGCGGTGGTCAAGGTAGGAAAATCGCGGATTCCGGATCGGAATCGGGGAATCCGCTCGACTAAAAAGAAGAAAAAAAATAATTATAACATAAAAACAAATATAAATGAGAAATCAGGAATAACAATCGACGGTGCGTGTGCCGATTTGTTTAGAGAGCCCTGGTCAAATATTAAACAATCATCAATTTGTTTTTAAATGGCCATAAAAACCATCAAATTATGAACACAAAATTATAAACATACGCAAAAGCCACAGGGGAAGGAGTACTCATTTGTTGCAGTTGAGGTTTTCTGGAATTTTTGGTCGAATTACATCCGCATTAGTTTTCTTTTTATGTGCGTGAGTTACTTTTTTTGTTGGGCAAGAAGGGGAGCTTAAATATTTATGTCAGTGACGCAAATATTGATTTAAATTTGTGCGCGCTTTGGGTTGACTTAACACGAAGGTGTCTTGGTTGCCTCAAGAGCTAAAACACCTTGCAAGCGTTTTTGTGTATTTATTTTAGTCCTACCGCCTCACGCACTGAGAGAACACACAGAATATTCCACAGGGAATATAGATTAAATTTAGGGATTTTTATTTTGTTTGTTCAGAAACACACATATTTGATTTGTGTGATGAAATTGAAGAACTTGGATTGATTGACCCCGAGATTAATCGAGGCTTTCTCCGCGTGCAACTGGGTTTTCCCCTGCGGCTTTTCGGCTTTTGTTCGTGCAGGATTTGTGAGAAACAAAACACTTCAAGATGACCAAAGTGGAGCTCTATAAGTCGCGTGTCTTTGTGACAATTATACACCTGTGCGCCTTGGGCCAGTTCGCCTATGGACTCTACTACAGCTCCTTCGAGATCCAGCGCAGCTACAAGCTGAAAACCAGCGTCAATCGCCGCCTGGTGCCGGAGTCGCTGCCCCAGAAAATCAAATTTCTGGCCTACTGGTCGCTGGTGAGTGGATGTGTGTATATAGATTTATGTTTCAGCCAATTGAAGCCATCACCGAAAGATATATATTGTGAATTATTGCAAATTAAAAACGACGACGGAAATGCGGCCAGTTTCGGGTGTCTTTCAAGTGTGGACCAAAAGATGAAAAATGAAAAAAAAAAATGAGCAAATGCTGTGTTCGCATTTATGTCTGCCATATGTTTGTTTATTTGTTGTCTGCACATTGGGGATTCCACAAGCCGATTGCGGGTTCAACAACTGTAAGATACAGAGAGTATCTGCCAGATACAGATAAAAGTTCGCCGGCCGCACAACTCTCTCATTGCCACTGCACTTTTCCCTTTCCCGGGGTCGATCATTGCATTCTCCAGTAATTAATTCGATTATTTCGTTCTGCGGTTCCGCGGCTCTGCGGCTCTCGTATTTATTTGCTCAGATGTTCGTGGCTTTTTGGTTTTTCAGTTTTTCAGATTTTCGGATTCGCGCACAAATTTATGGGACTGACGAATGCCAGATTATCTTATGGGCGCCAATGAAAATATGCCATTCCAGGCAGTTGGCTACAATTTGCCCCCAGACACCAGTCGGGCGGTTTTTGGGGGGTGAATTGGGCGAAGGGGGCAACTTTTGACGCCCATTGGCAGGCGTCAACACTCATTTACATATCGTTAAAATTGTTTTGAAAATCGATCGGCTATTGCATTTTTCTCGCAGCTACTTGGCAACTATTGAAAGCCAAGGAAAACAATAGCAAATAGCCTGCCTGGAGTGGTTGTCATCATGGAAAGGCGAATTTTTCATTTCGCAGAGGTAAATAAATATGCGAGGGGCCTATAAGTGACCTATAAACTGGGAACACTCCTAATGGGATTTTAAAGGAAACTTACTGAAAGAATTTTTAATTATTTAGCAAAAAAGATTCATAAATATTCAGCAAATCGAGGAAGTTTCGTGCTTTTAAGATATGTGGTGTAACAATAGTTTTATCATCTGTAATTTTAATGAGATTTTATAGTAAGATTTTATAGTAAAATTTAGTCAAAATATGGGAAAGAAACAATGAAGAACAGGTATTCCTTATAGTTTTTATGGGCTTGACCTACAAACAAGAAATTAACGAAACAATGAATGGTTTTTATTTGTATAAATATAAAAAATAAAGTGGGTGTTACAATTAAAAAGATGTAGAGCCATTAAAAATGATGTAAAATTTGTACATGCTCCATCAACAATTAATTACCTTTCCCGCAATTACAAAATTGGTTCAAAAATATGTAAACATATTTTTTTAAGGCCTGGCCCCATTATATTCCCAAATTTATGGCTTTTTTTAAGGATATTCATGGGCCTTGTAAATAATGTGTTCTATATGTGTTTCATGAATATGGAAATTTCTTTGTACTTGACAATTCCTGCGTTCTTGTCTTCCGCAACCGCAGACACACACGTGTTGGTAATAATTAATGTACTTACAATTTTTTTCATTTCCTTGTGGCTTTTCCAGTGAAGACTTTTAGTTTATTATTGTACGACCTTGCGTGCCCTTGATTAATGCCGCCCTCCTCCCGCCCTGCACTACTTTGATCTGGCTTGTGGAGCATAAAGTGCTTTGTATCTACAGATCTGCAATCGCTTTTCTTTATTTTTTCTTCATTTATTCTTTGGCAAATTGCTTTTATGTAGAGCCACGAGCATTTTGTCGGTGCCATTACCATCCGGTTCAATTATTTTTGTTGCTATTCCTTTTCCATACATTTTTTAGCCGCCTTTCTTCTTGGCATTCCAAAGGCTTCCGTCAAGCATCGAATGCGAGATGGTCTGGGCGGGAAAATTGTTTATATCAGCGCAATCAAAATAAAAAAATAAACTTCAACTATTTTCCGCCAAGCAATTGCATTGTTGAAGCGCAAAACAATGGAAATCTGTGTAGGTTCTATGCTAAAATCAAATCGAATATGTATAGAGGTGTATAAAAAACGGCATCGATTTCTGGCAATTTATTGGGCTATATTTTGGGGAGAAAATTTATAGAGCGCGTGGTGCCAAAATCTCGAAAACCTGTTGTTTCAAACACATTTTTTCCTGAATTTTTGAGACTTTAAGTAATCAATACTTAACTATCCATTGGATTCCATATGTATGTTGTTGACTTGAATTTCCCTGCTAAATTTGGGGATTCTAATGTTGAAATTTTGGTACATACATCGGGAATGCTTCAGAAGTGAGGGATTTGGGAAATCATATTATATTTTTGTGTGTTTTGCCAAATGCTTGACAGATATTATCCATCAATAAACCCCATTTAAAATTCCCAAAGAATAACAGATAAAATTTTACCGAATAGAAGATTTGTTATATCCATCTCCGAGAGATTTTGTTTACATCAGCTCGTGCCATTCATATGGTTTAAATTGGGTTGTTATCTGGAAGACTAGTTCGACATTTGGGGGACGGAGGGCAACCCGAAACGCCCCCAAAACGACAAGAGAAATGTGCACTGACATATCGCACAGATTCAGTTGGAATTCCGCCCTGTTAGCATCATGAGGTTACTCATCTGGCTCTACATTCCCATCCAAGTGGTTATATCCACCAAATGGTACTCCGGTGGCATGGATTTCGGTCATCCCTCCGCTTGGGTGGATGACTATATGCCCTGTGGCCAAGATTTGGTTGTGTTTCCGGAGCACTATCCCGCTTTGCTGCCTCTGCCGGAGGATCTAGCCGTGGATGGCTTAGTTTTCCCCCGAGATGGCGCCATCTTGCTGGCCGAGGAATCCACTATAACTTTCGGCTCCCAAAATACCAACTCCAAGTGTGAAAGTGACGAGAAGAAGGCCTATTTGAAGCCGCCAAAGTCCAGCAAATGGTTCGATCCTGGCACTTGGACGGATAAGTCCAAGGGCGACAATCCTTCGGTGCCGGAGATCGAGAGGATTCCCTGCGACAATGAACAGGTTATAGTCAAGGGCCACGGTCCGCTGTCCTTCGACCTGGAGAATGTGCAAAATCTGCGCATGGGACAACTCATCCTGGCCGGTTCTTCAATATCCAAATTCTATTTGGACCAACTTCTCAACCGGGATTTGGGGCAGTTCCTATTCCGCAATGCCCGGGATGTCCAGGTTGAGTACTACAGAGGAGAACTTTGTGGCTGCCACAGGGAGTCCTATAATCTGCTGGAACCCGTTTGCCACAATGTCCAGGAACATTGCGAGACACCGCATTGCCTCTCCCCCGTTCGTGCCTTTGGCTCCTGTTGCCTGACTTGCGGAGCAGTCTTCACCATACAAAAGGATCACTGTTCCGAGGCGGACAAAAAGAAAATGCTTACTGACATAAATCGACTGGTTAGGGAGCACGATCTGGAGGATGAGCTGGAGGCGCACGTGGAATTCGTGGACTCCAAGGACTATGGCAGATTTTTGCAGACTGTAATCTACGATCGAAACGGTTATACGGAGAAGAGATTGGGTTTCCTGGATACCCTCCGGAAATCGAGCAACACTAGCGTTTTCACCTTGAAGATATCGGGCAGCCACTACAATCCCAATGTGAGTTTCGCCTCCGTGCTGATGATCCTGCTCTGCCTCGTCCTTGTGGGATTCGTGTCGGTGGTCATCTTGGCCCACTTTATGCCCGAGAATCCATACCTCAACAGGATACCCCAGTGGATCCATGATCCACGCAGATGGCGCTGGCACCACCTGGGCCTGCGATTCCATCGGAATCTGCTCTTTAATCGATTCGATAATGCCGGAGCCGGAGGTGGAGGTGGCTCCCAGGAGGGTGGCTCCGCCGCTACTCTGAATCGGCTGGGAATAATGGCCTACGATACGGAAAGCGGGGAAGTGCGCGAGCGACGGGCCTTCGATAATCCCATGTTCAATCAGGGAGCAGCCGCTGAGGCGGCAGCCACTGAAGTGGAACGGGAAAACGTCGAGGGGATTCCCCAAATTGAGACCGGTAACCTGGACGCCGAAAGTGTGCGGGATGAGCAGGAGCTGACGGAAATCAATCTGGATGCCGAAGGAGAGGAGAGCGAACAGGAAGTCGAAACCATCGAATAGTAAATTTGAACTAAATTCGAGTTATAAATGCCAGTTCGTCAAAAGGTTCTATTATAAAAGCTGGGTTCTTTAGAAGATTGTTCCCAAAAATTGGTTCGTTTTTTTATATCTTACCTTAAATATAAAATGTTAATTGTAGCGCTAATAATTCAACAACAATAGATACAAGAATATTTGTTAAATAATTTGGCATGAGAGCATTAACCAACTTATTAGTAAGCTCTATATAGAGTGGTTGAGCTTTTGAACTTTTTCAGGTAATTGCACTCTCCATCATTAGTGAGTTAACGATCTGACAATAGCCACAAATTGGTCACCATGACACTTCACTTTGACATACGAGTACCCAAGCCAGATGTTTTAATGGGCCAAACAAGAATTACATAATGCCTAGGAATATGTAGAGGACCAAGGGAGCAAGAGCGGGAACCTGGATACTCGTAGTTGTCGCTGGTATACTTATTTTTGGATATTTGTTGGGCCAAAATCAATTATCCAAACGCACAATCAATAGATGACGTGAAACAAAAGCTCGAAAAACAAAACACACCTCAGGAATGATTCCAGATAATGCGGTTAGTTAGGTCGCCTTTGTCGCGGTGGTTGGCCCTGGGCCTTGACCTTCAAATGGGCGGCCCAGGGGGTGGTGGTGGGGATGGTTGTTAAGGGGGAATCGATAGTTGCCATTAGCTGCGCACATATTCCTGCGAGCCTTTGTCTCGGCTCAAAAATATGAATGGATGTTGCGCGTGTATCCTGTGCGTCTATTCATAGAACAGTCCTAGTAGGACCGAAGGCTTTAAATCGGGCCCCAGGCCGCGGGGGGCGGTACTGTTCCGATGCGGATTAGTGCCCATTTCCAGTGCTCTTTTTTTAGCTTCTGTCAATTCATTCTCGAGTGGCTATACTTTGTACCACGGCGATGGAGAGTGCGACAGATAAGAGCGCCTTATCAGGTTCAAAGCGAAAGCTAAAATACATACAGTAAAGGCTGCAATAGGGGAAATCCTATTTGGTAGCCCAAAAATCGTAAACCTCCATTTATTAACCACCTATCAATACAACATCCTAATTAGTTTTTTCGTTCTCTTAACTTACTTTCGGTTGGGGTCTATCCTGCAACTCGGGCCGTACGTTACACGACTGCATTCCTCACTTGCTGGGAACAAGATGGTTAACAAATAAAGTAAAATAGTAAGACAAGTAACTAGTAACTAAATTTGATTCACACACATGAGCCATCTACAATGGGACAGTTTGGATATTGGATAGTAATCCTTTTAACATTAATGCTACAACCCTTTTATTGGGTAACCACTGTAAGCATTTAAACGAGTGCTCATGTACAAATGTTGCTAGTGAGTGGACTCTGGCTATACTATAATCAGTACATATCTGCATCTGCTGCCGGGAGGTTCAACATGGCCAAGTCAAAGACGAAATCGCGAAGCAAGGGAACCACATCCCCTGGATTTAATAAGGCGGTGCAGTTGCTCCTCCACATCACGGCCGTGGTGCAATTCAACTATGGTGTCTACTATTTCTATCCCCTTGAAATGCCCAATACGGTGCCATTTGCAGGAAAATGGAAGTTCCTCACGTTCATCTGTGCGGTAAGCGGGAAAGTTGTTTGATAGGCATAGTACCAGGTGTACCAATTGCTGTCGCTGATTTCCACTTCTATTAGAGGACCCATATTGTAGGGGTGTATACATGAGTCAAATTAGAAATATTGGTTTTAATCGCGGTGTCTGATTGCCCCACCTCCTCATAAATCGGCGACAAGCAGACAGATAATTTAATCGCACGATAAAGGTGTTGTACATATACCTTTCGATTTTAACGTTTACAAGAGGATAAGTGATTCTATATACAATAA
>JAJJHQ010013222.1:846729-1123930 GCA_021223825.1 Drosophila ironensis
TCAGCATTTGTTTTGATTCGGTCCGGTCTGCGTTCGCGCTCTCCACTCGAGATTTTACCGGGGAAACGAAATGACCAGGAGCAGAAAGCAGATTCGCGAGTTCCAGGCCGCCAAGGAGGCGGAACAGGCAACCAATGCCCAGCTGGACACCTACAACGATGCGTACACGAGCGGCGCCTTCGGATACCTGAGGTTCCTGGTGCACCTTCTGGCGGCGGCGCAGTTCTGGTACGGGATGTACTACCACTACTTCCGGGTGCACTGGCCCAGGGACCTGCAGGACGAGGACGAACTGAAGGCCCGTTGGGGTGGAAAGTTCAAGTATCTCACGTTTCTGGACGTCATCCTGCAGGCCATCTACCATACGTTGGCCCTGCTGAACGACGTCTTTGGTAGCAATAGCGTCGCATTGGAGTCGAAATCCAAACTGCGGTCTATCAGGGATTATGTGTTTGCGGCCTTCGCCTTTCCGGTGGCCCACAACGTGTGCCTGTCGTTTTGGGTCATCTACATTTGGGACCGTGAGCTCATCTTCCCCTCCGCACTTGACGCGATATTTCCAAGGTAAGTAAGTGCAAAGGTTTCTTCTTCGGTCGTGGCATGTTTATGTGTCGTGGCAGGTAGATTACGCACAGTGGAGATTCGTAGAAAACCGAAAGAATCTAAGGGTTTCAAAAACCCAGAATTGGCGATCCTAAAAGCAAACCAAACTATTTTGGGTGCACATATTTTCCTAGTTTAAAAAGATCTAATTTTTATGCTTCAGCATAGTTTCTAGAATCGGTTACTTTACAACATATTTTTGGAATGATACAAATCATGTTTAAAGGTTTCTTACTCTGCAAGTTAAAGAAAGTTACAAATCCTATTTTTTCATTGAAACCCCACCGTTTGGGTTTTACTTGTTTTAGAGTTCAAAAGTACTTAGCTAACATTTAAAACAGGTTTCATTAGGCTGTTTAAGTCGTTACCTTTGGGTTTACTTTTTATTACCCAAAAATACCGACCCCACTGCAAAGCTTAATAGTTATTTTAGCAAATATTACACTGGGCTTTCAAAACAGAACAAATATTTACAATGTGTAAACCATATTACAAACTTGTACAACAACGATTGTATAAAGTCTAGAAATATGTAACCCAAGTGTATCTTTCATTGCAACAAACCCAAAAATACTCCCTTCGAAAAGTTCTAATTGATTTCCCCGGAACTCACAGTATCGTTAAGAATTTACCTGCAATTTCACCTCTCTCTCCCCTGCAGCTGGCTAAACCATGTGGTGCACACGAATGTGGCATTGTTGGCCATAATGGACCTGTTTACCTGCTTCCGCCGGTACCCGAGTCGTCTCGCAGGAATCAGTGGCAACATTGCCTTCATCCTGCTCTACATCATCTGGCTGCACATTGTGCGTTACTTTAGCGGCGAGTGGGTTTATCCCATTCTGGAGGTCCTGTCTTGGCCCTTGCGCTACCTGTTCCTGTCCCTTCTGGTGGGCTTCAATCTGGTTTGCTACCTTTTGGGCGAGTTTGCCAACCACATTGTCTGGGGAGCCGAATTCAAGCTGTTGCAGCGGCAGAAAGTCAAACAGGGTTAAAAAACATAGCAAATAGTGGGGATTTAAAATCGGTTTATTAGTTACATACAAACATCTTGAGATATTTTGTAAACTTGTAGGCACTTTCGAGATACGATCCACTGTCAGCCAGAGAGGCAGGCTCTAAATCATCGTACATTTTGTATTATCTTAGAGTCTAGACTCTAGTTTAAGGAAACAGTCACATAAATGGAGATTATGAGCTAAAGGAGGGGATTCTTTCGTTTTAAAAAATAACATTCGCAGCTTAGAGTCTATGAGTATTCGTAATTCGTTTGCTTAACTTGCTCAATAGAACAACTAATGGGAGACTTGTAACCTATATAAACATAAATATATAGGGCCTGCAGCAGATTTTAGTAACACTCTGTTCTGGTTCACAATATTTGTTTAGACAATTTGGTCTTGAGTCTTTGATTCCATGGAACTGATAGATATGTCCCCTTTTGTGGCTCTTATTTTAAGAATACAATATTTTCTTGTCGAAAACGTGTACAATACTTTTGATTTTCTTTTAAGGGGGTACTAATTATTCTTGCATTTTAAATAAATAAATTCAGCGAATAAAGAATAATGGTTTTGTGCGTTGAGTTATTAAATGCAAAGGCGCCTAAAATTGTGACCAAATGTCAAACCAGAACAGCCCTAACTTCCCTGACACGCCTTTTAAATGCCCTTCTATTCCAGTTTCAGAAACTTAAGTAAATGCATCCGAAGTAAGTGATGGTGTGTGATGGTTGAGTCTATTTGGAGGGCAGCAGCAGCATCTTGAGCTTGTCCGACTCGCTCATGAATGTGGGCTCCCGGTGATGTCGCGAATGTCCCAACAGGGACTGCAGCTCCGTGCCCCCGCCATCCTCGTTGGCCGCCTCGTTTCGTTGCCGACTAGCAGCGTTCAAGAGTCGCATGGCCTGCTGCAGTTCCTCCTCACCGTAGGAGGGCACCAGCTCGAAGGGATTGGCCTGAATGCCCACGTCGCAGCTGGTCTTGCTGTTGCGACTCTGCGGTTTGCCCATGGACATTCCGGAGTAGGAGCTATTAAGGAGGCTGCCACCATCTAGGGCCACGTCCAATTCGATGGAAGACAAGCTCATGGTGTCGTTCGAGCGATCCCGCACATAGTCGCGCTTATAATCGATTGCCTCCAAGGCCCCAGCGTTGGTCTTGGGATGGCTCTTCCGCGATTTTCTCGACTGACGGCTTCGGGTGGAGTTCCTCGACTGACGATTGCCATTTGATTCGTTTGACTTTTTCATCTGCTTCAGGAAATTCTCCAGTGCTACCTGCTTGCTATTTGGCAGTTCCTCGATCTTGAGTCCGTCGTGATCGTCCTCATCCTCGCTAACCTCCTTCTGCTTTACAACCACATTGAGATCCTGGATCTTGAGCGAAGCGTGCGAGTTCTCCCCCTCCGAACTGGAGCTCATGTCCTGATTCTGCAGAAACGGGAGGATGAAATCGCCGTTCTTCTGCAGGAATTCGTTGAGAATTGAGGGATCTAGTCCCGCGTTCCCTGTTCTTCGCTTCATGGAGCCGGAGGTGTAGTTGTGCTGCTTTTTGGAGCTGTGATGAGCGAAAACGCCCACTTTGTGACTAGCATTCGGATAGGTGGTCTTCTTGAGGGCAATCACTTGCGACTCCACCGATGTGCTGCTCTCCCGTCGCCGATTGCTCCTGCCCGTGGCAGCTGCTATGTAATCCCTTCGTCTTTGGCTCCGCTTATTCCCTGAGGATCCGCTGTGTTTGCCCCGCGATCGCGACGCCACTTTGGTCTTCATCTCCGCTATTTTCACAGACACCTGCGAGTCCACGGAGTTCCGGCGAGACTCCACCGATACGTGGCGCACGCTGACGCTTATTTCCGAATCCAGGGAGTTCTTGCGCGGTCCCTGACTGGAGGAGTTGGCCGTGGCCGTGGCCGCCCCGGTCAAGGCCATGCGCCGTTTGACACACTGGGGCAGATAGTGCACCCACGTGGAGCTGATCTCATTCGTTTCGGAGGAGTTCAGATCGTTGACATCGAAGTTGAGACCAACGGGATCCGTGTGGGTGTTGTACAAGGTTATCGAGAGCCGGCCCTTGTCCTCGAAGTCCTTGCGTTTGGCCCAAGTTTGGGCAATGACCTTGTGCTTGGGCATTTTAACTTCTTCGACCACCTCCTTGCCGCACTTTCTGCACAGTTTGAATAAACATGAGAAACATGAAATAGCTAATTCCATAGGGGGTTACATACTTTCTTATGTATCGCTTCCAAGTCTCAACAGATGAAGGTGTCCAGCACCAGGTGGACATGACAATCCCAGAGCTAAACAGGCACAATAAATGCAGCTGGAGGATGCCCACACTGGGACGATTCTCGATGCGGCACGAACTCTTCTCCTCGAAAACCGACGAGATTTTGCATCTGTCAATTCGATGGATAATCAATTAGCTGAGTAAAAATCGAAATTAGATGGTAAAACTTACATTATAAACTCCCGAAAACTGAGAGCCCATTCCTCTGCATGCCGGAACTCCGTGACATGACAGGCAATGGCCACAAGGATAAAGACCAGTGTGAGCAGCGCACAGATTCCCATCCGCATGATGATCAGGTGGATTTTGTTGCTCGCCGACGTCGATTTGATGTCGTTGGCAAAGTGCTTCAGCCCAAAGAGCATCACCATGCCGCGTGTGATGAAGTAGCCACCGATCAGAATCACACCGCACAGGGGGCCCAGCAGCAGTCCCGCTCTCATCGGATGATTGATGTAGCCCACAAAGCAGATGCCCACTACACTGTTGCCATCCACCTCGCTGAAGGCCATCGTGGTGATTGTCAGCACCAGGGGCAGTGACCAGGCCACCAGATGGAAGTACGAGCCCTTCTTGTCGATGCGATCCTGCACATGTCCCATTGCCCGCCAGTGCCAGGCGTAGGTGAGGAAGACGAACCACACCATGCCGGCGGTAAGAAAATAGTAAACCAGCACGAAGATGACGATGCAGGAGAGATTCTCGCCGGCAGAGGGCTCCGAATGGCGCAGAGTGCCATCCTTGCGGCAGACAATGTCCTCGCGCGAGCCCGAAGTGAACTGTAGCAGCCATCTACACAGTTTAAGAACGTTTAGTTAGCAGGACATATAGAATACAAGTAAGAACGATTATAGCAGAGTGTCTTGACCAGCGGTGGGCACTTCATAGCTCTTTTGGCTCCCAGTGCTTCCAAAAACAAAAAGCTGTTAATGTCTCGACTATAAATATCCGGTTTTCAGTTTTCAGCTGATTTGTAGAACATTATAATAGCATTGAAATTGTGGAAGCTTGTGGGCGCAACACATTTTTGTCATTTGCGAACACAGAAGTGGGCGTAACCAGCTGATTTTCTCAACAAAGATCCAAATTTAGTGCCTCTAAAATTGTGGCGGACAGACGGACGGACGTACGAATTCCATATATCCTTGTTCTTTTCAAGAACTTATACCCGGTTCAGGTAACTTACCCCACGCAGGCGATGAGGAAGCACAGATTGATGTAGAATACAATAACGGCTGGATACTTGTTGGCATTCTTCCAGTCGATGATAAAGGTGGCCACCACAAAGAGATTCGAGACCAGGCACAGGCTGCCCGCCCAGGCAATCAGCTTGTGGATCTGCCGATGCTCATCGTCCGTGTACAGGGGATCCTTGCACCGCACTCCGCAGCCCTCGATGCCCGGAAAATAGCTGGCAGCAGTGTCGGTCGGCACCAACGGGCTCAGGCACTGCCCGGTTACGTTGAATTTCATGCCGCGCGCGCCATTTGTGCATCTCGTCGGAAAGAGGGTCTCGTTGCAGCGCAGAAATTTCGGGAAAAATGTGGTGTTGTAGAGAATGCGACAGGGTTCCAGGGTCATGCGGCACATCTCGAAGGAGGGCAGGTAGACCATGTCCTGGCCGTTGATTTTTTCGCATTTCGGCTTAAAGACGGCACACAAAAAGGGCTGTAAAATGTCGGGAAATATGTTAGTCCAGGGAATACTATAATCCGCCTTGAAATTCCAGCGAAATCCGCGAAAACTTGGGATACTCAGAAACAGCCTTGCTGGGAAGAGGTTTCTTAATTGATATTCGCGGTGAAGATTAAACGAAATAAGTGTTAAGTTGGCATGCAAAAGACTAATCCATTAAAGAGAGTAATATAGGAATGAAATGCAAATGAAAATTGCTATTATAATGAACAAAAATTAAAGATTCCTGGTATGTATATGGGAAAGTGTCAAATTAGCGATGATTCCCATGAGTGCCAGCGAACTATTTAGCCATAACGGCCGCAATCAAGGCAAGAGCCATCAAAAGCAATGACAGACAGCTGACTGGGGTAGCTCATTAAGTTCCATTACGATTCCTCACTCACCTGAATCGCCGCCCAGCACTTGGGCACATGTCTGAGGGCGTGGTAGTCGTTCAGCTTCTCGTTCAGCTCCTTTTCGGTATGGAAATCGGTGAGATCGAGGCTGCTCAGCTCGTAGGGCAGCTTGGAGCCGAAGCAGGTGTTGGTCTGGTTGGTGGTGGCATAGCACCGAGCTCTCCGGACGCACTGGATGTTCCGGCTTTCGAGGCCATCGAACCAGGGCTTGTCGTCCCGGCCCTGCTTCGCATACAGCCGGTAGTTCAGCGTCCCATTTAGGGGCTCCAGCTCAACGCTGGCGGGCGTGGTGGTTGTGCTGCTGGTCGAGAATTTGGCCAAACTGGTGGCGGGCCCTTGGAGGATCAGGAGAACCGCAGCCAGCCACAGATGCAGGTGGGGCTTACTGTCGAATTGATGGCGGAAGTTGAATGAAACAGCACTTTATGGTGGTGCCATCAACACTTACACTTGCATGGCGATCGTTCCAAAGTTGAGGAATATTCGAAAACAAAAGGGGGGGATCCCTTTGGAGGAGCTGGTCCTTGCTGGGAGATCGGATGCTGGGGCTGTTCAAATCATTGTGACCTGCTTTTTGACGATCGCGAAGGTCCTCGAAGCGGTTGCGGGTATTTCTGGAGAGCGGAGAAGAACGCGGAGCGCTGAGGAAAACAAAACTAAACAGGAAACTTGAGCAACAACCCGAAGATGCGGAGATCGTGTGAGGCAGTGTGACCGTAGCAAGAACCGTGTGAAATATTTGGATTTGGCGCCTCCAGCCATGCGGGCACACTAAATTGAAATGGTTTCGCCGACATTTTTGAACGAGGATCACCTCCTTCCTAAGAAAAGCGAATTCGTCCACGAAACTGATCCTTTTATGTGAAATGGATACCAATTAATAACTAATTCTACCCAATACACAATGAAAACATAGAAACCAAGGAGAATAATACTAAGACAAACTTGAATCGTCCCACCAAAACTGGGAGTGGTTTAAACAACATAATTCCAATAAATGCAATTATAATTAAAAAGAATACATTAATATTTAAAAGTCATTGGTACATATATTAGTGAATCTTTACGAATATGGTAATCGGACACATTTTACGTTACCGCGGAAAGCTTCACGTCAAACGAAGTGTTTTAAACTGTGTAAATCCATTGAAGCCAAAATTCGTTGAGTTTTGAACTTATTAAATTTAAATAAGCTATAATTGCAATTCCAATTTGATTTAGGGTATGCACAAGCTTCCGGTTGGGTCATATGATGGAAATTTATAAAGTTCTTACGTTTTTGCGTTTTGTTTTTTTAATGTAATTTAGCGGCTAATTAAAGTTCGATATTGAAGTGCAGATAAGTGAAAAAATAAGTAAATAGTATTTGATTTAAAGGTATTTGATTTATTGATTTTCAACTCATATTTTTTAATGATGTTGCATACTTTGTGGTAAATATGATTGAGAACCAAAAATTGATGATGATTTTTTTGAAATTCTCAATCATAGCTACCGAATAATTTTATAGAATATATTTACATTGGCACGGGTGGCACCATGGCCCTCTGGATAAGGTTGGCAGTCGCCTCTGGAACTGGCAGAAGGTGCCTCCGGCTGGACGGGCATACGAAGGCAATGCACGGAGTTGGGATCACACAGGATCTCGCAACTATTGCTTTTGCGTGGGAAACATAAACTGGAGTCGAACAGGACCTTTAGATCCTTATCCGTTCGGAGCTTAGTGAAGCCTTTATTCATACAGAGACCCTTATTTAATTTACGGCCAACCCTATTTACTTTACGGCCAAGCCTATGTTTGCACGTGCTATCATCGCAGTAAGGCGTTCTATTCTTTCTGATGCAAGTGTTGTCATCACAGGAACTCGAGAAGTTCACCTCCTTGCGACAAGGGCAATCAATCGGCTTCAATATCGATTTTTTATGCGTATTTGTACAGATGAAGATGCGTCTTACGGTTTCTGGGTCTTTAACATCGGGCTGTGGTTCAGGCTCCTTATGGGGGCTTGCATTTTCAATGGTTTCTTTCGGTGGCTCAGGCTCCTTGACAGGCTTCACTTTGGGTGGCTTCGCCTCCTTTGGTGGCTTTGGCTCCTTTGGCGGCTTCTCTTTGGGTGGCTTCGGCTCCTTTGGTGGTTTAGGCTCCTTTTGGGGTTTAGGCTCCTTTGGTGGCTTCTCTTTTGGTGGCTTGGGCTCCTTTGGTGGTTTCGGCTCTTTTTGGGGCTTTGGCTCCTTTGGTGGCTTCTCCTTTGGTGGCTTCGGCTCCTTTGGTGGTTTCGGCTCCTTTTGGGGCTTTGGCTCCTTTGGTGGCTTCTCTTTTGGTGGCTTCTTCTCTTTCGGAAGCTTTTCTTTCGACGGCTTCTTAGGCTTTTCCTTTTTGGGCTTGGGTGGTTTCTCTTTCTTAACCGACTTTACAGAAGATTTCGAAGATGAAGATTTCGTACTGAAGCAGCAAAGAGATAAACTCGACTTGGATGAAGATTTTTTCTTCTTTGGCTTTTCTTTGATATGCTCCTTTGATTTTGACTCTTTCGGCGGCTTGGGGGGTTTCTTCTCCTTCGGTGGCTTGGGTTCCTTTGGTATTTTCTCTTTAGACTTTCTCTTTAGACGATTAAACGTAACTGTCATGGACCTTTTTTTCTTCAGCACGCATTTGCACGGGATAAAATCATCGTCATGTTGCAATTGCCACCATAATGTACCATCAGCCTTGCATTTTTCATAGGTATCCATAACAAGCGTTTCATAGCTGTTCAGATTCGATGGGGTCAAATTTGGATTGGGCCGCGGACGAACCGAAATCGCTGGTTGGATTCCCGGCGTTAGGCACACGGATTTCGCCTGGTTCTCCATGGGATTGATCTGTTTTTGGGTTTTGCCATGGCAGCGTCGATAGCCTTCGGCGTACAGCTCTTGTTCGGATTTGGTGGGCGTAAAACAAGAGGAAGTCGTCGTTAGTCTCTTATGACGCAAACAACCGCACCTCTTGCGGGTGAGAAACGCATCCCTTTCCGCTTCAGTTTCAAAGGGTCTGCATTGCTCGGCAATGGCTCGTCTTTCCAGTATAAGGGGCACGAAGAGCGAGGCGTTGCTCGTCCCCTTGCCTCTCGAGCATTTACATGTTCCCGATTTACCGGCCTTCATTTCATCATCGGTATCGTCACTGGAGAATCTGTATGCCATTCCACTGCCCTGACGACATCTTACGTCAGAAAAGCCCACACGGCACCGAGAATCACAATGCATCGAATGTGTTCGCGGACTAGGACATCTTCCGTGTCGCGCCGTCGATTTCCTATTACACTCTTTACGGACATGCTTGCAACTATGAGAGGATGCAACGGACATCAAATCCGAATTGCTTCTTCTATTTTTCCGAGCTCGATTGGCCTGGTTGGAACAGCAGATACAATCTGAGGAAGCAACGTGTTTAAAGGGCAGTTTTCGTTCAGAGGATGCAGAAGAGTCTGAATGGGCCTTTTTCTTTTTTCGAAATTTGCAAATATCGATGAGTTTTAGCAAGCTTTTTATTTTTGTCGGCTTGGTGGTGGAAGTATCGCATTTGCAACAGCTACTACCTGCCGAATGCAATTGACCACCTCCATTCACATTTGAGTGAAACTGTACGCTGTGTTCGTTAGCCCTTTTTGAATTTTTCAGAAAATTTGAATTAGCTTCCGCCGGATCTTTAGAAACTGTCGAATTACATGGGCAACATTGAGGAATCATTTCAATATTCCGTACCCCACTGGCGTTGTGTGACAGCATTGATTGTTTATCTTCGTGGCCTCCTTGAGTGACGGGTGGGCTTAAACTAAAATTGGGTGAAGCCCCAAGAGCTTTTAAATTGCTTTCAAAGTGGGCGTCAGCATTTATTGGTTGTACACCAGGCGCAGCGTTTCCCCATTGATTTTGATGATTGTTGTTCGGGGTTGGACAAGTGCAGCATTGTACTGCACAGCCATAGTTTGAATCGGTCATTGGTGACAAGGCCTGATTTTGGTAATAGCTGTTTTGTGCCATATCTGGACCCCCTTGAGCATGCGCGTTATAGGACGAACCTTCGTGTTCCTTTCGCCTATTTACTTCCATTTCCAGTCCAGCCACAGTCTTTTGCAGAATGTCAATGATCTTGCTTACATCACATTTTTCATCATATAGCGCCGAATGTCGGGAAGTTTTTGAGTGGCTTTGGTCTAAACTAGTTCTTCGACTAGTGGTGCGCTTTTTTAACTTTGCTTTCGGAGACCCGTTTGGCGATGATATTTGTGAGGTAATAACCCTTTCTTCTAGTTCTTCATCTGAAGGAACGGATTTTGCTCGACCTATTAAACTTTCTGAGGTTTGCGTAACTGCCTCTAAACATGGACATTCAGTACTCATAAAGTTATTTCGCGTATTTAAATTGCGACTGGCATTTGCAAGCTTTCGGGATCTATAAGGATCCCGACCAGTTCCCATTCCTCCATCTCTGGGAGTGGAATATCCGGATCTTGGAGTTCCTGACTTTTGGGCAGCTCGCCTCCAATTTTTTCCTCCTGTGCTATGAATAAGAGGCATTAGATTATGTCAAGCATTTTTTCCAAAGTAATATTACCTGATGTTTCATATTTGCACTTATCTCCAGGGCATTCATATTGACAACAAATCCTTTCGCCGCTACCATTATTTTCATTAGGCTCTTCATCACCGTCCCTTGCTCGGCGCGATTTATTGTTGAGTTTTGTCCCGCTGTCGGTTGCTGTCAGGTCATCAAGGCGTTTGTTATTTCGATTACCACGATTTTTCCTTTGAATAGGCTCGGAAGATTCATCTCTTTTTCCTCTATTTCCCTCGTTCCCTGGATCATTGGAATTTTGGTTGAATGGACACTCGCGATTCGGGCAATTTTTGAGACCATTGCGGTCGTCGTCATTTCCCCTAGATCTAGACATTTTAGACCTAGGACTTTGGTCGCCGCCATTTAATTCATCTCTTGATCGACCTGGCTGAATAGTTTTTCTTCTATTACCCTCGTCTTCAAAATCATTCGAATTGTCGTTGAATGGACAATCGGGATTCTGACAATATTTAAGACCATTGCGGTCGGGTGGAGACCTAGGATCGAGCCCATTGCCCCTGTTCATTTTTCCGCTTTTAGGGCTTTTTGACCAAAGTTCGTCTGATCCGGATATCGATTGTAATGAGTTATCCGAGTGTGGCAAGCCACATCCTTCAGTTTCACTGCAGCGATTCTTGTAGCCTCCTCTTCCTTTTACAGACTGATCAGAGTTTTTCGACCTGACATCATAATCGTTCGCTTTTTCATTTGCTTTTCGGCTTTCATTACCTTGGTTAAATGGACAATCAACATTCGAGCAATACTTCAGTTGATTTTTATCGCCGTCTCTACTTGATGGAGCTAATCCACGCTCGTCTCTTTCGCGTCTTGATCGAACTGAAAGATCAGAGGTCGTTCGCTTGGTATCATAATTGGTCGATCTTTCATTTGATTTTGGGCTTCCATTACCTTGGTTAAATGGACAATCAACATTCGAGCAATACTTCAGTTGATTTTTATCGCCCTCTCTACGGGATTGAGGTAATTGCTTACTCGATTTAGATCCACGCTCGTCTCTTTCGCGTCTTGATCGAACCGAAACATCAGAGGTCGCTCGCTTGGTATCATAATTGGTCGATCTTCCATTTGATTTTGGGCTTCCATTACCTTGGTTAAATGGACAATCAACATTCGAGCAATACTTCAGTTGATTTTTATCGCCGTCTCTACGGGATTGAGGTAATTGCTTACTCGATTTAGATCCACGCTCATCTCTTTCGCGTCTTGATCGAATTGAAACATCAGAGCTTTTTTGCTTGCTATCGTACCCATTCATCTTATTATCGGATTTGTAGCTTCGATTACCTTCTTGATTGAATGGGCAATTGGTATTAGAGCAATATATGACACGGATTTTGCCGTTTGAAGGGCGTGTCCTGTTGCCTTTACTTTCATCATTGGATCTAAATTTGTCACTGAACTTGTTGTTTTGGTTACCTCCCGGACAACCGGGAACGCATTCAAAGTTGTTGTTGTTTTGATTACTGGACCCAACAGTATTTTTACTTCCACGGGGTTTACCATAACTTTGTTGCCTGTTTCGATCACGGACCCCGTTTTGTGAACCTCTCTCTCTTCCCGATTTTTTATCTCTCTGCCAGATAACACATTCGGGATCACAAACATTATTTTGAGATTTTTTCGTATTCTGGAAGCCCCCCCTTCTATTGTTAGCGCCTAGCAACGATTGGCTTCTCCCTCGGAAATTTGGGCTATTCTTATTATCCCGCTTCTGTGGATTTCGCGGCTGGATCGCACTGGAACTGCTCGAACTTTTCTTGATTGCTCTATAATCACAATCGGGATCGCAAGTATTCATCGTCTCCTCATCGGAATTGGGTCTATTGTATTTGTTTTTAGAACTCTGACTTCCGCTTTCCCAGTCATTTCCGCTGTTAGCCTTGGCACCCATTGTTTCTTGATATACAGGGCATGTAGGAACGCAACCTTCAAATATGGAATCGTCGTCCTGAGGCGAGGCTAAATTAGACCTCCCCCATACTGGGTATCCTCCACCTCTCGATTGGCCCATCTGTGGGTATCCTCCACCTCTCGATTGGCCCATCTGTGGGTATCCTCCACCTCTCGATTGGGGTATCTGTGTATCCTCATCTTCGTTATCTGAGTTGTAAATATCCTGTAACCCTCTGCGATTACATCCTACACAAGCCGTTTCACGGCTGCTCCTGGACATTATTTGTTTCATTTCAAAATTACTGGGTAGCTTCAGCGACCATTTCGTACACATCGGCGGAGGTTTGCTCATTTTCTCAATATCGCCAAAATGATCAACAGGACTTTGCATATCGTAGTCATTGTCATTATCGGTGTCCGAGGGACTGTAGCCACCATAGTCCTGGTATTTTGTACACGGGCATTGGGACTCATTAATAATCCGGTCTTCATCGATGTCTTCACCACTGTCCGCTCTTTTCCTTCGCGTCAAAAGACGTCGACCCATTTGCTGAAGCTTTTTAAGGCTTTCCCTTTGCAGCCACCTCAATTCCGAATAGAAACCCCCTGATCCGCTGGAGCACACTTCTTGATGGGTTTGATGGGTTTGGGTTTGAGCCACCGATACAGTTTGTACTTTCTTAGTTTTCTTTTTTCTAAACTTTAGAATCTTCTTAGACTGACAGGAGTGATGCGACTTAAGGGGAGTACGATTAAGGCATGCGCATCTGCTAACCTCATCCATGGACCCGGTAGTCTTTAGATGGTGGTCCTCTTTGCATTTTCCGGCGTCCGGTTGCCAGCTCGACGGATAGGTACAGGAACTATGACGGGACCTGGTGCTGCCCCTGGAGCGATCACTGAGTTTCAGACTAAGCCCGGATAGTACACTTACATTTGTATGTTCTGGAAAATACGAATTTGAAATGACTCCAGAGTTACATTATGATGGACGGCAACCTACCACTTGGCTTAATTGTTCTCCAGGACCGCGAGTCCTTGCGTAGCAACAGCAGCCCGGGCAGCTTGCCCCCCGATTTCCTTTCCATCGATCCTTTGATGGGATTGGTCTTTTTAACCTGGCGCAACTTTCTCAGCGGTTTACTTTTTTGCCCTGTCCGTTCCCGGCTCCAGTGCATTGGCTGGTCCAAGGATCGATTTCTGGATAGCGATGGCAGCACCCTGATGCCACTGTTTTCTCGGGCCCAAGGCTCCGGCAACACGGTGGCATCATGGGCGCTGCCAGGGCCCAGGCTCAGGGGTTGTCCCAAAAGCATTTCCTGTCCGATGCGAAGTCTCCTGCTTGGGCCAGACATCTCAAAGCAATGGAAAGTGGAGCGGAAGCGGCACTTCAAGCCTTGTTAAACATTTCCGGTTAATTTTGACAAGTTTCACAAAGCCAGAGGGCTGTGCAAAAGGTTCGGGAAAAAACACCACTTGCAACTTATCCGGGGCTTTGGGTTGTTTTTGATTTATTTGTGAAAAATTTACAAGAAATTACTTTTGGCAGGGGATTTTGACTCTGGATTACCAACTGAAACATCCTCCAACATTGTGGTTGGCCTTACCAACAGGGGCTCGCGCAGCATGTGTTGAAGAACTTGCCGCACGGAGAACAAGGAGGACAGCAGGGATAGCGCTTTGGTAGTGGATTAATGACGAAAGGAGGACTGGCAAATCGATCGTAGATAATCTTGGGAGCCTTTTTTTTTCGCCGCTTTCGGCGTCGCTTCCTCACGTAGCATAGGCAGTCGGAATTGGGGAGGAGTTCGCGAAGGATGCGCTCCAGATTGGTAAGATCGCACTCGCAGGCGAACTCCTCCTCATTTGAAAGGCCCTGCACGCAGTTGCACTTGCCCTGCGGATTGCAGGTGCACTTTTCCTCAAATTTATTATCACTCTGATCAGCCAGGAGTGCGGCACATTTGCAGCATTTACAGCAATCCGGTCTTCCGTTGGAAATGCAGATGGGCACCTAGCCAATAGATATGGGCTTTAAAAGGATTATCTACCGGACGGGGGGAAACGTAACGCTCACCGTAATGCATCGATAGGGCTGCTTGTTGCCAGCGACAACCACCTTCCGTGGCTCCTGATCCGGCGGATACCATTGCCGGCCCTTTTCTGCATCCGTTATTCCATACGATCTTTCATCACCCATACTAGTATTTTCATCCAGCATTGTATTCGGTGGCGTTCCCCTTGCATTAGGGCTTGAATTAGCGCTTGCACAACGATTTGAATTACGGCTTTCACGGATTAAATTACGGCTTGCCCTATCCCCAAGCTCTGCCCCGGGGCAACGACACAAATTACGGCTTGCCCTATCCCCAAGCTCTGCCTCGGGGCAACGACACTGATTACTTGGCCTTGTTTCAGCCTCTGGTCTTGAGCATTTACAACACGAGTCCTGGTATTGTCGTGGTTCCCGTCTTGATTGTCCCCGGTGCCCCCCTTTGTTGCCACATTCGCATGAGCTCCCGCGATTCCTCGATTGCCGCCTACGTTTTATGGGAATAATTTCGTATATTTCAAATGCAAATTGTATCTAAAACTAACCTATTGTAATTCGCTGGCCTGTAAGATTCCTGGTACCTGATATAGTAGATCTACCTGATGAATAAATACGCTAATAAATAGTTATACATACCCGCTCTGATAATTTGTATTGCTATCCCTAAGAATTAAATACGATATTTTATTACAAATGAAGTTTCAAATTATAGTTTCACATACCATCGGTCGTTGCTGAAAAAAGGAAATTATTATTATTATTGTTTATTACAGCGTTTTTTAATTGTTCATTTAATGGGAGAAGAAAAGCAAATAATATATTTATGACTTACTTCCAATTTTGTCCATAGTCCGAGTTTTGATTTGGTGTATAGCACGGGTTTTGAGGTTGATCAAAGCATCTGAGTGGGGGTCCACCCAATCTAGGGGGTGGACCACCCGATCTAGGGGGTGGACTACCCGATCTAGGCGGTGGATATCCCGATCTTGGCGGTGGACATCCAAAACTGGGCGGTGGACAACTCGATCTAGGCGGTGGACCAAAATAACTGCAAATTATTAGTGTGTAACCAACATGTAGTCAATAAAATTATTTTTTTAAAGGATACCCTTGAGAGGGAGCTCTCCTGAATTGTTGTGGATAGGGTCTTGAACATCCAGGTCCCTGATAAGCCCCGCCCTGCTGATATGCGCTATGATCCGATTTGCTGCATCAAGAGAGCAATCAGTGACGTAGAAATGGCAATTGCACAAGACTCACTCTACAACGATCAGCAGGATGGTGGGCTGGGAGGGCACCGGGGCTTGCTGAGGCTTCTGCTCAGCTTGCGGGGTTAGCGGAGGCTGTTCCTGTTCCTGCGGTGTACCGGATACGAGGTTATCGTTATCGTCGGCGTAATGCAATTCTTCCGGCTGACTGGTATGTATCATATTTTCATGGTGAGGACCCGACATGGTGTAGACGCTCTCCAAAGACCGCGTTGATGGCCGACGGCTATCGATGCCATCTTCCTCATCGTATTTTTTATCCTTGATATGTGAATCGCCCATGACACCCAACGGTTGTGGCCACGGAACAGTATCCGCAGCTCGAAGGACGCAATTTTTGCAGCAACAAGATACCTTCGGCTCTTCAGGTGCTGCCTGTTCACAGTACATTTTCCGGAACGATTTCCATCACAGGATGCGGTGCACAACCCAAGCCCGCTTTAAATTTAAGGATCTGTGTGTGGAAAACAGCAAGAGGTGAGAAAATAATTGTAAAATAGTCTTATTTCTGGCAGGTTAAGCAAAGATTTGGTTTGTATTTGGGAAATTTTTTACTACAGCACAGGAGTATTGAGGATTCCCTTTGAAGTTGTTAGCTATTTGAAATTAATTCTACCTGCAACAAAAGAGAATAAAAACAAAACTCATTTTGTTGACTCACCATGGCAATTGGATATATTGAAACGAAGCTATTTGACATCCCAAGTGTTTGGGATGTAGTCAATGAATTCCTGTTCCGATAAATCCTGAGACAAACTACCATGGTCCAAATTTCGATGACGATTTAAACATCGTGGTCGGGATTCCCCTCTTGAACATTCCGAATTGTTTCCCATACATTTAAACTTGTTGGAATCGGAGCTGGTGGAGCGTCTTTTGGGGCTCCCTACCCTGGATTTGTGTGTTCTAATCTCCATATCGGGTCTCTTGGACGTAGATGACGACCGGAGTTTTGCCCTCATAGGATCCGTACCAATCGACCGCATCCGCGCGCTCTCCGCTTGCGACGATTTCTGGAACCTGACCTTTGCCCTTGGGCTCCGGCTTCTACTGCCTTGTGGCCTCTTCATCGAGGATCTCTGGCATATGCTCACAATATCACCGGGCTCAACGTTGGCATAATTAATATCTCCTAAATTTGTAGTGCTAACTGCCTTATCGCTGGTGGCTATAATTTCTGAAGTGGAATCATCGCTGAATTCCAAATCGGCTTGCAGTTGTTTGTCCCTTTGCATATGGTATCTTTTACGCATTTCCTTTTGCAAATAATATTTGTGTTCGGCTTGCAGATCCGAGAGTTTTCTGAATCTACTACACCACACATTGTCATCTAGAAGTTCATTGGGGACTTCCTCCTCCTCCTCTTCAATGTAGGAATACGTAAGATTTCCGCCCATGTTTCGATAGTTCCTGGTGGTTTGGTAGTCGGAGGTTGCTGGCGATCCAGTCAGATAAATAGAATGTCCGGGCGGTTGGTAGAGTTTCTCTTGATCCACCCATTCAATATCATCCTCAGAGGATAACTCACTGGGTGGTGGGGCCCTCAATAGCGGTGGCTCCCTCGCTGGTGGTGTGCTTTTCCCTGGAAATGGGCTTGTCATCGGTGATGGGCTTTTATCTGACGGTGGTGCACTGTTGTCATGCTCTATGATCCCAGGCTCAGGGATGGTATGCATTTCCCGAACCGGATGTTGATTTTCTTGCGTGCCACTAAACTGGCGACAGCATTCCATGGGACACCACATAGTAGTGCTTGCATCCTTCACGCAACATCGACCGTCTGACAGGGTACCTAGCAAATCAATTTCTTCGATTAAACACTTAAAATTAATCGATTACGTGAAAAAAAAATCGTACCATTTATTTTGAAACTGCTTAAGGCTTCCAAGATCTTCGGCAGATTAACCAAATCGTCGGTGTCGCAGCCCCGATTAACCTGATGGACATTACTTGCTATTTTCGAAGGACGTTTCCGTTTCCTTTCCCTTGGGTACTGCAACCGTTCTGGAGATTTCTTTGGAGAAACTGTTTCGGGCTCCAACTCGTGGGGATTAAGAGGACCGGAAGCTGGTATAAACAATGGTTGCACAGGCAACTGCAGAACTTGAAAAGCAGGCATCATGGCAGGCGGAAATTGAAAATTCCTTGGAACCATAGAGTCAACCTTCGGTTGTTGATACAGAGTTGGCTGGGATAGTCTTTCAATTATATCGCGGAGCATGTTTGCCGTTTGTAAAACCTGAGTATTCAAGGTATTCTGCTTGTCCACAGCAGATTCCGGTTCGGGAATGCCCTCCGGCCTCTCCTGCGAATACTCAGTATAAAGATTTTCGGTCTTCAAATGGGTTTCCAAGCCCGACAAAATATCTTTAAGTTCGTTAACAGTTTGCTCGCTGTCGTTGTTCGACGTTTGTGTTTTTGCTGGATCCTGGGGAAGAGCAATGCCGCCGATATCATCGTCAGCAGTAGGTCCTTGATAAAAATCCCCATCGCAAAAATAATTGGGACTTGCTCTATTTATGAAGTTGGTCGGATCGTAAATGCCATTGGGGTTCCAGTTGCAAGACCAACTATGGAAAGGCATCAACGTATTGAGCATCCAAGGGTATGCCATTGCGAACGGATTAGAGAATTCTCGCCTGCGGCGTTTGCGACTGCGTGCTGATTGTCCGGAGCCATTGGCCTCGATGTTGACGCACACCCGACGAGTCCTGCGCATCGTCGTGGTATTTTCCGCCTGCGAGACTAGTGGCTCCAAGGGTCTCGCCTGCAATTTCCTGCGCCGTTCGAACATCCTTTGAGAGATTTCCCGTTTGCAATTCGGTGCTCCAGGCGCCCGCTTTTCCCAAGTGAAATTTTAAAAACTCCAAAACAAATTTTGAAAGGTGTCCAAAACATTGAGGAAAATTTCATTGAAACATATTTTTTTTACATATTTTCTTTATTACAAATGCATCGAAATAAATACAAATTTAATGGAATTTGTGAAGTCGGTGTAATGATTGGATTCATACAGAATGAAAGAAAAATATAATGAACAGTAAATCATTTGCGGTCCGTTGGCTTTCGCACTCCAAAGCGGTTGCTCATTTTTGGCATCTCGCCGGGAATCTGGGCACTGAAGTGGTCCCACTCCTTCTTGTAGTACTGATAGAGAGCCACCGGGTCGCTCTTGCCCTGGTTCCTGCCTTGGCCCTCACGGCGGCCTAAATTACATGAAAATAAACAATTATTTTCTACTAGTTTTTGTTAAATAATTACAAATTTAAATGAAATGTTTTATACTTGTTTGACATCGCTGATATTTAATTTATATGTAAGAAAAAGTCAACAATTTTTTCCCACTTATATTGCAGATACACAAATTTAAGTCTTGTGAAACGAGGATGCACGATAGGATTTAAAAAAAGCGGCTTAACAAGATTGGGAATACCATCCCTAATATTTCTAAGGTTTTAAGTTTAAGTGAATGTATAAATTTATATTAGCAAAATTCAAAAATGTTTTAAATCAACTGATATTAAAGATACACAAATTAAAATATTGAGGAACCTTATAATGTCCCTACCCAACGATACTTGATATTTCTGAGGCTTTTGAGTTATACTTTATATAACTAGACAACTAGACATATTTAAATCTTATAGATCCTTACCCAACGAGGTTGGGCGATTGGTGCCATTACCACGGGACCGGCTGCGCTTGCGACGCTGCGACCTTGGACGTTCTGCGCCAGTGGTATCCGACTCCCCGCTGGTCAGGACCCCACTGGTCTGGCGTTTCTGGCTGCGACTGCGTCGCTGTCCACGGGTTACTTGATCCTTGCGTGTCATGGCCTTGGCCAGATCCAGGCGTGGCACAACCGGCGGAATGGAGGCTTCAATCAGTAGCTTCTCGCGAAAGAGGCGAGCCATCTCATCGAAGGCCATCTCACCGGATTTTTGATCGGGCTGTTTCTGGTGGTCAGTCTTCACATTGTTGACTTGGGACGGTGGTGCGCCTGCGGGAGCCGCATTCTCCTTGTCCCCGTCCTGGCCAGCGTTCAGTTTGGCACGTGAGCTGGCGGTGCTGCGCTTATGCAGGCTGCTGAGATTGGCCTGCCCTGGGTTCTCCGCCAGACGCTCCTCATGCTTGATGAGCTTGCGCAGGTCTAGATCGGGAGGGAAGGGAGCGTATCAAACAAGTGGCCATTAGCGGGAAAATGTGAGTGGGATGAGAAGGGATGGTTGAAGGTGAAGGCTACAAAAAAAGGGAAGCTCCAAGCTAATCAAACTACGTTTTTGAAACAATTTTGGGCCAAATAAATATCCTTTTTTAAGAGTATCTCAAAAGGAAAACTCGCTTCCAACCTGAAATGCACGGCGTGTTCCGTAAATCAAAACTAGCGTGTATTTTTAATTGAATATTTAATATAATTTACTCTTTGTTTTAATATTTTTACATTGCTTTTGGTTTTTTATTTAGTTTCCTTTTATTGATTTAATTTAATTTAATTTATTTTATCTCTGTTACATATTAGTTTAGGTTGCCTTTCTTGAATTTGTTTTTGAGCGTTGATTCGATATTAATACATTTGAAAATGGCTAGGAGAGTTAAAAACAATTGAAAAGGGATTGCCACAATGATAACACAATGAAACGTTGAATGGAAAACTTTACTACTTAACAGCTACGATTCAAAAATGAGAAACTTTCTTTTTGGAATAGTCCGAAATGGTTGACGAGGGCTTTCGTAGTTTCGTGGGGAATTTGCGCTAAACTAGAGATTAAACTAAGGCTTATGTACGTATCTCTCTGCGTGTGCTGTGTGTTTGTTGCATGTGATTTGAAATTATGCTAAATTTAGTTGATGAATGGGTCGTGGGGTAGTCTGCTCCGCAGTTCATGCCTTCAAATATTTCAACGAATCGGGAAATTGTATAGGAAGAGGAAAGCCTTGGCAGTGGAAAAGTAACTCGATTGGTTTTCCCTTTCCGCCAAAATGAAATTCGAAAACTGGGAACTGGGAACAGGACGCACTTGCTTTTGTTTATTCTCAATCGCTTTTTATGCTTTTTTTTTGGAGGGAATTGTGGCCTAAAAATACCTATTAACTGAAACTTATTCTTCATCGTCTCTCTGTACACACACTAAAAGCTAATTCGTGATTTTGGTGCCGAAGGCGGATGATGCTGATGCTGATGCTGGTGAAGATGTTAATGGTGCTGATGATGCTCAGCGACGGTAACGAAATCGTCGGAACGGCGCCCGCAGCCGTCGGCAGGTGACACGAACCTCCTTCTTGAGGAATTGGGAAATGGCCAGTGATTTGACCGCCGCGGTGGCCGCTTCGGCGGCACAGCTGCTCGCGGCCTTCCCATTGTTCGGCGGCGCATACTTGGAGATGTCGAACTTGCGCTTCGGCGTCGACGGCGGCTGGTGCGGACAGTGCTCGTGCGAGTCACCTGCCTGCGTGTTGCTCAGATCCAGATCGGTGTCCAGGCCATCGGAGGAGACGGTGAAGATGTCCGAATTGTCGCCCAACTTTTCGCTCGGCGAAATGCAGCTGCCCAGGCTGCCATTCAGCTGGGGGGTTCGCCTCTGCGACGCTGCCGTGCTGGGCGTGGAGGTGGCACACGCAGAGAGGCGTTGGCCATTGTGGAGAGTGAGCAGCAGCTTCTTGCCGGGCGAGGAATGCTCCTCGGGGGGCGATGACACCGCTATGGAGGGTATGCGAGACCGCTTTTCGGGCGGTTCACCAGCGCTAGTCTTCGCCTTGCCGCTCTCCTCGTGCTCCTCGTACGCATCCTCGAACACATCCTCGTCCTCCTCCTCTTCGTCCTCCTCCTCGACATCCGCATCGGTGGCCTCGATCTCCGCCTCATCGTCATGCGGCTGGTCCACGGAATCCGCCATCGTTTCGTCCTCTTCCGGCAGACTCTCGTTTTCATCCGGCTCCGGTTCGACTTCCTCCTGATCATTGTCCACCGCCTCATCCACATCCGTAGCTGGCGGCGTCATCACGGCGTCTTCCCGGGCATTCTGCTTGTCGTTCGCTGTTGCATCATCGGCCCCGCCTCTACTGTCCTCCCCTCCCGGCTCGCCACCACCACCACCTTCATCGTCCTCATCCTCTTTGCTCAGCAGCTTCTCCCTGGTGCTGGAAGTTGTGGTTGTTGTCGTCGTCGTGGTGGTTTGCTCCTCCTCGGTCTCCATCGGTTCCTGCTTAATACATCGCATTTCGCCGAGTCCCATCTTCTGGAAGTTGATCCTCTCATCGGGCAGACTTCGATTCCCAGCCAAGCCGCCGGCATTGCGACGTCTATGGGCCTTTGGCCACCCGGTGCGGTTGGATTTCAGGCTCTTGCGTTTCTTATAGTAACTGGAATACAGATTTGAGCTGTTCATACGACGACTGCTGCCCGGTAAGCCTCCTCCCCGGCCTGCATCCTCCTCATCGTCCCCGCTACCCGCACTGCCCACCAGCAAGTCACAGAGATCGAACTCGCTGGTAAAGCAATCTGTGGGCGGCGGAGTCTGCGGACTGGATAGCCTTTCGCGCGTTTCCTCAGCCCCCGAAGCAGCAGGAGGAGCGGGCGACGGCTCGTCGACATCTGCATCGATGTCGTACTCCCGGCCGGCCAACTCCAGGTACTTGTCCAGTTGCCAGGCCACAAAGCCGGGATTACTGTACTGCATGGCCTGGTCGAGGATCTTCAAGGCGCACGGCTCCATCTCATATTCGAGCACACCCTTTTTGCTCGGCAGCTTGCGAACGCCCCGAAAGGCGTTCGGCCCGGTGGGATTCTGCTGTTGAGCGTTTGGTGGACGACCAACGGGCGTTACTCCCGCGGCATTGGCCCGTCGCTTGCGGGAGGAGGCCGCTGCTTCGCGGCGATTCGCGGTGGCTGCAGCGAATTCCAGGCGACGCGAGTAGGTCTGCCCGAGACTCTGATTGGCAGCGGAGTTGGGGGGCAGGCGACGACTCCGTGCGGGCGAGGAGGTGCTTGGCATGGGGGCTGGCGGGGAATGATCGTACTTGTTTTGGCCACGGCGCATCCGTTTCACAGTCTCACTGATTTCGGTGGCAAAGCGCAGCTCCTCCACCGGTGTGGCGGCCTGCGAGCGTGTGGTTCGCGGCGAAGCCGGCATGACGGCGGCGACGACGGTGGCGGCCACGGGCTCCTGTTTGACGGGAGTCTTTAGCTTGGGCATGACCACCGGCGGCGGCGGATCCTCTGCCTCCGAGTTCGTCTT
Organism: Drosophila ironensis; assembly: GCA_021223825.1. Lineage (NCBI taxonomy): Eukaryota > Metazoa > Arthropoda > Insecta > Diptera > Drosophilidae > Drosophila > Drosophila ironensis. The sequence goes on from JAJJHQ010013222.1 coordinate 869,786, forward strand.
GCTCTGCGAGTCCTGGCGCTGCCGGATAATGCAACTGACCAGGGCCAGGGTGGAGGCGTGCTCGCGCGGCGACTTCCTCGGCGGCAGTTCGGCTATCCTCGCCAGCTGCTTGTTGCGGCAGGTGATGCCGCTGCGCTGGCTGTTGCTGCAGCTGGAGCTGGAGGTGCTGCGTACCCGTTCGATCAGCTGCACCCGATCCCCCAGCGAACCGGAGGCAAACTCCCGCTCCAGAAGCTCCGGCGTGCTCGCCTTGCTATCACATTTGGCTATGGCAGTGGCTAGAGGATTGCCCTCCAGCTGCTGTTGCTGCTGCTGCTGATGGAGCTGCTCCTGCTCTTGCTGATAACGCTGCAGGAGATGCAGCTTCTTGTGCTTGTACATGGACGACGAGCTCGGCGACGGGGCTTCCTCTTCGGTTTTAATCTCCTTCTTTGGCAGCTGTTTCTCCGGCACGACCTCCGTCTTCTCGGCGTTCAGGCCACGGCACAAGGAGCAGGTGTGTGCCGATGTTCGGGCCATGGGTATGGGTCCCATTTCGTAGGGCAGCTTGCGGTAGCGTGTGCTGCCGTAATACGTGTAGTAGTGCTCCTCGCCGGCATCCTGACGCAGGAAAACGCGACTCCAGAGCTCGCCGCTCGGCAGGGACTCGAAGGTGTACTGCATGCTCTGCAATCTCTCGCTTTTGGCGCAGTCAAAGATCAAATCCACTGCCGGAGCCGCTGCCTTGGCTTGTTTGCCCTTCGCCTTCGTCGGACTCGACGACTTCCGGACGCCGCGTGTGGGCGAGGACTTGTTGGTGTCCGGACTCGTCTGCTCCAGTTCGCCGGCACTGCGATTGATGGTCAATCTGGAGAGTCGCCGGGCCGCCCTCTGTTCCCTCGTATCGGCGGCGGCCGCTTTGCGTGTTGTGCTCTTTGTGGCCTTGCTGACCACATATTCTTCATCGCTCCCGGACGACCCGCTTGTCTCCAGTTCCATCTCCAACTCCTCCTCCATTTGATCCAACAGCACCTCTTCGAACTTCTGCAGACTCTGCTGCTTCTCTGTTTTGGGCTCTGGGCCCTCCTCATCGTCTTCTGCAACCTGCAGTTGCTTCTTTTGCTTTGTCTTCGTTTTATTGGTTGACTCCCCCATCCGATCCTCCAGTTTGACGGCCAATTTGCGGCCCGTGGTTTGCCTCAGCTGCTGCTGCTGATGACGACTGCTTGCAGTGGCCGCTGTCACAATGGCGGTGGCCGTGCGACTGCTCTTCCTGGTCGCCACCTGCTGCGGCTCCTCCTGCTTGATCTTCAGCTTCATCGCCTTCACCTTCATCTTTAGCTGCGGCTGTGGCTCCGCCGGCTCTGGCTCTGGCTCTGGCCGTTCATCTGGCTGGATGGGGGCGCTTGGAAAGCGCTGCTGGTTGCTGTTGCTGCTGCTGCTCCCAGTCGACAACTGACGCTGCAGCAGCTCCGGCCCACTGTCGCCCAGCACCTTTCTCCTGCGGCCCACCGCCTGGGCACGCTTGCGCAAGCCGGAGTTGGGCAATCCCGTGGATTCCTTGGTCTCCGCTTCGCTGGTGCTGGTGTCCAGGCTGGCCGAGGAGATGCTGCAGCGCCCACGCGCATCCGATGTCGTCTGCCTGTCTATATCCGTGGCCAGCTCACTGCTGCTCCTCGTCGCCGCGGCTGCCGTTCGCGGGAACATAAAGTTCTCGGCCTCGCCGTTCAGGCGCTGCAGCTCCGTTTGCCGCACCTTTTGGAACTTGACGATCAGGGAGGGAGAATCCACCTGATTGGCGCCGGGTCGCCCTCTCCTCGGCGGCGTGGTGCATTCCTCACGCGTCTCCACCACCTTGTACAGCGATGAGGGCGGCAACATAGCCCTAATCGGTGGCGAAAAGCCGGAATTCTGCGTTTTCCGGCGACCCGCTGTGGTGGTGGGCGTGGCCGCCGCCGTTGTGGGATGCTCCTGGCGCTGCAGCTCCAGCAGGCTGCCTGGCTGCGGTTTCTTGCCGCTGCCAGCGCCCGGAGATGGTGTTTGCGGCGATGCCGCCGATGCCTGGAACTTCTCCGACGAATGCTTGCCCTTGGTTATGCGTTTGGAGCGCTCGCGTAGCGCTGGCGATGGCCTCTTCTGGTCCTCATTACTCATCGTTGACTCATCGACATCCATTTCCGAACAATCACTCTCAATTGGCGCCTCCTCTTCCAGAAACCGATTCACATTCGCCGAACTATTTATGAGGCTATCCAATGCCAGGAAGTTCTCCGGATTCTTGGCAAACAGCTCGTGATCCTTGCTCTGCAGGTGGATATTCAGGGTGTCGTACTCCAACTTACAGATCTCGCACACTCCGCCCTGCTGCTCCGACGATTCCTTTGCCTCCCGGAAATTCGAGCGCGGACTATTCGGGGCAATTGCCGATTGTTTTTTCAGCTGTTGCAGCGCTGGATTCTGTAGGGGCAGCTTTTCCTTATCTTTCTGGGATGTATGGGAGCCCAGTGACTTGCGGGTCATGCTCTGCTGCTGCTCCTTCTGCTCCTTCTGTTGCTGCTGTTCCTTTTTCTCCTTTGCCTTTGCCTTGGTCAGCAATCTGAAGGCGCCGTCCTCGCTGCTCAAATCGATCTTGGGCCAATCGTCTGGCTGTTTTATAAGATGATAGTACGGCCGGTAGCTGCGCTTCACACTCTCAATCTTCACATACTGCTTCTTCAGCTGAATTTTATGGGGACTGGCCAAAGCACTGCCTGCTCCCGCACCGGCTCCCGCTCCTGCTAGCTGTCCTCCTCCGCCGGCCTCCTTTTTACCCTCAAGATACTGCTTGAGCTCCGTTTGTATGCGCTTGATGAAGCGTTGCGCGTAGTCCGCCTGCCAGATGGTGTAGCTGCGCTTTGTGGCAGCCCCAGTGGTGGGCGTAGGGGGATTGCTACCGCTATTGGTCGCCCCAACACCGACCGTGCTCCTCCGGACGCGACTTAGTATGGCATCGGCACGGGATTGCCTTTGATTCGGTTTCCGGGCCGACGTGCATCCATCGTCCTGATAGTGGCTGGTGGGTGTGCCGGGTGTACCAGGTGTTCCGGGTGTCCTGACGCCGCTGGTGCCGCCTCCAATGCCGCTACCCAACTCCGGCTTGTCGGTGACAAAGTGCGTGATGCTGTCGCTCAGGAAGAACTCGAGATTTCCGCCTAGCGCCTTGATATCGGACTCAATCCGCTTGGCTAGCTGATGGTCACAAATGTCCAAATAGAACTTGAAGTGACACAGCGGCCGCTTGCTCTTGATCACCTTTACTTTTGGCGGAGTAGTAGTTGTTGCTGCTGCTGTTGCTGTTGCTGCTGCTGTTGGATGGCTAGTTGTTGTTGCGAGTCTGCCGGCGCCTTGTTTGTCCGACTGCGGTTGCATACCTTCGTGCGCAAATTAGCTGCAGTCGTCGGGGGGGCAAGGACCCAGAATAGAGAGAAAAAAGAGTGGACAAGAGACAATTAATTGGGGGAATTATCGAGATGGATGGATGCAGTCGAATCGCCTCAGCACGTTCACACTTCGGGGATTAACGTTAAGTTAAAGGAACAGCTTGTTATGACTTGATGTGGGGGGTTAGGAACGAATTTATTATGACATTTGTCACTCTAAACTGCAGACTACAAGATATTTTGAAAGCGAAATGAAGAAAATTGCAAGCTTTGTGCCAATAGAAAAGGGAAAATTAAATAAACAACTTGTTATAACTTCTTGGGGTTTTAATAAGAATGAATTTCAGGAAAAAATCAACTCAAATTTACAGGAAAATTAAAAATGAAAGGACAAATTTCTTATACTTCATGGGGTGTTTTAAAAGGGTTCCCACCTTTAGCGGGTTAAACTATCCAAGAACATTCTCTCAAAAAATATTTGAAACTGACATGTCGGGGGATTTGTCGGGGTTACCTAAAACTTTAAGCGCGTGTTTCTCGAAACCCTTTTCCCATTTTGTGAACAATATAAATAATGCACTACTGAACTGATTTTATTCAACTATGTCTCATTTTATAGATAATTTAATTCTCTTTTAAATATATTATTAAAATTAATTGAAAACAAGTTTTATCATATTTTTTTCGTTGTTTTAAGTAAATTTTTATAACAAAAAACGTTCTATTAAATTACAAACATGTAAGCACGTGAAATTTCAACTTCAAAAAAAGGGTGTCACAAAGAAAATAGTATGAAGTAATTTAAATTTTTACAGCGAAGGCCTTCATAAGGGAGGCAATATTTCACTTGGTAAATATAGACGTATATTCGTTTATTTTAAACTATCATAAAAGTTTCGAAACGTTTCAGTTATTATATTCAAGAAATTCATTTTTGAAAATCGAACATTTTTCGCCCGTATGAAGTAGGGAACCCCCTTATGCAAAAATCAACTCAATGCAATTGGAAAACTCTAAATAAATTGTGATTTTGAAAGTAAAATTAAGAAAAATCCAATCTTTGTGCCCACAAAAGAGGAAAAATTAAATGTTTAATTTATTATGACTTCTTGGGGGTGTTTTAGGAGGAAAATAAACCGAAAAAAATGCACTCAAAGTTGAAGGACATGTAGATTAAGGAGTATATACAATATGTATGGGGTTAGGTGCCACTGGGATATCAAAATCCCTATTTTGAGAGTAAACTTGTGGAAATCCCAAGCTCTGTGCCCACAGAAAATTCGACTGCAGCTCGGACGACCACCAACACCAACACCAACCGCGTGCTCAACTCCTTTGCCACGAAAATGTGAATAGTTTACTATATGTTTTGTCGGAGGGAGGGAAGGAAATGCAAATCACTGGCGCTGGATTTCAGCTGCTTCCTCTTGCTCCTGTTTTGCGTCGCCGCGGATTATGCAATTTTGCACTCGGATACACACAGATCGAATCAATAATTGCATGCCAGTGCATTTCGGTTTGCAGCGCCCGAATGCCCATCGGGGCTCGAGTGTGAGTTAATTTAATTTTAATTCCAAACTAAAAATGGGACGACGACACTCGACTCGACCGACCCAAGCGGGTGGAAGAAGAGGAAGCAGCAGCTGTGCGCGGCAGTGCCGGCGGAGGTTGCCAGATCGTATGTCAGCGTTGCCACCCAGATGGCCAGATAGTGATGATACAGCTGCATGAAAAACTGGTTTTATATTAATCATCCTGTGTTCGGGGAGGGCGACAAACTTGCTGAGGCGAACACAGCGCACACACGTGCGTTGAGGGTTGGCGGTCAAAAACAGTTGTTGGTCGATAAAATCCCAAACTGTGTTAAATCACATAGCGACCTTAGCCTGTTTTTGTTTTTATCTTTGCCGCCGGCCTTATCGCACTTTCCCCCCCTGGCCCATATTTTGGGCCAAAAAGAATGCGAATGAGGTGGCAATGGCATAATGAACGATGACCGATATTGCTCTGGGTAAACAGTCTGGCAACCACTCACCACTCCCGCCCACCTACGCCAAAAAAATTTAACTGCCCCGACATTCGCAAATGTGTATATAACCTGAAAAACAAGCAAGCTGCGCTGGCACTTTTTCCCCCACATCACCGCAATCGCTTTTTTTTCGCCATTACAACACGAACGGCCAGCGCAAAGCGAGCCGCGAGAGAACGAACACCGAGTGGCAACCCTCAGCAGCAGCGGCAGCCAGCAACAACAACAAATGAAAATAAGCAAAGGGAGACGGCGAAAAATAACACACACGAACAGAAACAAGAGCAAACGGAAAAAAACGCACAAAAAACAAAGATACTTGTGGGGGGGGCAGAGACGGGGAGCAACAGAGAGAGAGAGAGCGCGGGAGCAGAGAAGGGAAAAAGCAGGCGCACACACGAAGCACATAAATTTGTACGTTTGCGGAGAATAAAATAAAGTAAAAAAAAAGAAAAAAAATTCATGTGAAGTCGCGAATGAAGCTGACAATGCGGTGGAGGCCGAAACACACGCACAAACGAACGTTGGAAGATACAAACGCCAGCAGAAAAGCAGACCCAGGGCAACAGCACAACAACAAAGAGCGGCGGCGAAATGCCTTCGCTCAACTGAACCGCGGAATACCCTACACCCTGTGATGCTTCAATAATAACAGCAAGCTTTATGGGCTGTCGAACATAAATCAAGGCATTATAAACCTATAACATTGTTAATGAGTGTAACGAACTGATTTAAAACATTTGGGAGAACTCATTTATGAAGATTGATATCTAAGCCAGTGTAATTCAGCTCTAGAATTAACTATACTTTTGTGTTTATGGGTATTATTGCATTTTAAAACTATTTCAAACTAATCTCGAAATATTTTGGGAAAAAAAGTATTAATAAAACCAAAAGAGAGGTCTTATTTGTCATATCACATCAATAATTTTATCCTCATTTATCCTTATGTCATATCACATCCTTTTAAACAAGACTTGAACTAGGGAGATCTAATAACTTCATATCATTACAGTTCTACCCAAGGTATTATAATTTTATTGGGGCTTAGGTAATTGAGAAATCAATTTGAATTTAACTTGTACCTTCTGCTAAAACATGAAATTACATTTTAGTCTAATTATAAGAGATGGTGTAAAGCCACTCTCGCATTGGCGATAGCAAATTTAAATTCACTATGAAGTTCTACTCTGGGTATTATAATTTTAGGCTGCTATTTATTTAACCCAGTTGTTGTATTGATATATATAATTATATTTGAATTCAGTCTAAGCTTGCAGTACCCCAACGATACGAGTAAATAAAGTTATTGAGGCTATGAATCTCATAAAGTTCTACTCTGGTTACTATAATTTTAAGCTGATATTTATTTAGTCTGAGAGTTTATTTATACTAATTATATTTGACTTCAATCTAGACCTGCAGTACCCCAGTGATAGGCTAAATAAAGTTATTTTTGAGGCCTCCCATTGAAGCTACACTCTCGCAGTGGCGATGGCAATGGCTATGAAAGTGCTGTGCCCGGCCGCGGCAGTGTAGCGCACTGCTTTGTTGTTCTTTTCGTTTCGTTCGGTTTGCCGGTTGTGCTGATAGTTCGATTATTTGTAGTGTGTGCGAGTGGCAGGCCTCGGTGCTGTGGTGCTCTGCTGCTGCTGTTGTTGTTGTCGTTGTTGCAGCAACCACTGTAGAGTGCCATGGTGCCATATGTAGCCGCCGAAGTATCTACACCGCGGCTGGGTCATGTGTGTGCTATTCACAATTTCCGAGTAATACTCGTTTTTGTTTTTCCCTATTCCATTGCACTGTGCTTCGGCCGCGGGCTCTCTCTCTCTATCCTCCTTGTGCTTGACGGGCAAGGGAATAAAAATCCGCAAGACTGGTGACGAATCGTTTGAAATTCAAACTAAAAAGCAAAACATACGAGAAAACACTTTCACAAGGCAAGCGGGGGGAGAGGGTGGGGAATGCGGATGGAGATGGATATGGAGATAGGGATCGGGGGTGAGGACAGAAGTGTAAAGCAAATGGGGGGAGAGAACTTCAAGCTTCAAGCTTACCTTTCAGAAATTCACGGAGTTGCTCGGCGGATATATTCCTATAGCCTAAGTCATTGAGGTGCTGCAGTATGGCGCGTGCATCTAAAGGCAAATGTGACATTTTCCAGGACAATAATTGTTTTCGATGTTTTCGTATTGTTCACTTTTTGTTTATATTCCACCCTCTCTCTCTCTCTCACGCACGCACGAACACTACCACTCTCGCTCCCTCGCTCGCTCGCTCGCCGTTTCGTTTTCGTCTCTCTTTCTCGTTTGTTTCGCTTCTCCCCTTCCACCTCCTGCTTCGCTACTACTGCTTCGTCTTCTTCTTCTTCTTCCCCTCCGACACAGCCGACAATCCGACAAAAAATTTTCACTGTACTTTTGCTCGCTTTTGTTCGTTGGCACCGCGTTGGCCGTATTTTACTTGCATTTAGTTGCGCCGAATTAATTGAATATAAGCTATAACTGTATATATATGCAGGTATGGGAACGATCGGGCGAGCGTCTATCGTTGGCCCGTCGCTGCAGTTGCATACGCCTTTGTTATTTCAATGAATTACCACCGTTTTCGCTTCGGTCGGCCGTCGCCAAATCGCTTGGTTGCGCACAATTCGGGCTTGGTTATCGCGACGTTTCAGTTTTCACATATTTTCTCGACAGTTTTATAACAATTTTCACCATTCGAAAATAAGTGTACACGAACAGAGCAGCGCACACACGCTCGACACCAACCAAATTTTCGTCGAGTTATCGATAGGCGGGGCCAGCTAGGGATGGGGCGTGTGCACCGTGATTGCTTCACGGGGCAGTCACGACATTTTGAAAACATCACAATGCAATAAAAGTTTTTATAATACCTATACCTATACCACAAGCTTTAAAGCAAAAATTAAACTCTGTAAATAATTACATCTAAGTAGCCTTACCAACATGTAAATAAGCGACATTTACATAAGTCACAAAAGCTTTGCCAATGGCCTTGAAGCCAGTGCTTTACCCACTAAGTTAGGCTTATCTCTGTAAGCTTGTCCACCTTTTATAATAAATAAATAAATAAGTGGGTGCATAGCTTAAGGCCTTAGTTGAATAGGCATCTTCTTTATTATACATTTGTTGTTCATCCTTGCAGCTTAATTTCGCAATAAATTACATGTGCATTCAGAGTAAAGCTGTTGAATGCCTTACAATAAATAATATTCCAATAAATTACTTATATTCCTGCTTGAGTTGAGTTACATTGATTTAGTATCCAATTGTTTTGATTGTTTTAAACAACCGCATTTGCCCGATATGTATCGATAGACCGTGCCTGGCCATCGCTGCCACCTACACAGCGAAAGGTTTTCATCGTTGCTTTGTGTGGCCCGATTCTCGTTCTGCGTCTGCGTCCCGTTCGCGTGAACAAAACGAAGCCACAAAGCAGCAAAGAAACTAACGAAACGCACGCTCTTTGCTCCGACTGCCCTCGATTGTTCGATTGTCTGTTTGTAAAATGTCGCGCGGCGCGTACCTGCTTTGTTTGCTCTTCCTGGGTGAGTCGAAATTCGCTTGGAATACCCGTTTTTTTCTTTTTCGTTTGTGGCTAAACAGGGGGATTCCTTTTCCAGCCTCCAGCTGCCTGATTTCCAGTGCGCGAGGGGGAAAGTATCAGTACGGAAGGAAGTACAAGACCACAGAGGCGCCCACAACGACCACGCCCCCTCCGACGCCCAAGGAATACCTGGACAGCAGGCCGGGCATCTCCACCTTCGGCATCATAGCCATCATCTTCACGGTGATCGTGCTCTGCCTGGTCTTCTACTACGGCATCATCTGCTACCCGCTGCTGTGTCGGGACGAGAAGAAGTACCGCTTCATGGACGTCTCCTCGACGATCACGGCGGCCACCTCGCGCTCCATACAGTCCATAGAGAACTATCCGGACCAGAAGCACCACCACCAGCTGGCCTGATGCCCTCCGGACGGCTAAGAGAGCTAGTTGTACGCCCCGACAAGACTTTGTCCCCCCGCCAGTAATGATAATGCCTAGAAACTGCCCCGCTAAACTTACCTCTAGGATAGGTACACCCCTACAGGTCCCGAAACATTCACCGAATTAGAGACTGCCCCTAAAAACCGCTTAAAAACTTACCTTTCGGCTAGGTAAACCCCCTACAACAGACCTTTCGGCTAGGTAATCCCCTACAAAGCCAGAAACATTCATCGTAGTAGAAACTGCCCCTAAAAACTGCTTAAAAACTTACCTTTCGGCTAAGTAAACCCCTACAAGTCCCGAAACATTCATCGAAGTAGAAACTGCCCCTGAAAACCGCTTAAAAACGTACTTTTCGGCTAGGTAAACCCCCTACAACTTACCTTTCGTCTAAGTGAACCCCTACAAGTCGCGAAACATTCATCGAACCTTGAAAAACCCCGAAACCTTGAAGGAATTTCATTCACACATCTGATGCAATTTAGAGACAAGACTTAAAGCGTAATCTTTTAGGCTAGGTCAACCCTTTAACCCCTCCGAAACATTCATAGAATTTGCAACAATTCACAGAGTTTCCCCTAGGCTAAGGTAAACCCCAAAACTTCCAAGGAATTTGCAATGAGAGTCGCTACCAGACTCGATGTATCATCGCTTTCATTCAATTTCCCCACGCCCCATGTTTGTCTAATGTCTCGAATTGTAGTGTTTTAGTGTTAAACGTAGCCATAACCAGTTGAGCAGTTCGCTGGAATGGGAATTAATCATCCATAATTGTAAATTGGGTTCCCTTTCTGTTGCTTTATCTGTTGCTTCGAGTCCCAGGCCTGCCCTTCGTCCATTCGTCGTCCCTTTTTCCCCCTGCCCCTGGCCGGGTTTTATATCTTCTTGTGCAGGTAGTTTCAACTGCCCCTCACCGCCGTCCCTGGCCCGGGTTCGAAGCGGTTTGGATTTCTTTTTTTGGCCAAAGCAAAGTGTGGCAATTGAGTCACGTTGTCCGACGGCCGACTCGGAAATCCCACGAAATTCTCCCTTTATATGGCAGCCCAATTTGCATGCGGAATCGAATCGTATTACCAGATGAACTGTTTGTGATGCCTCGAATCTTACCATCCCATCATCCATTGCAAATCGGAATTGAAAGCCCCAAAACACGCGCACAGGTTGTACTGAAATAGAAACCAAGTACTTAATTCAATTATACAATTATGATATGCCGTAAATTGTGCATTTATTTTAGCCTCGATTCAGTATCGTGTAATGTGTCAAATTATGTTTCATAGAATTAAGAACAACACACTTTTTTATATACATTCACCCAATTTTTGGACATTTTTATGCGATTTTTTGCAAAAAAAAATAAATATTCTTAGCCTTGAGTGGTGAAAAGAAGTAAACTTACTTGTTTGGGTCGGGTCTGGTAATAATGTAAATATATCCGCGTATAATCACCTAGATATCTTAGATAAACCATTTTTTGACATACTTTCGATAATCACCTAGATATCTTAGATAAACCATTTTTTGACATACTTTCGCTGGCTTTTAGGACATTTTTATGCGATTTTTTGCCAAAAATACACAATATTGTTGGCTTCGAGTGGTGAAAAGAAGTAAACTTACTTGTTTGGGTCGGGTCTGGGTGATAAGGCAGATATATCTGATATCTGACATACTTTCGCCGCCTTGTTGGACATTTTTATGCGTTTTTTCTTAGCCCCGAGTGGTGAAATAAAGTCAAATTACTTATTCGGGTATTTCTTTCTCCAGAATCAAGATCGACGGTGCACAACGGTGACCCCCGGACACCGAAAACACTTCGGTTTTCTACACACCAGCCGAAGATTGCCGAATGAGTGATGTGGAGAGAGCAGTCGCTTTTGCATATCCACGCATAAGCTGGGGATATCCACGTGGCCTTTGTAATATCCCCAAAAGCCATGCAAAACTCGCTTTATTTGTTTACTTTTTATTCAATTCACATGCTCGTTGGTTTCAATTCGTTTAGATCTATGTGAGGGGGTAGAAAAGGGCTAAGTATACATAGTATTCATATTTAGATACGCTGGCTGACTTAAATTTAACAAGTAATTCAGAATGCAGAATGCAAGTGTTACGCAGTTGGTAATAAGTGGATAATTGAGCTTGTGCCGCACAGTCTTGATTTGTGGAGGTAAAAAGCCAACGGGCCTACAGCTCGTCCTTGGCAACGTCATCGAGATCGATGTCGCTCAGATCGATGTCCTCCTCGGTGGGCAGCTGTCCGTCCTTGCCGTCCCAGGGGTCGACGCTCGCGATGCTCGGCTTCTTGGCACCGCGCACCGGGGCCGTGGCGCCGCGTCCGTAGGAGACGTCGCGCAGGAATTCGTTGATGCCGTCCTTGGAGAAGGAGCCCTTCAGCACCGAGAATTTCATCTTCTTGAAGTTGACCAGCGCCATGGCGGGGTAACCGAAGCCGCCCACCTCGAGGGCCTCCTCCAGAGCCGGCTGCTGGCCACCCTCGGCCCAGGCCCAGCCCCACTGCTTCTGCTTGAACTTCTCGCCCAGCGTGCGCAGCGTGTCGAGGAACTTGTTGCGGCACTTGGCATCGCAGTCGAGGATGTGCGGCAGCACAGACACCACGCACAACGGCTTGCCCTCGCAGGCGCCATCGAACGCCGCCTCGCCGGTGATCTCGATCAGTTCCGGAGCCGGCACACTCTCCACGTGCTTGTCACTGGCCCAGGCCACAATGTCCGAGGCGGTACGCCCACCATCGTACTCCTGGGCATCGCTGGCTCGCCGCGAGCCCGCCGCAAAGAACTTGATCGTGGGATAGCCGCGCACATTGTACTCGGCCGCCTTGCTCTGATGGGCGGTGGCATCGAGGGCGCCCAGCTTCACCTTGCCCTTCAGCTGCTTGGCCGCCTTGGCCCACTCGGGCGCCAGGTTCTTGCAGTGACCACACCAGGGGGCAAAGAACTCCACCAGCCAGATGTCGTCGGAGTTGAGTACCAGCTTGTCAAAGTTGTCTTCGGTCAGTTCGATGACATCATCGTCGGATGAGCCGCCGCCGCCGCCGCTGGAGCTGCTACCGCCCCCGAAAGCGGCCTGCACCTTCTTCTTGGCCTCCGCCAGGGCCGCCTCCGCAATCGCCTTGGCCGTGCGCTGGCCATTGAAGTCGGTGGGTGACTTTTTGTTGGCCCCGAAGATCTTGATGGTGGGAAAGCCACGTACGCCGAACTGTCCGCCCAGCGATTGGTCGGCATCGGCATTGACCGAGCCCACCTTGACGACACCCTTGAGGGCCTTGGCCAGCTTCTTGTACTCGGGAACGAGGCTCTGACAGTGACCGCACCAGGGGGCGTAGAACTCCACCACCCAGATGGCGTCGTCCTTGAGCACCTCCCGGTCAAAGTTGGCGGATGTCAGCTCGACGACGCCATCGGAGGGGGAGTAGAAGCCGTAGGCGCTGCCCAGGCCGAGGCCCAAGAGTAATAGGATCGCTGGAAAGAGTTGAAATCGGGTTAAAATCGAACCATATGCCTGGGGGGATTGCCGGGTAACGGTATCGGATAAACCTACACAGCTGTCGCATTGTGATGACGTGTCTCGCCCACGGGTTTATCTGCAAGATTTCGGCTTCCTTAACCAGCGTTGTCTGTTCTTGCTATTGTTGGGACTAAGTGTAGAGAAGTGCTGGGATGCGGCTTTTATTTTATGCAAAAACCAGGTACACGTCACTAGTGAGCCAAGCTATCGGCAAGATTTGTGGCAGGGTCACTCTGGCGCGCAGGGCTGCCGGACTGCTGAAACAACGAGTGGCAGCTCCAATTCAAATTTGAAAAATTTCAGTTAAAATAACAGACGAATTTAATGCGAACTTGACGAATTTGATGAAAGCTAAAGAACCTTTCCTTAGATCCGTGAGTTTTATTTTACCGAAAGTTAGATTGTGTATATAATTAAGGGGAAACATAGCATGTCGTCCATTAGGTTGCTTGTGTCAATGTTCTGACAAAGTTTTCTCTATATCATCGCACTTTTTCTGCAGCTTGTCCACATTCCACATGTATAAATTTTTCTAACTAGAAAGAATAGGTAAATTTCATAGTGTCTTCTCCACCTCCACGAGTTTCCTCTACCGCTTTGAGTCTTAAAGATTCTTTTTTTTAGAAAATTGCTTGGCCCATTATTTCGTAGAAAGCCAAATTAATAGGCCACAAAATTAGGGAGCGCAAAAATAGGTAAAAATTTAAAAAATAGGAAGGCAAACTAATTAAAGGCAAAATAATTAAAGGGCTTTCAGTGTGCGTTGTTTTTATTATTATTGAATTTTAATGCATATCGAATGCACACATAAACATTCAATGACACAAAGACATAATTTCTTGGGGGGCGGCTATAAAAAAATTGTGAGTGTGACCAACCCTTTTCCCGGCTCCCTACTGTAATGTTTATGACACATTTGGTTTTCAGTTTTGACTTTCAGTGGAGAAATCTTTTTTTTGATACGCTACTCGTACTGTAAGGGTGAAGCGCAAATATTAACTTCTTGTTGCCACCATTCTGACGGAGTGCTGCTATTGTTGTCTGCACTTCAGACTTTGTCCTGACCCCCTGTCAAAATACCTTTCCCGAAGGATGTGCGTCTGTCATTGGCTATAACCTTCCATATGTGGATTGTTCCATATGTGGATTCGAAAACATCGGCGGATAACCCGGAGTCGCAAGCGCCCTAATCGCGTCCGCAATCGCCATGGCAGTTTGCTGCCCATAGTAGCCCGTGGGTGCATGTCTTTTGTCGCCCCAGATCTTGATGGTGGGATAGGCCTCTACGCCAAACTGTCGGCTCAGCGATTCGTGCACATCGGCATTGATCGCACCCACCTTGACGACACCCTTGAAGGCTGTGGCCAGTGCCTTGTACTCGGGAACCATTTTCCGGCTGTAACGACACCAAGGGGCGTAAAACTGCAGCACCCAGGTGGCGTTATCCCCGAGCACCTCGCTTTCAAAGTTGTCGGGTGTCAGCACAACGACGTCATCGGAGGGGGAGTAGAAGCCGTGGGCGCTGCCTAGGCCGATGCCCAAGAGCAGTAAGATCGCTGAAAGAGTTGAAATCGGGTTAAAATCGATCCATCTGCCTGGGGGATTTGGGTTTGGATTGCCGGGTATTGGATAAACCTACACAGCTGTCGCATTCTGATGACGTGTCTTGTCTTCCTTAGCCCGAGTTGTCTGTTTTTGTTTTAGTTGAAACTAAGTCTGATTTTTATTTTACTGAAAGTTAACTTGACATTGCATGTCGTCCATTAGGTTGCTTGTTATCAATGTATCTGAATGTTGTGTGTTTATGTTGCTAGGTTCTGACAATGTTCTGGCAATGTTTTCTCTAGATCACCGCACTTTTTCTGCAGCTTGTCCACATTCCACGTATACAAATTTTTCTAACTAGAAAGAATATGACTAGAAAGAATTCCATAGCGTCTTCTCCACCTCCACGAGTTTGATCTACCGCCTCGAGTCTTAAAGATTCTTTTTTTTAGAAAATTGCTTAGCCCATTATTTCGTAGAAAGCCAAATTAATAGGTCAAAAATTTGAGAGTGCAAAAATAGGTAAAAATTTAAAAGCTAATTTAGAAGGCAAATTAATTAAAGGGCTTTAAGTGTGCGTTGTTTTTTATTATTATTGAATTTTAATGCATATCGAATGCACACATAAACATTCAATGACACAAAGACATAACTTCTTGGGGGTGTGACCAACCCTTTTTCCCGGCTCCCTATTGTAATGTTAATGTCACATTTGGTTTTCACTTATGACTTTCAGCGGAGAAATCTTTTTTTTTATACGCTACTCGTACTGTAAGGGTACGGCGCAAATATTAACTTCTGGTTGCCACCATTCTGACGGAGTGCTGCTATTTGTCCTGACGCCCTGTCAAAACACCTTTCCCGAAGGATGTGCGTCTGTCATTGGCTATAACCTTCCATATGTGGATTCGAAAACATCCGCGGAAAACCCGGAGCCGCAAGCGCCCTAACTGTTTTCCCAATCGCCATGGCCGTGTGCTGCCCATAGTAGTCCGTGGGTGAATATCTTTTGTTGCCCCAGATCTTGATGGTGGGATAGGCTTCTACGCCAAACTGTCGGCTCAGCGATTTGTGTTCTTCGGCATTGATCGCACCCACCTTGACGACACCCTTGAAGGCTGTGGCCAGTGCCTTGTACTCGGGAACCAGTTTCTGGCTGTTACTAGACCAGGGAGCGTAAAACTGCAGCACCCAGGTGTTGTCATCCCAGAGTACCTCGCGTTCAAAGTTGGCGGGTGTGAGCTCGACGACGTCGTCGGAGGGGGAGTAGAAGTCGTGGGCGCTGCCTAGGCCGATTCCCAAAATTAATAAGATCGCTGAAAGAGTTGAAATCGGGTTAAAATCGACCCATCTGCCTGGGGGATTTGGGTTTGGATTGCCGAGTATCGGATAAACCTACACAGCTGTCGCATTCTGATGAAGTGTCTCGTCTTCCTTAGCCCGAGTTGTCTGCTTTTGTTTTAGTTGGAACTATGTCTGATTTTTATTGTACTGAAAGTTAACTTGACATTGCATGTCGTCCTTTAGGTTGCTTGTTATCAATGTATCTGAATGTCGCTAGGTTATGACAATGTTTCGACAATGTTGTCTCTAGAATTTAGAGAAAATGATCTAGACTCTAGATTATCGCACTTTTTCAGCAGCTTGTCCACATTCCACGCATACAAATTTTTCTCACTAAAAAGAATTGGTAAATTCCATAGCGTCTCCACGAGTATTTGATTTTAAGTTCAAACTGAGTGTTTCGTCTACCGCAAATTTTCGATTTAAATAGAATACGATTTAAAAATATTTTTCTGCGTGCTATAAAGATGATCAGAATAGACTAAAACTGCATAATCAATCCACTTCTCAAAATAGGCATACAAATTTATGTAAATTACCACCTTTATTTGAAGTGTAATTAATTTGTAAAGCCTGGTTTTCAAAGATAACTAGGGTATTTTTGGGATTTATCAGAGTAAGGATGCCTTTTCGATCCTATATAGTATATTCTTGATTCGCATCAATTGTAGACTCACCTTTATTTGAAGTGTAATTAATTTGTAAAGCCTGGTTTTCAAAGATAACTAGGGTATTTTTGGGATTTATCAGAGTAAGGATGCCTTTTCGATCCTATATAGTATATTCTTGATTCGCATCAATTGTAGACTCTACTCGTATAAAGTCATACCTGAAACAAAATATTTACCTATTTAGATTTGCGTGATATCAGTTCGGCTTGTGTATAGCTCTGATTAATTAAGATTGTCTAGATTTATTGATCAATATCAATATTGTAAAAATAATTAAAGGGAATGAAAACAAAAAGTCTGTTGAGTTTGTGTTATTCACTTAATAGTGAATCTTAATCATTTACACTTGAGTGATAAAAAGTTTAAGACTCAAAGTATTCTAAAAATATAGTTTTTAGGAAATCTTTTAGCTCTTAATTCTTAGAAAGCCAAATTAATAGGTTAAAAATTAGGGAGTCAAAAATAAGAATTATAGTACGCTCGAGAAACAAACTAATTAAAGGCAGTGAAAACCGAAAACAATTCCCTAGCTTGATTTTCCTCCTCAATTGATTTAATTTGGATTGGTATTTTTTGCGGCTTTGGTTTAATTTACTCGCTCCCCGTATACTGGTTTCGCCGAAGTAGTGTCCTGTGCACCATCCCACCGGTTTCGGCTCCTGGTCTACGATTGTTGTGTGCGCATATGAGATAAAATATGTGGTCA
Organism: Drosophila ironensis; assembly: GCA_021223825.1. Classification (NCBI taxonomy): domain Eukaryota; kingdom Metazoa; phylum Arthropoda; class Insecta; order Diptera; family Drosophilidae; genus Drosophila; species Drosophila ironensis. The sequence goes on from JAJJHQ010013222.1 coordinate 887,018, forward strand.
ATTTTACTTAATAGCGACTTAGTAGCACTGCTGCCAAGATTTATGTGACGTTCATATTGCCGCAGCGAGACAGAGAGAAGCAATTTTCGCTTCTGCCGGAGACAAGGGAGCCGGATCCCCGTCCATCCTGCCAAAACGCAACCCCCGCGCCATTCAAGGGTTAATTGGGGGAGTCGTCCAGTCGGACGACTTGCTGTTCGCTTGCCTTTCACTGTGTGTTGTTTTTATGATTATTGAATTTTAATGCATATCGAATGCACACATAAACATTCAATGACACAAAGACATAACTTCTTGGGGGGGGCGGCTACAAACAAATCGTGGGTGTGACCAACCCTTTTTCCGGCTCCCAAACGTAATGTTTATGCCACATTTGGTTTTCACTTTTGGCTTTCAGCATAAAAAGGCGTAATATTTGTATTACCTTCCCCTCAAAAGAAAATCATCGACACTTGGGGAAAAACTAAATTCAAAGTCCGTATAAAATCGGGATTTTTTGAATATTGAAAATAGAATTTCAGGTTTCCTTAAATATATTTTCGAGTGCACTGGATTCTTCGCACTGGCTTATCAAACAGACATTTCATATGCCCAGCGGAGCAATCTTTTTATTGATACGCTACCGTGAGGGTGCGTCGCAAATATTAACCCCTTGTTGCCCCCATTCTGACGGGTTACTGCTGTTGTTGTGTCTGCACTTCTGACTTTGTCCTGACGCCCTGTCAAAACACCTTTCCCGAAGGATGTGCGTCTGTCAGTGACTTCAACCTTTCAGATGTGGGCCTGTTATGAGTGTGTGCACTAAAAAAATACTTTCTAAATTAAAGTTGTATTATTATAAGACATATAATATACAATAATCATACATATACTATCACGAACTAATGAAAAAACAATCCTTTGCAGTCATAAGTTTACTTGAAGTAATATAATTATTGAATTCTTTGGTGCAACTTTTATTTTTGTGTAGCTTCCAGATTTCTTTCATTTTTTTTATCGGCAAATGCCATTTTGCAACGTGTCATATTTACTCTGCGGATTTGTCCCATTATTCACTTGACAACACCACGGAGATCCGAGTGCCCTTCAACAGTTTTTCCGTCCCCGTTTGATTCTCGAGTGCCTGGTGTGTGCGGCTTAGTTTAAAGTTGATTCGCTGCCACGCGTTTTCCATTTGCCATTTCCCCCCAAAGGTCTTGCAAGGATGAGTTGCGGTCCCGGTTTGCCCTACCTCCATCTTTTTGTTATTTTTGCAAATTTTTCTTTATCTATTTTTCTATATCATTGAACTGTTTTTTATGGGATTTTCTTCTTGATTCGGTTTTGGGGTTGCTGTTGTGTCCCTGGGAAGTGTTTGGTGATTTCTGGTTGATTTGCAGGCCCTGCCGACTTCTTATCGAGTGGAACGTACGTCTCTGGGCGGGCATACATATGTGCTTTTGGAGAGTGAACGATGATATGTGGCTTATTATTGTCAATTTTTATGGGATTTTCATGTGTGAATGCTTTCGGGCAGGCTGGGGTGGATTCAGACTGCGCAGAATGTGTCAGATAAGAAAGCGTGCGATGGGAATACGAAAAGGGCGTAGGGGATTGGATTACGCATTGGATTGCTTTCGAGTTGCCTCATATAAGCAAGTATTACTAAAAACAAACGTGTTAATTAAAATATGCATAAGCAAGTAGAAACAATGTCTTAATTATTTCAATTAGTTTTTCCGTTTAAATATTTAAACTACACAGTCCAGCAGCACATTGGATCCTATGACACTGGCAAGCCTGTATCTTAATTTTTTATTGGCCAATTGTTATGAAACTTTCCACATGGCAAAATATTTAAGTTTTTAACTGTATGCAAAAGGATTTTTGTCTTTTGCTCTAAGCATCTTCTACCATCTCGGAGATATTGGCACATATGTGGACAAAAATACAGTTTTATGCGCATTGTGAAGGCGTTGAGGGGTGTGACAAATATTTAAAATAAACTCGATCTGCGTACACATATAAATGACTTAAAAAAATAAGAATTCCTTTTCTAGCTCTTACCATCTTGGAGAATGACGCGTTTATACATACGGACTAGATGACTAGATTGACTCGGCAGTTGATTTTGATCAAGAATATATGTNACAGTTTTATACACATTGCGAAGGCGTTGAAGGGCATGGAAAACATTTGAAATAACTCGAAATAAACTTGGCTTACAAAAAATAAGAATTCCATCTCTAGCTCCTACCATCTCGGAGAACGACGGGATTATATATATAGACGGATATACGGACATAGCTAGATCGACTCGGTTGATACCGATAAAGAATATACGAGTTTGTACTCATGGGTCGGAAATGCCTCCTTCCTTTTACATACATTTGCCTAAGCTTAAATACCATTTGATAAAAATTAACCTCTTCCAAGGTAAAAAACAGATCGAAACCGAAAGCAATCATATAGCATATCTGATCAACTTATTCAATATCTACGCTGCTAACTCTTATCATCCTTTCGAGTGTGTGCAGCGCATCTTAAAGTGTGAAATCCCAGTCAAACAATCCACACCCACCAGCAAATAAACTTGGCAACAGAACGTGATCAAACATAATCAAAGAATAAGGTACCACTACACCCTGGCCCGGAAAACACGATTGCCAAGGAAAAACTATCGGGCGGTGGCGCACAAAAGGGGCGAGTGAAAAACCTTATAATTTTCTTATGAAATAAACTGCAAATAAAGTGAATTTTATGCAAAATATGTTTAATAAACAAAATCAAGTTGAGCCAAGGGGACGACAAAACAGCCGAAAAAGGAGGCAGGCCGGGGACAAACAGGCAAAGGACATCGACGACAGTGTGAAGATTTTTAATTGCCTTAGGAAAATGTGTGTGCGAGGTTTTGGGGTGGTCTGGTGGGACTCGAGATTCCAAGCAAAGATAATAAGATTGTAAACTATGAAGCGATGCGGGGAAGGGGGGTTGGCAGAAGAATTATCCCCAGCTCGGGTTAAACATCATGTGTGTGCTGTGGGGTGTGTGGCTTTTCCTTCTGCCTGGTTAGTGTCCATAAGGATGTGGATGTCCTTTTTGCTGGGTTTTGCCTTTTTAATGTCATTTCAGCTACTTTACAACGAGATATTTCAGCAAGGTAAGGGCGGGGATGGGGTGAGGTGAGGTCCGTTTGCAGAGGCAGAAGATTGTGTGTCTCAGACAATTTCAGAAAATGCCAACTCATTACAATTTGGTCCCCGCCCCTCGACTCTGCGCAACTTTCTTTCCCTTCTACTAAAAGTTGTCGCCACTACAATCTGGCTACGTAATTAATGCTACTATATACAAGTATACCCATGCCCGGCAGATACGTATCTCGTTTCTTCCCCTCAATCTTATTGAACTCGCCAGGCTCTTCTTCTTGTACATTTTTTTGTGTTTTGGCTTTTTTATGCTGACGCTAACTCGAAAATAATTTGATATTTTCAATTAAAGTTTTCAATGGCTTTTGAGAATGTTTTCTGTTCCTCCCTCAGTTCCAGGGAGTAAGCAATAATTGCATTGTAATTGACTTTTGATAGTGTTCGCCCTTCTTGCTGGTGGGTATCCTCCTTTTGTTTTTTGGGGGCCAAGGGCAAGCAGAGGGAGCCAGAGGGTTTTGCGGTTTCATTTAGGGGTTGATTTGTCAGGACTTTGACTTTCAGTTCCTATAGGGTAAGGTCGTGCCCTGGCCAGGAACGACCATAAATATCTACTAGATACGATTGTATTTTGTGTATTAAGATTGTAAAATTATATTAAACGAGATATCTGGCAATGGCTCTAACCATTTCCGAGATATAGAAAAATATGCAGGAGAAAATATAGTTTTTTCTAAATTTCAGAGGCGTGGCTAAAAGGCAATATAAACATATTCTGCATATATACTAAACGCACCTAAAGCAAAAATAATTACATCTCTAACTCTTACCATCTCGGAGAACGATGTGTTCATATAGTACAAACGGACAACGGACAGGCAACGGACAACGGACAGGCAACGGACACACTGCCAGACAGACGGACATGGCTGGATCCACTCGTCTGTTGATCCTGATCAAGAATTATTACTTTGTAGGGTCGGAAATGCCTCCTTCTCCCTGTCACATACATTTGCACAAACTTTATACTATACTACTTGTATCTTAAGCAACATGGTATACAATCATCTACTAGATACTCTTAGGATTGTAGTTCATGTATTGAGATTGTAAACTTTAAAAAGTCCCCTTTATTAGAGCCTCATGTATCTGCTTTGATGCATTTACATCGTCCATTATATTGGCTTAATTTTACAGCTTCCTTTCAATTTCCTCTCACCTCCAATATTTTCCTTTCATCAATGATTCCTCTCTTATTCTGAATTTTCCATTGAAATATTTTGCCATTATTAATTACTTTTTTATTTCTGTCTTTCAATATTGGGTTTCGCCTCCCTGCCCAATATTCGCTCATTATAGAAAAAAGAGCAAAGCGGACAATTTTAATTTACACCCGAACACATAAAACGTCCTGTAGATTTTCCCGCCCCCACAATTTTCCCGCGCCCCATCGTTCGCCCGTAAAGCTAAAAATAATTTACAGCCAAACAAAACAGCGCAAAAGGAAAACTTGATTATTTTATAAAAATATTTTGTTACGTTAAAGAAAATTTCCCCGCTTTTCTCCAGCTCACCTTTTTTGTTGGATTTACCTCCCTTGCTTTCATTTATTTCTTTTTCGTTGGCGCTTTGTCGATATTAAACGAAAATAAAATACAAACAACAAAAAATGCGACAAAAAATTGCAAGTTTTTCGTGCTGCTGCTGTGAGGAGATGGGGCGGGGGCCTGGGGATACCTGTACAGTGTACAGTGTACACTGCTCAGGTGGGCCATGTGGGAGTTGGGAATTGTTATTGAATGCCATGCTCGGGCAGCTCGACAATTTTTCCCATTGCATTCTTTTAAGCGCAAAATCAGCTTAGGGGCTCATTATCCCAGCGTTCGTTCATTCATTTAATTTTTAATTAATTTTCCCAACGCCCGCAAAAATCGTCGAAAAAAAACGAAACGAAAAACAAATTAATATAAGAAGGAATATGCATATACTCGTATAAAATGGGGCGGTGGAAAAAGGGGTTTCTGTTGCTGCTGCTGCCACCGACACTCGCTAGCTTTTGGCTATTTGTGGGCTTCTTTTAAGCACAAAAAAATGGAAAGAAAGTTGCGGAAAAAATGCACAGAAGAAACTGGCACAAAGGGTTGAGTGCTGAGTGGGTTGGGTTTTCCGGCGGTTCGGGGGGCAGGCCTCTTTGGCGGCCGCCTTCTTCACTATTTAATTATTTTCGCAGCTCGTTTGAGCCTGGACTTTTGCTCACAACTTGTAAAATGCTTATGTAATAAAATTAATATAAACAATCGAATTAAATACTACGGGACCTCTGGTTACCCTTTCCAAATCGTAACGCAAAAAATATTCTGTTTTACTTAAGCCCTGGTCACATTATTTATTGAAAAATACAAATATGCTGAAATTCTATTGTTTTACCTTTCTTAGTGCGACAAGTTAGAGGAAAAACTTGACATCTTCTAGCGGCACATCCCCTGACTTTTCGTGAAGGAAAGTGTATTAAAAAAAGAGCAACCTGCTGGGAGCAAGTAACCGAACCAGCAAGCGTTAATTGATTTTGTTTTATTCTTTTGCCTAAGCTTGCCGCCACACGATGTTTCAAAGGGGTAACAGAGATTTTCCGGGGCGGAGGGAAATGGGATCGAAAAACAAAAAACAAGGCGAAAAAGTAACAACCCTTTGCCCAAGTTTTTGCTTTCCTTGAGCAGTGCTTGCTCGGCTCCTTTTATGCTTAATTAAATATTCATCAAACACACAATGGAAAACTTTTAAATACTCATCAAGTTTGCGGGCATCGTCGTCTTGGGAAACACGAGGAAAATCGTTGAAAAACCGGGGGCTTGCGGGTGTCTGGGGGCTGTGAAACCTGCAAGATGAAGCCAAGGATGAGCTCATGTGTTCTGTCTGGCTCTGTCCGTTCTAATCAATAACAACAAATCGCCGTTTACTTTGTATTTTAAATCTGCTGGATGTTGTGTTTGCTCGAGCAGGGATCTCGATGTATTCCCCTTTGGGACATTAAAAACCCATTTCCCCACCCAAATCCCATCCCCCCTGCTCTCTGCAAGGTTTGTTATTTCGTTGTTTCAACATATGCAAAAGTTTTGGTTGTTGTTTCACTGCACAACCACCGTAGAAAATATTCTATTATGGGCATACAAATAGCCAGAACCGGCTTCAATACTCTACTGTTCAGTTGGATAAACTTTAAATAGTTTACGAGCATGTGCGAATGATTTCGAGGTAAGGGAGTGCCAAATGGGCGAAGGTGCGATTAGGGGTTGAATTTGTTAATATATTTTGAAGTTATAGGAGATTTTGAATCCTTTTACTAATTGATACTATTTTTTTTTCCTTGTCACTCCTCTTGGGAGCTTAGGGCTTGCTGCTTGGTTGTTCTGTGCAGCTTATCTCCATGAAGTGACGTCGCCATCTCTGGATTTGCTCATCATCTTCTGCTAGGAGTGTTCCGTCTGAGTCTCGTACGGGATGGGATTGCTTCTGATTGGCTCCGACTTGAAGCTGTTTCTTCTGCCGATCAGTTCTCATGGTCGTGCCGATATCCAGTCCGTGCGTCTGCGCTGGAGGTGTCTCCTCTGCAGTGCTCCTCAGTATGCTGCATGTGTGTTCCCACGGGTGACTCTGCTCCGGTATCATTTGCTCTCGTAATGTTGTTCTCATTCTGGCCGATACAGTGGGGTCGCCCAGTCTCTGTAGGTTCAGGGGGAGCGGTCTTCTTGTTTCTCTGGCGACAGTACGGATACGCCTCAATTTGATTGAGAGATCCCCGACCACTAGCTCGTGGTCACTGTCAATAGACTCGCCTCCCCTGTTGCGTACGATACTATTGGGTGGGTCAATATTTGAGATTTGTTCATGCTGTTCAGTTAAGTATATATTTGTTCCCAAGCATTTGCGAAAGATTTTGATGTAAGAAAGTTAAGGGTTGCAATTTATTAGAAACTTGAAAACTCTTGAGATATTCTTGAGATAAATGGTAATTATAAGAATTTCTTCTTAATATAGGTACTAATGTTGCCATTTGATTGAGTATTTAAGGCTCAGTCCCTTGGAAAGCTTAATCCAGAATCTTTTTAGAGTTTCGAAATCGTAATATTGTTTTCTTGGAAGCTGCCTTTGTTCCTCTATCTACCCATAATTAATTTAAAAACTTATTAGATATTTTTCCAAAATTACTGTATTTAAAATGTCTTAAAATGGTATTTATAGAAATGCCTTCTTAATATACTAATATTGCCATTGTATTGAGTTTTTAAGGCCCTTGGCAAGCTTACGCCAAAATCTTTTTATAGTTTCGATATCGATATATTGATTTATTGGAAGCTGCTTTTGAGCTTTCATCTACCCATAATTAATTTTTGTCCTCTTAATGAATTAGTTTGCCCCAATCCCAGCTGTATTTGGTATCCAGAGCATCCCATCGCATCGCATCACTTGGCTGCGTTTCGGTTTTGGTTTGGTTCGCCCGATTTAATTGATTTCCGTGGCTCTGTGACAGCTCGAGCCAATCGACAGCTTTCGGTAATTGCAAGCCGAATAACCCCTTTTTGGCCCTGGACGGGATGCCTTCAGCCTTCTGCCTTTTGCCAGAAAGAGTCTGCGACAAATGCAATTAACCAGCCGTAACGCCCACACACATTAAGCCAGAAACAGAAACCGGGCCGAGGGCTTTTGATGTCACTTTTGGGCAAATGAATTTATATGCGAATGTGGACGTAGAATGTGGCACGGCTGAGATGGATGGGGATATATGATATGAATCGCAGGGACATCAAACGTCCCACTCGTACGTTCTCAGCTCATATGTGAAATATTCGAAATATCATGGGCCTGTCGCTCTCTGTGCCTGGCAGCAATTACACAAATGTAATTTGCAGCTAAATGGAATGTTTTTAATGAATTTATGTGCCCGGGCAGGAGCTCAGGCATGCTCACTGGAGCTACGAGCCCGAAATTCCCTGCTGTTCCCTGCTCGCTTTCGTACCAACGTCTATTTCCGAAGACATCCTGGTTTATTGGTAGAATTGGACAAAAATAGAGTGATTTGTCTTGCACTATTTTTAATCTCGCTTGGGATAGGTCATTGAACTAGCTTTCTTTGAGTTGAACGCACTCCAAAAAATGTTTCGCTTCTGCACTTTTGGGATAACCCCTCAAAAATAAATATGAACATTTTTTTGGGCAGATAGATCTCCAGAATTGACGGCCTCTGATCCGCATTGTTCACATTGGAGGCTGGTGTACACTGCACATGAAAATTATGTTAATCTGGCGAGGAATTCACTTCCAGGGGTTTGCTCAAGTTCAATCACCATTTGCATGTCAATAGATGGTTACGTATTCCAAGTCGTAATTCAATGAAGGAAGCATTAGCTAAGCTCCATTGACCTAGAACTTGAGCTTGCCATTGGCTTTCGATTTGGCGAGATAAAAGTGCCCAGAGGTTGCCTTACGGGTCATTTCTTTGGAAATCCTCTAAAGGCAATTAAGGAAACAGCTCAAAAATCAATGTAAATTAAACAGCAAATTATTTATTGAGGTAATACGCGAACCAAATGTATACATTTATTATGTTACGTAAGTTGTATGCCACCACAAATTTGCATTTGCAATAAATACTACGGACGAATGCTAAGCTTGGTGAGTTGAATAAGTAATACGCTCGCCCATAAAATATTCTATATCACTCAATCTTGTAAATCTTTGCAAACAAAATTTAATATAAATAAATTTATAATATATTTAGTTAATACAAGTTATTATTTATGAAGTCAAATCTCATTAGAATTGAAATTGTGATAGCTTTGAAAATGTGCCCGATTGAGTGCTGTGTAGACCAGTGTAGTTGAGCACAATCGTGTGAGTTGGTTTAGGGAAAACAATTTATGATGATGTCACAAGCGGGGCGTATATAAAGCTACGGATCTGCTGTGAAAGCCGATCAGTCGCCGCCATGAATCAGGCCTCACTATACCAGCACGCCAACCAGGTGCAGCGCCACGATGCCAAACTGATTCTGGACGAGTTCGCATCGACGCTGCAGTGGCGGCCCGACGGCGAGGACACCCTCCTGGATGTCGGCTCGGGATCGGGCAACGTGCTGATGGACTTTGTGAGGCCTCTGCTGCCGATCCGGGGCCAACTGGTGGGCACCGACATCTCCAGCCAGATGGTGGGATATGCCAGCAAGCACTACCAGGGCGAGGAGCGCACCCGGTTCCAGGTGCTCGACATTGGCTGCGAGATGCTGCCCCCGGAGCTGGGGGGCCAGTTCGATCATGTGACCTCGTTTTACTGCCTCCATTGGGTGCAGAATCTGAGGGCAGCCTTGGCCAATATCTACAATCTTCTGAGGCCCGAGGGCGGGGACTGCCTGCTTGTTTTTTTGGCCTCCAATCCCGTCTACGAGGTCTACAAGATCCTCATGACGAATGCCAAGTGGTCGGCATACATGCAGGATGTGGAGCAATTTATTTCGCCGCTCCACTACAGCCAGAATCCTGGCGAGGAATTCAGTGAGCTGCTCAGCAAAGTGGGTTTCATACAACACAACGTGGAGATACGCAATGAGGTCTTTGTCTACGAAGGCGTTAGGACTCTGAAAGGTGAGTAAAGCTCTGCCAAAAAATTACCTTCCTAAAATACTAAATTTAAAATTGTTTTTACCAGACAATGTGAAGGCCATTTGCCCGTTTTTGGAACGTATGCCGCCTGCTTTACATGAGGAATTCCTTGATGATTTTATTGACATTGTAGTGTCCATGAACCTTCAACAGGGCGAGGATAATCAGGATCAGAAGTTTATATCCCCCTACAAATTGGTGGTGGCATATGCACGCAAATCGCCGGATTTTGTAAATAATTTGTTGCTGGAGCCAACAAATCCAACGGCTTTTAAGGGTATCAATTAGAAGTAAGATTGGGAGTCATTAGAGTCTACTGGCACCAAGAGTGTACTTAAGTTCCTATAGCAATTTAAGGGGAAAACTAACATAACTAGAAGATATGCATTTATTGTAGAGGCGTAAGAAACGGATAGTTGCTGCTGTTGCACAATAAACAAGATATTAAGTCTATACCCCGACCTGGCCACATTTATGAATAATGAGCTTTGTCACAACACTTGGCTACGAGCTGCGATTGGAATACCTAATCAAAAATTCCATTTGATGTAACATTTCTAGAGAGCGAGCAGCTTAGCGATTGTAAATGCTGCTTTTGACAGAACCAATTACAAGTATTGCAACAATTTCAGCTCTCGCTGCGTCTCCCCATAAACCTAAAACCAGATACTACTATTATATTGTATAACCATACAGTAGTTGTGTGCCAGGGGGTTAACTCTCGCTTTCGTTCAAAGTTTTCATCTGGCGGCGGGGCGGGCTTAGCGTCGGAAACCGCGCGTTTCCCTCGCGATTTTGATGAATCAAACTTTACCTCAGACGAAAAGCCGCCCACGGAAACGGGGGATTGAAGGGTTGAAAGCGTTGCCATTTTCCGTCTAAGAACAATTTTAATTGTTTTCACTGTTTTTTTTTATGCCATATATTTTTTATAGCCACTGAATCGTGTGTGCCAGACTTGGCTGTGGAATTTCCAAAATGAGTTATTAACGCAATGCTGTCTGTTGCTGCCACCGAATGCGCATTCATGTCATTTATCAGGGGGGCGGCGGGCGTGAGTTTGTCTAGCTTCCAGGCAATTGGCAGCTCATCCGCAGGACTTTTTCCCCCGTTTTGGGGGGTCGGCTCAAAAGTAGTAAATGTTTGTCTTAATCTTTGATTTCGTCCCGGAATTACCCTTGCCCATTGCCTCCCCGCTTCGGCTGCTTACTTTGTTTCTGGCAAATGTAAACGACAGGAATTAATTTAGATAAATGATTTCTCAAGTGCGCTGGCTGAGTTTTCGACGATTTGCCGCCTGTCAGTCAAATGGATTCCGCATCTTCCTCCACCCGCCCCCCTTTTTGCGGCATTGGCATTGGCGCTGGGGCGTGGCATTCGGTTTGTTTATCCCCGTTCCGGAATCCGGACTTTACTTCACCCGCAAATCCCCGGATAGCCGGAGCAGGCCCAACCCGTCTCAAAATTGTTTTCGCAAACAAATTTTCGTATTGAAATTTGATTTATTTGTTAATTTGTTTGTAATGAATTTCCCGTTTGCTTGGTTGCCCGGCCCAGAGGGCCAGGATGCGGGCGGGGGCGGGCAGTCCGGGCACAGCACAGGGTTTCCTTAATTGCCTGTGCCTGGCATTTGCTTTTCCTTCTCTGCCTCATTTGTTTGGCTAATTTTCTCGAAACTTGAAAGATTTCCGAAGTCTGTTTGGGGGAGGGGCGGGGACATTTCTGTGCTCTGGATTGGAAAAAACAAATGAAAATTTTTAATTCAGAATTAGAAAAATGTATGTCAGTACATTTTCGGTATTCCATTACATGTTTTTCTTTTTGTTTCTTTAGGCATTATTAACGTTTCGCTGCGTTTCACATATAACTATTTTTTTGCTTTTGGGAATTTTTCTTTACACATGACTCAATTTAAGTCGTGGGTATAGATTAGATATTCTCATGTTTGCGCATTGTTACAACGAATTTTGACTCACAAAACTAGATAACTTTTGTATCTGAAATAAATAAACAGACTAGGCAGGAAATCTTAGGCAGAAGTTTATATATCTTTTAAGATACATGTTAATAATAATTAATTATGTAAATGCACTATTTTTATGTTTAATGGNCAAAACTAGATAACTTTTGCGTCTGAAATAAATAAACAGACTAGGCAGGAAATCTTAGGCAGAATTTTATACACTCTTTTAAGATACATGTTAATAATAATTAATTATGTAAATGCACTATTTTTATGTTTAATGGTACTTTGTTTAGTAAATAATTAATGAAGTTTGCAAGCTTTAGTAATTACAGCTAAACTTTCGGAGATTTTATTAAAAGGATGAAAAAAGGTTGACCATTTTTAATGCAATAATTAAATTCTATTTTTATAACACCAAAAGTATGTTATGGGAAAAATATACGAATAAATTTATTTGAATGTTCGGCTTTCTTTAAAAATATAACCGTATCGTTTGTTCGCAAAATATTTAAATACTCTAAGACTAAGAGAGTCTTAGTTATAGAGATGTTATTCCTTTTGCTTTAGGTCCTGTATGCATATATCATACGCAAATCAGATCAAGTTTATTTAAAATTTAAAAATTCCACGCCCTTTTCTGTCTTTGCAATCTGTCTTCGTATTAAGTTTCAGAAATTTCAGATAATAAATAATGGAAATAATGAAATAATGAAGATGAAAGAATAAAGATTAGCCCATCTTTTGCCAGTTTCAATATCCAATGACGGCATCCCACCTATTTCTGCTTTGACTTACGACATACATACTCGTACATTTTAGAGTTGTATCAAATAAAACCCGGTGAATAATAATGAAAATATGTACTTGTTTCTAATTACTTTTTTTTTTTTTTTAAAACTTAAATTCGAAATTCGAAAGCTCATCAACTATATTATAAAATATACCTGCTCTGCAATGATTGAGGAACCTGGCGAAATTCTTTTAAAAGTCCAGAAAAATGAGCTACGATTCTGCAAAGCCTCTTAATGGAATTAAATTGGTTTGATGATCCTTGTTCTCCATGCGAAACTGCGAAAAACCCTGGGCCAACAAATTTTGGAAATTAAGCCCCGAAAACAGATGCATAATATAAATCCACTTTATTTTTCGCCTCCATTGGTCGTTCCTGGCATATTTGAATATTTTTTCAACAGTTCTATACGCATTTTGCTGACCCAACGGTTGTTGACGCTGACCCAACCGACCGCCAGACCCTTCGCAGCGATTCCAGAGGCGTAACCTCAAAAATAAACACTAAATGCCGGAAGTGAATGTCGTGCGTATACTACATATATTATATATATTTGTGTGCCGGGTTGTGTGCATTTCGCTAAAGTTCAAACAAATGCGTTGCCATCGAAATGAAATGTCGGGATTTTCAGGTGGACTTTCCACCATCATTTTCAGCGGCTGACCATTCTGTTTGAGTTTACTTAGCGGCTTTGTTGACTTTCGGGCGTTTTGATGGCGCTTTGATTGCGTTTTCCGTATGCAAATGGGAAAAGAAAAGCTGAAATTTCGAGGCTTGCCGGGCTCTATCTATTTGATGGTTGGCAAAATGCAATTACACATTAAGTAACGAAAAGAACCGGCACACATGTAGAGAGAGAGATGTGTGCGCCTGCCTCATTATAGCAAATTATAGAAGGAATATTGTAATTTACTTTTGACTCGGTATCATGTGCGGCTTTTTATTAAAAATTCAACACTAACGAGGCTCTTTTGTTTTAATACCAGAAGCAGTTCGTATCTCCCTTTCTGTTTGCGTGTGTCCTGCTCGTCCTGCGTCCCTTTCTGGCCACCACTTGCCATCTTCCTTTGGTCCTTTGCGTTGCAAATAAGAATTTTAATAAATTATATTGTAATATGACAAAAACGGTTGCGTGGACTGCTGACAAGGGCGTAGTGGGATAGTTTAAAAGAGGGTAAAGAGAAGTTGAAAATAAAAACTTGATAGATATAATTTATATTTCAAAAAAACAAATTTTTACTACCCTAATTTCTCTAGATTGAATTAATTTTTTAATTTTGAGTCCAACTTAAAAGCCATACCCCTGCGTCGGCCCTTCTGTCAATATTCTAGGCCAGCAGACTGGGATTCATGAATTTTTCAATATCAAAATTTTGCTTTCCTGAAAAATGTGCACGAAAAAATTGTAGAAAAATTTCTCGAAAAATGTTCGTTAGCCAACTTGCAGCTAATTATGGGCACCGGGGGAAGCAAACCCGAAAACCCTTTGGGATGTCGAGTTAGCCCACGTTTAATCCTTTTTTATTCTTCGCCTCTTGTGGAGTGCTTCCTTCCGTACTTCATTACGTTTGGCTTCGGGTTTTGGTTTGGTTTATTTTAATTTCATTTTATGATTTAACTTTACACCTGCTTGAAAAACGACACACAGCCATAGACACTGTGAAGGACTGCTGCTGGGTTGCACTTCAATTAAAAGCCCGAGTCCTGGCCAAGGCACTTAAGTGCTTTTCCCTCCCTTCTATCCCGGCGGTAAGTGTGAGAACATTTCTTTTGCCCAAATTATTTCAACATTTTCCGCTCCACGCGGTCCTGGGGGGGGAGGGGGGAGGTATACCGAAAAAAGGGACAACAGTAATATGAAGATTTCTCTCGGAAGAGTTCCTGGCATGTCGGGTCAAGGGTTTCCAAAGGCAATGGGTTAGGGCTTGGGCTGGGGTTTACATTCGGTTGTTGGGCTTGCAGTAGTCTAACGTCCAACACTTCGTGGGCCAAATCTTCGTGTAATCGGATAAGGTAATTGGAGGCTTTGTCTAGACATTAAGTGTACATAGTAAATTTTGTTTTCCCCAGATTTTGCTCCAAAAGATGACGGCGAATGTTATAGAAACCAATGTGGCACAGTGGGCTAAGTATAGCAAATTCATTTACATAAAAGTTTTAGTGGGAGCCCTCTCAAATACCTGTATATAAAATATAATACTTGAAGGTTCCTAACTTTTAAAAAATTTTATGGGAAATATTTTTATTTTGTAAGGTAATAGCATTTATTTCTTAAATTTGTGTAGCTTTCATTAGTTTGTAGAAACTGTGTTTCATACCATCAATCAGCAATTGCCTTGCATTGGAAACCTTTTCGCTGTGGGGCCGCAAAACTTTTGTACGGCAACACATGTTCCTTTTGCGAAAGTTGGTAACGCAGTCCTCTTCCTGTTTCCTGTTTTTGGGGTCCCAGTCAAAAGGACCAACGGCAATCACTTGAACGAGCCACTGCGACGGCTTTTAATAAATCGATTTAAATTTCTGATCATATTTTCATCTCTGGAGAAATTTAATAGTTTTTCGCAATAACATTTTATGTGCGGACGCATGGCCGGGGATCTGGCAACATCATCCACTCGCCACGGGAGCAGCTAGCACTGAAAACTATCCAACTAAAATAATAAGAGCGGCAACAAACTTGGGGCCCGGCACGTTGGGCCAAGTCCAAACAAAGAAACTGCAAAGTTTACGGGTCACACGATGTGCCGGGGAGCTCTACGGGATTTCCCTCTCCTGCTTGCATCCTTTTTCGCCAGGACACCGTCGTCTGTGCAGCTTCCTGTGCATGGCAATAAAATTACTTTAGCCCATAAGTATGCTACAATTTTACGTACGAGCTCCCAGCTTTGGTCGCAAGTGCGGCAAATAGTTTTGCGCCACGCCCCCTAGACAACCGCCGCCTCCCATTTCTCTCCTTTCTCCTTTCTCCTATCTCCACTCTCCATCCTTCTTTCCTCTCCCCCTGCCTCCCGCTCCCCGAGACACACATCATAATTAATGCAAAGCTGGCAAATGTATGCAACACCTGCGGTTTGTTTAAAACGACCACAAGCATTCCCCACTATTATGGAGTCCCTCCGCTCGTCCTGCCGCCGCTCGTTCGCCAGCCAATTTTGGTTATTGAAATTATTTGGCCAAGTCGCTGACATTTTATGTTTATTTAATTGCAGCCCCGGAGTCTTTGGAATTTTGCATTCAAGGTGCTTAATTATTTGTTGAATTCATGTTTAGGAAGTATAAATTATAAAGCTCCTAGGCATTTTTCTATTTCCTTTGCCATAAAAAGTTAAATACGAGAAACAGCGTAGGCCATATTTTAAGAAATTGAATTTGTTTCATTTTTCTGTCCGGTAACCTTTTTTGCGTCTCCTATTCAATAAAATTCCAATTTCATTCCAATAATTTGCAATACGCTTCGCTTTCCAATTTCAATGACCGGAGGGTCAATAAAATTGGTTTTTCAATTTGCTCTTTCGCATTTGAAACGCTTGCGGTCAACTGACCAGGACCAAAACGTAAAAACCCTTATTTGAAAAGACCCCCAAATACCTTAACCCACAGCCGTTGACATGATGACGACACAAGTTGTTTGCGGTTAGACTTTTCTGTCGCATCATGCGGTCCGCACCCGGAGGTTAACTATAATTAACCAGTTTAGCCGTCATCCGCGCCAGCAGTTACCAATTGCCAATTGCCATGTATATATTATTTTTTCCAATTTGCTATCCTTGTTCCGATGCCGTTCTCTAATTGAGACCCTTTTGTTTTTGGCTGGCATGCAAATGAGTTGCTTGTTTCGAGGCATTCAGTTGTTGGCCTCCACATGTCAATTAATTTGGTTTCAATGATGGGCTTATCGCAAAAGAAAAAGGCTTGTAATGAGACTGTATAATTGGACGTCTTTGAAATTATTACTTTACTGTAATGACTTCATTTGTGGGGTGAATTCCCTTTTACTGTCTGTGCCTAGCAGTGCTTGTCGACGATATTGCTATTTTCCCTTGGGTTGCTCCTCACTGATCATCTATCATATAATTTTCTATATAGTTAGCCAGAATAAGTCATTCTACGCAAAATTGGAAATGTCAATAGCATCGATACTATTGTATTACCTATGTTAAATATCGATAATTAATCGATTTTTCTTTAAGCATCTCTTTTACAGTTTTTTTTTGAAGACAGGTTTTAAAATTTAAATAAAGACATTAAGAAAAAACCGAAATACAGTCTTATTCAGGTTTATAGGTTTTTTTTCTCTCTTAAAACATGTATTTAAAATCTGTCCTTCTATGGGACAATCATTAAATTGTGTGTAATAATTGCTTCTTTATCAAATATATTTTTTTAACGACCCGATCATGATTTTTTTTAACTGAAAATAATTAAGGGAAGCAAAAATAAATCTACATTGGATACGTATGTATGTATGTACCTATTAAAGTTTTACAAGTAATCCTTGAACAGATTTTTTCTGCTATTGGTGGTAAGTGTGGGTTGTGGATACATACGTGTGCCATAACTCAAGAATATAGGGACACCCCAAAACGGGGCGTGGCGGATAGTTTCGACGCCCTTTAATTTCCGGCGACAAATTCTTGTCTATAATACAGGTGGTCCCACTTTTTGGCGCAGCGAGTTCCCAACGTACTGCATCAGATGTGGCGATGGGATACGAGATCCTTACATACCTTACAGCGGTGGTGACGGTGATGAGAACGCGTCCATCAGAGTGATGATCCTCGCAGTTCGCATCGGTTTCTTGGCGAAAGTCGGCATTGGGAGTTGGCTGATCCGATTCTTAGGGTGGTCAGGGAATCGGTTACATGGAAACCGCCGAACAGCTGGCTATTGGTGGCGGGCTTAGACATTCGGTCACCGATCGGATCAGTCGCGGGGAACAAGTCGTAGGTCCCCATAGCGCCGTGGATAGCCTCGATGCAGTGCATCACAGTTGGTGCAGCAGATCCTTGGACACCTATCAGCGGCGACGATCAGCTGGCTACTGATGGCGGGCTTGGACATCCGGTCGCCGGAATCAAGTCGTAGTTCCTCTTGGCGCCGCGGATAGCCTCGATGCAGCGCATCACAGTTGGTACAGCAGATCCTTGGACACCTATCCGCGGCGACGATCAGCTGGCTACTGATGGCGGGCTTGGACATTCAGTAGCCGCTCGGAGCAGACGCCGGAATCAAGTCGTACCTCCCTTTGACGCCACGGATAGCTCCGATGCACTGATGCACTGCATCTCACTTGGCGCAGCAGATCCCTGGACACCTGCCAACGGCGACACTGTTGCCAACACGACGATACCGGAATGTTAAGAGCCAGGGACAGATGAGGATTATGATCTTTGGCATCCACTTCCTTGACCAGGCGGTCGCTGAGATCTGGAACTGGTGGACCCAAAGCTGGAGCTGCGCATCCCTCCTTGGCTAATCCAGAAGCTAGAACGAAAAAAAAATAAATACAATTACTTACCCAAAAAATTAGATTTCTCGAGCTTAAGTAATGATTTTTTTATCAGAACTAGTTGGGAATTATAAACACGGCGGGTGGACAAATTGGTTTGGCGGTTTGGCATTTGAATTCAAATTTAAATTTAATTTATAAAATTTTAACTGATTTTAACTGATCGTTGGAAAGACGGTTAGTCAGAGAAAATATTTAAATTCATTTTTCAAATGGCAAGGCGGTTAGGCAGAAAAAATATTTAAATTTATTTTTCAAATATTAACTGCTCTTTGGGCTCGAATTTCTATAAATTTATTTTTCAAATTTTAACTGATCTTTGGCAAGGCGGTTAGGCAGAAAAATTATTTAAATTTATTTTTCAAATATTAACTGCTCTTTGGGCTTTTTGTGTCCAATCGATATTTTCAAGACACAGTAATTTTACAGAATTCCAGGAACCCAACGGCTTTTGGGGCCCCATAATTAATAAGTATACTGCTGTTACTTTTTACAGGGTCTAATATTTAATTGAGATTATGGTGTGTGCGGGTAAAAAGCAACTACACTCTGAGACCGTCCTCACACCAATGTCATCAACAGTGGAACAGCAAACGAAACCCGACATCGATTTTGTTCTCAAGTTACACTCGCTTTTGTTTACACAAAAATTATGTTTAATGAGCAGCAACCCCAAACTTGAAGGCATCTTCTGGGGTTGGCACAACTGACAATTATAATTACAAGGTCTTAGGTTTTTCGTGAAAATTATTATTTTAATTACGACCCGCCCGAATTGCGAGGGTGGAAATGAGAGGAGGATAAATCGAGAAAGGGCCATGAAAACGAGACAGAAAGGCATTCGATACATTTATTACATATGCCATTTTGACAGATCATAAATTCGGCGATTTGAGTGATGTGTCTGTGCGACAATAAACTAAACGAAATATTCCGCTTTATGCGATTGTCTGCCGGTCATCAAAGCCCAGAAGGGAATGCTGCAGAAGACAGAAATCGTCTAATCAAGTGACATAATCAGTTTTTATGGGTACCATGGCAATCATAACTTTTTCCCATACACGAGTTGTATCGAGTTGAGTTTTATTCTCGCACGTTGATAATTTTTATTTCCGGCTGCTCTGCGAGATAACTTCGCTGCGTATGTCCTGTGCAAATAAAATACATTTTTGCTGCGCTTTTATTTCCCATCAGTTTCAGGGCCAAGAAGTCGCTTTCGCACCCGCTGTCGAGCCCAACCCCTCCCATCGGTAATAATCATTTATTTAATGTGCCCAAACATTTATTATTTCCGCTGACCTATCCCTGGCCTCGTCCTTTTCTCGCGTGAGTGTGTGTGTTTCCGGGCAGACCCCGGAATGGTCAAAGTTAGATTGGACACTTGCGCAATTTTCTCCTAATGAATCTAATTGAGTCTAACAAGTGGCCGACATCATGATGTTAATGTTAATGTTGTCTTCGCCGTCGCAGTGACCTTCATAATTTGCCGCTCTTTAAGATGGTTTTCCTTATGTGGCAAAAGTAACAATATTTTGTAGCGGAAACATGTAATTGAAATATAAGATATATGGAGTGCTAATAGCTCTTACTAATTTAATGGTTCTAAAAACCTACTTTCATGGATTTTCATGTTTATAAAAGAGACATATTCATTTGTAATTTAAGCGGTGAACATTGTCAAATTTTATTATTGACATTTAGAGTCGTACAATCTTTATTAGCTCTGTAATTTTTGTTGCAAGACAATTATCCATATTTGTTTCCGAAAGGACGCCGTGGAGGTGGAATTGGTAGAATACTAAGAATTGCACCATCAGCAGTTGGCAGGTGGGGCAGAAAGGGTGGTGGGGGAAGTGGGGGAGGTGGCGGTGGTGGGAAGGGAAAGCCTACAGGGCCACCGAAGTACTCGTGGTGATGGTAATGATGTTCGTGGCCTGGCGGGGATTTGGTTGTTGCTTCAGTGGTCGTAGAAGCAGTAGTGGTTGTAGTAGATTCTTCAGTGGTTGTGGTAGTTGTTGTTGAAGACTCCGTTGTTGTAGTGGTTGTTGGCTCCGGTGTCGTGGTAGTGGTTTCTTCAGTGGTTGTTGTAGTTGCTTCCGTAGTGGACGTTGTCTGCATGCATAATGGTAATGCTGGGAAAAGTATACACAATGGGTCTACAGTGGTAGTTGTCGGAGAAGCCGTGGTTGTTGTAGTGGCTTCAGTAGTTGTGGTAGTTGTGGGGGCAGGAGTGGTGGTAGTAGTGCAGGAAGCAGAAGTTGGAAAAAAGGGGCAAATTGGATTTTCAGTGATTATTGTAGTTGTAGCTGCAGTGGTGGTTGTAAATGTGGGGGCAGCAGTGGTTGTGGTAGTTGTGGGAGTAGCAGTCGTAGTTGTCGTTGTAGGGGCAGCAGTCGTAGTTGTAGTTGTAGATGCAACAGTGGTTGTAGTAGTTGTGGGGGCAACAGTGGTTGTAGTACTTGTAGGAGCAGCAGTCGTAGTTGTGGTTGTAGGGGCAGCTGTGGTTGTGGTAGTTGTTGGGGCAGCAGTGGTTGTGGTAGTTGTGGGCGCCGCAGTGGTTGTTGTAGTTGTGGAAGCAGCAGTGGTTGTGGTAGTTGTTGGGGCAGCAGTGGTTGTGGTAGTTGTGGGCGCCGCAGTGGTTGTGGTAGTTGTGGGGGCAGGAGGAGGGGTAGTAGTGCAGAAAACAGATGTTGGAAAAAAGGTGCAAATTGGATTTTCAGTGATAATTGTAGTTGTAGCTGCAGTGGTGGTTGTAGTTTGCGGGCAAGACGGATATATTGGTAAAAGTATGCATATTGGATTTATAGTTGTTGATGTAGTTTGAGCGGAAATTGTTGCGATTGGCAGTGATTCATACAGCCCGAAAAGCAGAGCCAACTGGATGAACTAATATAATACAAAAAATTTTTATATCATTGAAGGAACTAGGATTTGTAGAACTTACCATCTTGAGTTCTCTGGTTGCACTGATAATTTACATTTTTGCGTCAACTATTTATGCGGAAAGCTTGCCCGAAGGTTTCTTTGTTATTCAATTGAGATAAGCAAATTCCATTACTTGAACCCATGTCAATTAAAGAACACCATTTGTTTTGTGTATTTTGAAAGCTTCTCAAGATAACCAGTGTCTCATTTGTTTCGGTAACTTAAAGACAATTTTGTTAATAGAATGTATATGCATATTGTAAATATGTATCTTAAAAAGTACACTTTAAGTTGTATTTAAGATAGGTATGAAATTGATTTAAAAATGTACTTCAATTCCAATAAATATTTGCAATATTTTTCCGTTTCCATTTAACTAGCCCCTTGAGTTTTTGATGGCAAATTAAAAAATAAGCCCTAGGCGGTTTCGTAGAAACAAAAAGTAGCTCAAATCACAGCTCATGGATAAAGCCAATGGGAAAATGTTAAATGAAAATATTTNTTGTGGGCGCCGCAGTGGTTGTTGTAGTTGTGGGAGCAGCAGTGGTTGTTGTAGTTGTGGGGGCAGCAGTGGTTGTGGTAGTTGTGGGAGCAGCAGTCGTAGTTGTCGTTGTAGGGGCAGCAGTGGTTGTGGTAGTTGTTGGGGCAGCAGTGGTTGTGGTAGTTGTGGGCGCCGCAGTGGTTGTTGTAGTTGTGGGAGCAGCAGTGGTTGTGGTAGTTGTAGGGGCAGCAGTGGTTGTGGTAGTTGTGGGGGCAGGAGTAGTGGTAGTAGTGCAGAAAACAGATGTTGGAAAAAAGGTGCAAATTGGATTTTCAGTGATTATTGTAGTTGTAGCTGCAGTGGTGGTTGTAGTTTGCGGGCAAGACGGATATGTTGGTAAAAGTATGCATATTGGATTTATAGTTGTTGATGTAGTTTGAGCGGAAATTGTTGCGATTGGCAGTGATTCATACAGCCCGAAAAGCAGAGCCAACTGGATGAACTAATATAATACAAAAAATTTTTATATCATTGAAGGAACTAGGATTTGTAGAACTTACCATCTTGAGTTCTCTGGTTGCACTGATAATTTACATTTTTGCGTCAACTATTTATGCGGAAAGCTTGTCCGAAGGTTTCTTTGTTATTCAATTGAGATAAGCAAATTCCATTACTTGAACCCATGTCAATTAAAGAACACCATTTGTTTTGTGTATTTTGAAAGCTTCTCAAGATAACCAGTGTCTCATTTGTTTCGGTAACTTAAAGACAATTTTGTTAATAGAATGTATATGCATATTGTAAATATGTATCTTAAAAAGTACACTTTAAGTTGTATTTAAGATAGGTATGAAATTGATTTAAAAATGTACTTCAATTCCAATAAATATTTGCAATATTTTTCCGTTTCCATTTAACTAGCCCCTTGAGTTTTTGATGGCAAATTAAAAAATAAGCCCTAGGCGGTTTCGTAGAAACAAAAAGTAGCTCAAATCACAGCTCATGGATAAAGCCAATGGGAAAATGTTAAATGAAAATATTTCCAACTCATTGATTGACCGAATCTCCACTCCGGCCCTTCAGTTTGCATATTTGTGTGCAGACATAAAAAAGGGAGCAACCGAATGTTATTGGGGGGTTGTGTTTACTGTACAGTATGCCCTCAGAGCTCAGTCTATGAAATAATGAACGCATGAATGATTGCATACTTTTCGCTTGCTTGCCGCCCAACATTTCCATTGTCATTTTTTCGTACTTGCTCCTTTTTGGATATGAAAAAACACCGAAATCGGTTAATGTTTATTGAAAAAGCATAAAATTCGTTCTACCAGAATGGAAAATATGCTTTTGATACAATTATTGTGCCTATCTACAGGCACCGGTCCTCAGAGCACACACCCCCGAAATAGGCAAGTGAACTGAATCCCTCCCTCCCCCACTCTGTCATTTCCCGCCAAACTTTTTTGTTTTTTTAATGTGTTTTTCTTTTTGCCTATTTTTTTTCGTTTGAGTTCATTTCGCCCCCGTCACGCGGCTCTTTTGACTGCGAGACCCCAAAGGGCATGCAGTTATATGGGTCGCTTGCCGTTGATAAAAATACTGGATGATATGCGGCAGCCGGATGGATATGCACAGGTCGGATGTATCTGCGTGTGGGCCTGCAAGGGCGAAAGGCAATTTCATGGTCACATGGTGGAACAAGACAAGATTCGAGTTCAAGGCAAGGCATGGTGACACCTTCAATTTGTTTACTCTGAATTTGTGGTATTGCAGCGAAATGAAACAATAAAATGTGTTAAAAATTCCTATTAAATCCCAAAGTATCAATATTGTGCAAGCTAATGTTGCTAACCACAACGTTTTACAGGAAACATTATAACCCGTTCGAGAAGAAGACTTAAACGATGCCATCCATCATATTCTTCTACGAGGATTCTTATATAAATTGTACCTTATATCATTTTGTTAAAAATACTGTTAATTTAAATTGTAAGTAATTATCCCAAATGTCATTATAATCTAAAGTTCAATGAGTTCCAATTGTATTGTTCTGTGTAACACAAAGACTCATGGTATTTCTTGAATGTTGTTAGGATCGTCAAGAACTTTATTTTTATGATTTACACATTACAAAGTGTTCTTTTAAATGTAATATTTTATTATTGGCTAATGTTAATAGAATAAATAATCTATTAAATATTATATAAAATATAAAAGAACACAATAATGAAAATAAAATAAATTTTAAATGTGCTTTTCTGTTCCGCTAAGATTTATTTTAGGTGCGCGTGTTAAATTAGTAATATAAGCTTTACATAACATATTGGGATTACCCAAAATTTGTATTTATTATTGAATTTCGTGCTTTGCTGTTTTTTTCTATAGCATTCTGTCTTAATTAAACATGTAAAATCACAACAAAGATCGCAGAGGACATCTAATTTGATTTAACTCACGCCTTGGCTTTTATTAGCAACATTTTCGATTATAATTTAAATGAACGCAGAAATCTTGTGACAAAATCGCAAACACACACAAACCAGGAGTGAAAAAACAGCTTGGTGTGAAAATTACATTGCTTTGATATTCAAATGCTCTTGTAAAGTTTCATTTGCCTTTGCGACCGCAACTCATTTTCACAATTTTCACAGAATTTTCGAATTTTATGCATTATTCAAAAGTGCTGCCTGGGTCAGCGATAAGGGTTAAGCGTGCAGGAGAGGGAAGGGTTGTGGGATGGATGCTCACGAAACATATTTGATATTTCATGCCCAAATAAATGCAATGAAAATTCATCAATTGACTCGACTCAACTCAACTCTCGACTCGCCGTCAACGCCTCAGTTGGCATTCGACACTGTGGCCCCATTTGCATATAAATTGCTTTTGACATCGTTTGTTTGCCAAACACTTTCCGCTGTCCCCTTCCCTCTCCCCCAAAAAACGAAGTCCTTTTTTTTCGTTTCTCCCAATGCTGGCCATGTCAAGTGCTTATCAGCCTGTTGGCATCTGTTCGGAAAAGCAATTGCAGAGCTCTCAGCAACGTTTTTTTAATTGCCACAATTTGCGCTTAAACGCTTTGCCATTTGCAACCAATGCGCCTGCAGCAAGCCGAGGAAAAAAACACCGAAATTGAGGAAAACAAGCGGCACCCATGGTGACAATTATATAGAGCAGTTCACTTCCTATCCAGGTTGGGAAATCGGAGCGGGCGGGGCAGCTGCCCCCGGGTCGGCATCGGAGGCTTACAAGTTGGCCCATTAGGGCCACGCGCGCTGTCTGCGGCGCATCTTTCCTTTTTTTATCCTATTTGTTGTTGGCGGGAAAAGGCGGGCATTGGGGGGCGGGAATGTCAACTTAAATGCCAACAACAAGAATGCAGTAGGCGGAGTTTCCAAAAGACGCCAAACAAGTCGAAAATTGAGTGCTCTAGACTTTGTTTTACCCCTAAGAAATATCTCTTAAAAGATTGGCCCTTCAATTTAAATTTTATTTACATATAATTAAAAGAAAATTTTGAAATATGCTAATTAATTTTTGCCAAGGCAATTTCACAAGAGATGATGGTATTTGATTTTAAGCCTACCAATTGTTTATTTCACATTGAAAGGTGCAGGTGTATGTGATAATTTGGCTTAAGAAAATCTTAAATTTCTTTATAAGTGTTTAAAAAAATAGTACGAAATTCCCCTAATGAAATCTTATTAAGGTATTATAAAATATACCATAAACTATGTCTGAATTTGTTTTAAATTTTTTGGTATAATATATTTTGAAATATTTTGAAATAAATTTCTGTCAAAGCATTTCCATAAGACGTCATGGTTTTTGATTTCAAGTCTATTAAATTTTTGTATATAAAAATGTGAAACGACCAATTGTTTATTTGATATTAAAAAGTGCAGGTGTATGTGACAAATTTTCATTAATTAATCGCTTGAATTTTGATAAAGATAGTACGAAAATTCTCTGTAAAATATACTATAAACTGCGCCTGGTTTTGTTTAAAATATAAGGCGAAGATTGGAAAACGATTTATCGAGACTTGCTGTAACTATTGTTATTTTCCTTAATAGAAAAAATTTCATACCAAAATCTTTATAAATGAATTTAAAGCCGCCAATTCGAAGCATAATTGCTTCACTCAAACGTTTTGGTTTTCATTTTGGAGCGCGACAAAGTGTCTGGGAAATTGTGAAAACTCCTAGGATCGGTAATTTTCTTCGCCGAAGGGCAACATGCGGCGTTGACACAAAAATTCGTTAGAAAAGCCCCCAAGAACAAGACGTTAGGAGAGCCATAGGAAAAGCGCTGGAAAAATAACCGCGACACAGTCGACAAGGATGGCAACTGAGGGTGACATTATTTTTCATGTCAATGCCTAAAAAGGACCAACAAGAGTAATAAGAGTGGAAAAAAGAAGCTGGCACAAGACTTTTGGCGGTTTGTTGTTTGCCTGGCTGATTCTTTTGCATTTTTGATGGCAAAAGCCACGCCCCCCGCGCCAAAGGTACGCCCCCCGAGGGCAGGTGTTGTGCGCTTTGTTTCTATTGTCATCAAGTGGAATTGGCTTTTAATGTTGCCGCTGAGATATCTTAAGAATAATTGTTTTGCGTGTTTTTCTTGATTTCCACGGGCTCAACCATTTTGTATAGGCCCCGCAGGTGCGTTTTATTCCTAGCCAAAAAGATTCGTGGCCCTGAGTTTTTAAATGTTTACTTAGGGTCATGTTGTAAGGGCGGGTTGGGAGTTCCTTCCGATGGTCTTGGGAGTTATTAATCGAGGGAAAGAGGCGAGAAAGTTTGGTGCTTGTTTCCGTTTCTTGAAAAAATTACGGTCCTCGCAATAATTAAATAAAAATTTCATGAATTTTGGGAAATTTAATGCAGTTTATAATTGGTAACTTTGTATACCCAAGTTTCTTAACCACTTAATCACGTTTTGTTTTCTTTTCGGCTATTTTTAGCTTTCTAAATAGTTTATCTTGAACATTTTCCGAACCAGTTTCGAGGAGGAAATTGTTCTCTTAAATATGCAAATCCCGCTGCGTGTGTGCACGCATCATTTTCGATTTAAATATAAATTAATATTCTAACACGCTTAGGTTATGGGTTTTTTGTTCAGTTTCGTTTTGGTTCTTAATGAAGTCGACGAGGAGCCAGAGTCTGGCTCTGATTTCCCAGCCTGAGCGAGCATCCTCAACTGTTCATTTAAATTTAAATCCGTGTGTGTGTTCGCCTTGCTCATTTAATCTTAATTAAAAACCGGTTTTCGGGTTGCTTTTTTTTTATTTTTGGCTCTGCAACAACGAGATGGCCCCAAAATGTGTGCTACGGTGTTTTATTGCGTCTTTTTAAGCAGAAACGGGTTGTGGACATGGACATGGCCTGGCGCATTTATTTAGTATTCATCATATTTCTGATTTATTCAGTGGCAAATGGGCACGCGTATTTATGCTTATAATTACATCCAGCACCGATTTAAGAGCAAGGAGCAACCACACGGGGGTTGTTGTAATGTGAGGTTGTTTATTCATATGAAAACTGTTGTTCTTTTGGTTCGTTAATAGTTTACGCATTTCACGGTTGGGTTTACACCTTTGGGACTAGATTAATGCCGTTGAGGGGGTTGAAAATGTGTGGATGGTTTTGTTTTGGGGCATAGCCAAAGGCGCTTGAGATTTTAAAATTTAGGTCAAGGGGAATATTAAGGTACAAATGGTATAGTCTATTGAGATTATGCAATGTAAGTAACAGGGAAGATGAAGCCTACCGACCCTATAAGGTATATAAATTCTTGATAGCCCCAATATCCGAGACGATATAGCTATGTCCGTCTGTCTGCTCGTCTGTCTGTCCGTCTGTCCGTCCGTCAGTATGTATGGACACGTCGTCCTCAGAGATGGTAAGAGCTAGAGACGTAATTCTTTTTGCTTTAAGTGCGTTAATTGTATGCGCAGAATATGCCATTTTTGTATAAAGGTTTCGGCCCTTCCCTCTGTTGTATTTTTCAAAAAACATATTTGTCTTGTCAATAAGTGTCTATATCTCCGAATTGATTAGAACAAGCGCTATGAATCTTTTTGCTACAAAATTTTTGCTACTAAAAATGATAATATCTAGCTACATATGTGCTAAGTTTTAGAAAGATCGGACAATAAATAATGAAGATACGTCCCACAAATATGTTCACCGTCTTTGCAAAGCATCTAAATCGGATGACGTCATATTAACCATTTCAGCTTTGACTTAATTTGGGGTTATAAATAGTTACATTATAGCTACAGCGTTGCTACTTTTTTTTAGGATATTTTAAATGCATTCTCACCCAAAAGTAATTCCAGTTTGGTTTCAAAATGCCTCTAAGATAAGCCATTTTGCATTAACACATTATAAACTTCCAGCTCGAGCGTTACGCGATATTTTATAACCGAAAATATGATAAACATCAAAAGTGACTTTTCAACTGCGCCATAAAAATTGATACAGGCACACTCCACTCCACATATGCCAGTGCTATGTATTTTTTTTGCGCTAAAATTTTCAATAATTCTGCAATTTGAGGGCAGACAAGGGTTGGAGGGGCGAGCGCTACCTTTTGACGCACTTAATCTGCCAATAAAAGTAAATCAAAAGGCAGTGGAAACCCCCAAAACAACCCCCGAACCGAAAACGAGAGCAGTTCAAGAGGCATTTCCTGTTTTAAATTGAGGTATGCCATGGGATATTGCCGATATGGATATGGGATATGGCAAAAATTCCTTGCCCATTTTTTCTTGCCTTTTTTTCGCATCTTCAATAAATTGCCGTTGTTTCTGCTGGGGCGGTGGATGCGCTGGGTGGTTGGGCGGCTGTTCTGTGTTGAAAAGTGTAATTTTAAAAAGTCATAATCGCAGATAAGTGCGGTCTCAAATTGCCGGAGCGACGGACCCGGGCGAGCGCACAAATGCCTGACAGAAGGCTATTCATTACAACGACTCATCAGGGTTGGGCGAAACGAAATGGCCATGGGTGCATCTATACACATATAACATAACATACGAGTGCGATGGTCTATCTTTCACTCCCATTTTTACACAACTTTTGCCTATAATCCCCATGCCCGCAACAACAAAGGGAATGCAAAGGGAAAAAAGAGGCACTGGAAAACCGAACGATTTACCAATTTTCATTTCAAGTCCATTGTTGCCGCAGCTCTGCCCCTGCTCCCCTGCCACCTCCATGATGTATGGAGGTATTAAAAGTTATTGAAAAAATTGCTGACAAAAGAAGTATAAATATTTACGCAAAATACTATTTGAAAGTCAAGAGGCAGACGGGATCCGGTGGAAGGTGGGAAGTGGAAGCTGGCAGGGAAGCCGCGGTGGCTCAAAAGCCGATTTCAAGCATTGTGAAGAGCAAATGCAAATGATTGGCCTCTTTGATGTTATCCACATCCTCGACGAATTTCTGGAACAAGTACCGACTCTTAATCTCGGACTCTAGATTTACCAGGCTTAAGTTTACCTATATGCGGCTTGCGGGATGTTTTAATTACAATAAGCTGCCAGTTTGGGATAACTTTGAATTTTAACTTATATTTAGAGTTAGGTAGCTAACAAAATCCTAAAACATTTTATATATTTTATTGTTAAAACAAGTAGAAACTCTGTAGGCGAGATTTTCCGATAACGAGATACCCTGTACCTAGCATATACAAATTTATATGACGTCATCCGGTATTACCCCTGAGAAGGGATGGTTTAATTTTGTTTTTACCATATCTTCATTACTTATGGTCCGATTTTTATAGAACTTGACACAAGGCTAGATATTAAAATTATTAGATGCAAGCAAAAAGATGTATATCTTTAACTCATACCATCTAGGAGAACTTCGTGCTCATACATATAGACGGACAAGCGGACACACAGCGGACATGGCTAGATCGACTGTGGATACTGATCAACATATACCTTTATACTTTATAAGGTGGGAAAAGTCTCCTTCTTCCTGTTACATAAATTTACACAAACTTATTATATAGTTTTCTACCTTAAGACGGAATGTAATTTACAAAAAAAGACAACAGACAACAGAATATTGGCCCTTCAAATACTCTTAGAGATGTTTTAATGTGTTTTACTTTAACCGTAAGCCAATTGAAATCAAAAGAATATTTTCCAGACTTGGTTTTGCTTGATTGGCTAATGTTTACGCTTCTAGAATTTTATAAATAATACTAGCAGTGTCATAAATAAACGTCTTTATTTGAGCATAAATCTCTCCGAATACATTTTAGTTAACAACATTGTCTTCACTGCATCTCCAGTCATCGCACATGAAGGAAGATTCGAGTTTAATTAAAAACTCACAGCCCATGAAAATCCGAAAGAAGTTGAGCCAGCAAAACAAAAGTTTTCCCCAACCCCCCCGACTGCGCTCCCTAGAGCCACAAGATATAAATAAAAACCGAAAATGCTATAAATTTTATGTGGAATATAATTGCTTAATGGCGATGGCATTTCCCTTGGCATAATTGCCACATTTCGCACCTTGTGGGAGGCTTTTGGCTCCGAGTTGTGGAAATAAAAATTAATTTCAATTTCAAGCAGGTCTGCCTGCCATCCTAGGCATGAGGAACAACAATAACAAGACAATTACACACCGCACACGCGAAATGAGCTGAACCCGGGGACCGACCGACCGACCACACCCCTCGTTCTCTAACAAGGACACCGCACCGACAAATTGTTGGCCGCCGTTTGTCGAGTAGAAAATTGAAATTAAAAAGAAAATGCACAAAGGCAAAAAATGTCTAAAATGTTAACAACATTTCGCTAGCGTCGTCGGTGGTGGGAAATGGGTGTGTGCTATGTCATCCCGGTGGAAACTGTGGGAAATTGTCGCGTCTTGGGCGATAAATCAGGCAGGTGTCGTCGGCGGTTGGGTGTTAAGCATCTTTCTTTCTCTGCCCCTCTTGCCAATGTCCTATACCCGGTGTGTGCGGTCGCATTAAAAATGCAGCAAAGTTGCCCCAGAACAAGCTACATAATAAACCACCGACCTCCCCGCCTTTTATTCGCTGTTCATTCCCGCGCCATTTCAATATTTCATGCAAAAAGGCGCAAGTAATTAAATTCAAGGAAAACTAACAGCAGCTACGACCGCACTGTAAAAATGCCATAATTATACGCGACTGCATGTCGTGTGGGCTTAGTACTATGTGCCGCCCTTAGACCCTTAGACCCCGGGAAGGCTGCCGACCCGCGGAGCGCACATACTCGTACGCCGGGCGTCATAACCTTTTACCGCCTTCGCCGAAAGACTTTGCTCCGACATCTTCATCTTCATCGTCATCGTCGGCCTGGTTTGATTCCGTTTGGTTGGGCTCAAATACCCTGCACAACTCTGGTAGCAGGCATGATTGGCACAAAATTAGACCCACATTTATCGGTTTGCCATTGGCCGAAATTTCGACAGACTCTATAAGCTGGAAAACTATTAGTTTATGATCCAAAGGTATCAGTATTGCAGGGTCTCCGTGGTTTATTAGTAATCAGGAGATTTACAAAGATCTAATTGTTCTTAAGGTTAGAATCGAAATAATTGAAAGAGTTATCCATGCTGTACCTTCCCCATAGATTTTAGACCCTACCCATAGTTTCGGACATTCCCCATAGTTTCTAGAGTTATCTCATAATGGACCTACCCAATCGATTTTAAGAAAAAAAAAATGTAAATATTTGTAAATAATTCTATCATTTTTAATAAAACCAGTTTGTTACTATATATTTGTTAAATCAGTGGAACAATACTAATTCTTTTAGTTTTAATATTAAGAGTTTTAATATAAGAAACACAAAATTACAACACTCTGTTTATTTTAAATACCCTTCAACAAGTTCCCTCTGCTTATACAGTAACCACATTTTTGCAACGCTTTTTTGGGGCTGGGAAACAGGACTCCCTCGACCTCTCCGACCTGCGACCCCTGACCGCCCACCCCAGCTTTTCTTGTAATTTTCGGCTGTGCGGGGGCTGTGTCTTAATCCTTTTTCCATTATTATTTTCATAATTCTTATTTACATGACGCCAAACGTCTTCGTCTCGGTCTCGGTCTCGGTTGGCGTCGCCCTTGCTGAGATTTTTGTCTGTTATTGTTGTGGGGGGGCGGGACCAAGACCCAATCCCCCAAGCCCTGAAATTTCCCAACCCGAAAACAAGGCCACCCAGGGTCGTGCATCAAGGGGGTCGGCTCCTATGTCCAAATTTGACTACCCAAATAGTTTTAGACTTTCTTTCATTCATAATTATAAAAATGTAGAAAAATTTACCAAGATGACCCCTTCTCAAGGTATATCACCCAGGACTCTGGGTAGAGCTGTCTCTTTCGCTTGACACTTTTTAATGTTTGGCGAAAAATTATTTTCTTATAACTGAATTATTTACTGAATTCGCGCCGTTACCTTTGCCGTGCCGTCGCCGTCGCCGTCGCCGTCCCTGTTGCGTTTTACCCCTTTCAGCGATTTTTCTTCGGGGGCTGTCGCTTTCGCTTTGCCAACCCCTTATCGTGCTTTACAAATTTATTACTCATACGCCCCGCCCAGCCAGCCCCAGCTTTCCACTTCGGCACTCTCCACTTTTCCGGGACAGACCCAGTTCGGAATGATTCGCTCGCTGGGTGGAAATTGCGGGTGGAGGGGCAATAAAAAATACGAAAGCCATGGACCGGGGGTGCGCGCATGTGAGAACTGCATAATTATGAGCGCAAAACGGATTTAATTTTTAATTAAAGCGCATTTGAGTGTCTCCGCCCCACAGGGCCCTTGTTGCTTTTGGAAGCACTTTTCGTTTTTGGTTTGTTTGCGTTTTGGTTTTACGCTGTCTGAGTTTCTGATCAAGCGTCTTTATGGCTTTTTGTTATGAATTTACTGATCGGATTTTAATTATTTTTATAAAAGAATATCTCTATTTAATTTCATGATACTTTTTTTTCTGGAATATTTCACTTTGTTCGTTGGTTGCCTACAAATTCGCCCCTAGTGGAGCTTAAATTTCATTCCTTGTCGTACTTGAAAGCTGCACAGAAGCTCCGCTTGGTGATGGCCACTTGTAATTGTATCTCCTCCCACTCCGGCCACCTGCTCGTCACTCCCCTGCCATTCACCGGCCTTGTGCGCTCAATATTATGCTTTCATTTCTGTTTGCCAAGTGTTTGCATAAAGCGCGCGTTGACTGACCAAGCACCCCACTCGCCGCCAACCCTTTGCCAGCACCCACCCTCCCACCATCACCCACCATCACCCACCACCCCCAGAACTCAGCCGTCCAAGTAACGGACATCGATAACGAGTCGCCTGTTTAACCACAGGTTCCCCTCCTGTTTTTCCGGCACCAAGCCCGCAACTGCGACAAAATTCGGGGTCCTACTAAGATAATTATGTCTATGCCTTTTCAAAACAATTTAATAAAAAGTATGCAATCAAATTTTATTTAGAGAAATTATCATAGTGTTCCTGAAGATGATCTATGGGTTAATATAAATCGATTTTATTGGTAAAACTACAATGTTTTATCGATTGTAATCTACATTTTAGTAGTCTCAAATATTTAAGAAAACGCTTGGGATATTAGTTCTGATTGCCAACTAATTACAGAATTTGAATTATAAAATTTACAATATTTTAAGTGCCAATAAACTTATTCTATTTTCTAATTAAATAAAACATACATGTTGTTTGTATTTATTTATTTTATTTTTTAGACCTACTATGCTTTAAATTGATAACGTAGCTTTTATAGATTCTTATTTTATATAGTCAATAATATTGTCGTTTCATCACAAACTCCCAATCATAAATGAGACAATTTACTTTTAGAAAACGGATGGTATATTAGTTCTGAGTCCAATCTTTCTACCGCATTTGAATAATTAAATTTGCAATATTTCAAGTGCCTTTAACACTCATTTAATTTGAATATTAAGTGAAATATTAGTTAATTTCAAATAGGTGTACCTATGCTTAAATTTATATTATATCTCTTTTAAGATGATTGTTTTATTATTGTAGTTATTAAAATTATTGTTTTATCACTAACTCCCGATCAGAAATTAGGAAATGTATTCAAATGTAATGTATTTTAAATAGTCTAGACTCTAGAGCAGCGGTGGACATAGATTCTCAACTTGGGAGCCGGCCAAATGAGCTATGGGGTGCCCACCGCTGGTCTAGACTTTAGAGCTCAAATATTTCAGAAACGCTGGGGATATTAGTTTTGAGTGCACTTCCAGCCCAGTTCCACTCCCAGTCCAGATCCCAATCCCACTGCCAGCCCAGTTCTTGATGCAAGCCCGTTCCACTTTCAGGCTGCCCCGACGCTGATGATGACACTCATAACAATTGCGCGACGGCATTTTACCTGAACAAACTTTGATACATGGCTCGTTGCTCGATGGCCAGAAGAGCAAGTGGCGGAGCTGCACTGGCGGTGGAGGAGTGCAGTGGCGGGTTGGAGGGTTGCAGCTGAAGGCAGTGGCCAAAACCAAACCAAACCAAACCAAACCAAACGTAAACGCAAATGAAAGCAAAATGCAGCCATGTCAGCAGCAGCGGCAGCNGAAGGCAGTGGCCAAAACCAAACCAAACCAAACCAAACGTAAACGCAAATGAAAGCAAAATGCAGCCATGTCAGCAGCAGCGGCAGCGGCAGCAACAACGTGGATCCAATGATAGCGGGGCCCTGATGGCTGCTAACAAAACAAGTGGGCCAGCAGCAGTGGGCGCCACTGGTGGGTGGGTGGTAGGATGGGCGGTATGTGACTTGACCATTTGGCAGTTGGCACTCGAATGCAATTTCAGTAATTAAAATAAACAACAGACGCCGGGGTGCCCGCTGCAGTTTGACTCCTGCAGCGGTCTATGCGGTCCGCCTCTCCGATGACAACGTCCTCATCATCATCGACATATCATTATCGCACAATCCTTGCATCCATTTGGGCCAATTGCTTTGTCAAAATAAACAGCAAGCGTGAGCTCCACTGGCTCTAAGCTCGCCGCATTTGGGATACTCTATGCACAGAGCGGTGCTAATATCCATCACTAAACTATATAAAAAAATGGTTATCAAATTATGCCGCCTGGTGCGAAATATTTACAGTAGTCGAGCGTGACACACTTTTGCTTTGGGGTTGATCTATTGTCTAAGGCATGAAATTAACCTTAATTTATAGTATCTTTCACATGCATACGAGTATACTCTAGGCCAGCAGGACCATCCCCCATTTGGGACATAATAAAAGGTCCCCAACGAGGCTTGAGCGTATGCAGCGGATTTTGCGGCCAGAGACGAGCACCGGAATTGACTTAATTAAATGCAATTTTCATTGCGTTTTTCGCCATTTGACTGCGCAATTTACTGTTCATCCCATGGAGTGAAAATGCGAGCGAGGCATTGTCACTTGGTGGGTTTTTATGTTTGTTTAATTGTGGGCGATGCGCTTCGCTTTATGCTTATTTATGATTTAATTAAATGCGATGCAGTCGGCAAAATGAGCCATGTAAGTGAACGTTGTGGATGGGCGTCCTGGGGACGGAGAAAGGCCTTTCAAGGGTGACGGTGGCATCCACCGATTGACTGGGCTGGAGTGTTTATTTTCGTTTCGAGACGTTCTTTGTGGCCAGAAAATGACCACAGAAACTCATTCAATTAAGCTGCCCGGCCATAATGAGGAAATTCATTGCCTCCGTTCAAGGAACCCTTCCTCCCCAAGTATTACCTATTAAGCATACATTTTTATTCAAGCATTCATAAAAAATTGTCAGAATTTATTCCAACAATTCGGACAAGTCGAGCTGAAGGCCCCCGTTGTCATTGCTCAACATTACCGCTACCTATTAATTTTAAATTAATTGTTAGCTCTTCATAAATAAATAAATAAATTCGGACAAGTCGATTTGCTTTTTATTTGTTTGCCCTATCCTGAAGGAAACCTCCTTTTTTTTGCCAGCTCAGCTTCATCTTGTTTTCGTCTTTGAATAATTGAATTCTTCTGCTTGACGAAACACAATCTTCCATGCACAACCGACAGAGTTGATCAATCAATAGCAAAGTTAATTAAGCCTTTCTCTCGCCGAACTAGATAAAAACAGATTTAAATTGAAAAATTCTAATTTTCTGTCTCTAGAGTTAAAATTGTGTACGCCACTGAATTTCTTGGTTTTCCCAACAGATTTTTAAAATAAACTGGCATCACGCAATTCGGAATATGCAATTAGTTTTTCTCTATCTATTATAGTCTCCAAAATCTAAGCGTTCATATGGATAGACGGACGGACAGACGGACGGACAGACGAACGGACAGACGGACGGAAAGACGGTCGGAAAGACGGACATAGCTAGAGCGACTTGACTGTTGCTGCTGATCACGAATTTATATACTTTATGGATTCTCCCTCAATTCATTATATCCGTGTACTTTTTAAGAACCACGTTTAAAAATGTTTCGTGAGTTTTATGTACAATAGAGCCTGTCTTCCTCAGAATGGATATAAAATAAGTAATTAAGGACCGCTGAAAATCTATTTATTTACGAAATTTTTTTTTTACATTCTTTTAAGACCGTTTTTTTTAAGTTTAAACCAATCTTCAAACGTCTTTTGTCCTTTTATTCCTGTGTCCTTCTATCAATTGAATCCACCCTTGATCTAAGAGGACCAGTTTCTAGGGGAATGAAAGATAAATACAATGTTTATAAATAAATTTGTTTGATACTTACCATAATAGGCTAGAGCAATTATTGCCAGAAATATTGCTACACCGCTTGAGAAGGACATGTTGTTTTATTAAAAAATGCAAGTGAAATGCAAGCATGTAACGTTTTATTTGAGTTATATGTACAATTTTTTTCGATGGATTCGTTTTGGATATAATTCCATGTTCCGGCTTATTTTCTCTAAATTATATAAAGGACTAGGAAATTATTGCGGTCACGGACCTAAATTGTATTAAATTTGACGCACTTACATGCAGTAAAAATAGGGGGGAAAAAAACAATAGTTTGACATTTACGTAACTTCTGTCAAATCTGATATTTTTAGAATATCTGAAGTTAGTTTGCAGGAATCGATTCAATTGTTCTTACCCAAAAACCTATCAAATAATAGAAATATAAAAATAAAAAACAATTCTAACTTCTGGTAGATGTGCTAACAACAGTCATATAAAATATTTATTCGTCATAATTTTACAATTGCCCCTAAATAATTATTAGAATAACTGAAGTTAAAGATCCATTCAATTGTTCCCTCCCAAAAATTTTTCTTGCTTAAGCTTTATTATGAAAATATCGTAAATGCATATTTATTAGCGCCAAATATATATTTTTAGGTTTTTATTAAGTTTGTGAAAAAGCCTTGCACCCGTTATAAATTTAAAACAAATAACCTATGGTATTTTGTAAGCAAATCGACATTCATGCGTCTACCTGGATCTAGGGGGATGAAAGATAAATAAGATGTTTATAAATGCAATTATTTGATAGTAGTTACCAAAATAGGATAGAGCAATTATTGCCAGAAATATTGCTACACCTCTGAACAAGGTCATGTTGTTTTATAAAAAAATTCAAGTGTAAAGCAAGTATTAATAGTTTTATTAGAGTTATAT
Source organism: Drosophila ironensis (assembly GCA_021223825.1). Classification (NCBI taxonomy): domain Eukaryota; kingdom Metazoa; phylum Arthropoda; class Insecta; order Diptera; family Drosophilidae; genus Drosophila; species Drosophila ironensis. The sequence continues at coordinate 924,111 of JAJJHQ010013222.1, forward strand.
GAAATATGTTTCCGATTGCTTTGTTTTGGATACCATAAAATGTTCCTTTTAAGACCGTTTTTTTTAAGTTTAAACCCATCTTTAAACGTCTTTTGTCCTTTGACGCCTTTGCAATTGGATCCAAGAATCTGCACCTTTTTCTAGGGGGATGAAAGATAGATACGATGTTTATAAATGAAATTTTTTGATAGTACTTACCAAAATAGGATAGAGCAATTATTGCCAGAAATATTGCTACACCGCTTAACAAGTTCATGTTGTTTTATTAAAAAATGCAAGTGAAATGCAAGCATGTAACGTTTTATTCGAGTTATATGTACAATTATTTCGATGGATTCGTTTTGGATATAATTCCATGTTCCGGCTTATTTTTTTTTAATTATATAAAGGACTAGAAAATTATTGCGGTCATGCACTTAGATGCAGTAAAAAAATGGGGAAAAAAAACAATAGTATGACATGTACGTAACTTCTTTTAGATCTGCTACCAGTTATATTCGTCATAATTTCACAATTGACCGTAAATTATATTTAGAATATCTGAAGTTAGTTTGCAGGCATCGATTCAATTGTTCTTACCTAAAAACCTTTGAAATAATAGCGGTCACGAACTTAAATTATATTAAATTTGACGCATTTACGAGTACATGTAGATAAAATAGGACAAATTAAATAAAAAACAATTCTAACTTCTGGTAGATGTGCTAACAACAGTCATATAAAATATTGATTCGTCATAATTTCTCAATTGCCCCTAAATAATTATTAGAATATCTGAAGTTAAAGATCCATTCCATTGCTCTCTCCCAAAAAAACGTTCTTGTTTAAGCTTTATTATTCAAATATAGTAATATCTGCATATTTATTAACGCCAAATATTTATTTTTGGGTTTTTATTAAGTTTGTGAAAAAGCCTTGCACCCGTTATAAATTTAAACAAATTACCCATGGTATTTTGTACGCAAATCGACATACATCTGTCTATCTGGATCTAGGGGAATGAAAGATAAATACGATGTTTATAAATGCAATTATTTGATAGTACTTACCAAAATAGGATAGAGCAATTATTGTCAGAAGTATTGCTACACCGTTTAACAAGGTCATGTTGTTTTATAAAAAGATTCATGTGTAAAGCAAGTTCTAATAGTTTTATTAGAGTTATATGAGATATATTTCCGATTGATTTGTTTTGGATACCATAAAATGTTCCGGATTTTACTCTAAAATGATACGGTATAAGATAAGGTGAAATAATAACGGTTATGAACATTTAACGCGCTACTAATCATATTAATACTACTCAAACTATATGGATATGAGGAAAAATGTAAACAAAACAATAGAATGGCATGTACGAGGGTCGAAATGCCAGTAAATTTCGGCAGTTTAGTTTTGCTACATTCGATGATTATACATTATAAAAAAATGTTTATCTAATCGTAGGGGAAGCTGGATAATTTCAGACTTCGTTTAGCTAATTGAATTTAAATATAAAAACAAATTCAGTAGAATGGAAGTTTCATTCCTCGGATACAGTTTAAGGACGAATAACTTTATTCCGATTGTTAGTTTTAGAGTTATTTTTATATATGTTATGTTTTTGCTATTTATTTTAGGTTTGATTATTTCATTTATTAAATAAAGGAACGAGAAAGAGTCAATTATTCCGAAATGTCGATGCATCCGCTTGTAAAGTAAAGTATCTAGTTTCACAAGACTTTTTTACTGTGGCTTATTGGTTGCTTTGTTTCTATAAAATATTTTACCTATCTTTTACTGTTCAGCCACTATTTGTGCTTAAATATTGGTGCTTATACTGGCGACGTTCTTTGAAACATCCAAATTCTAATCTTGAGAGTACTTACTTGATAATTAGACTTGTAAAGACATTAAAATCAACGACAATTATTTATTTGTTTACATTTTTTATTGGGTCTCATTCTACCGGTTTAATTTAATAGAAGCTTGACACATTAAGAAATATTATCAGACTCCTCCTGCAAGTCGGTGCCTCATATTACCACGCTCGAGTCTATCTGGTTAATGGAAATATATATGGGATACTACTATTGTTTAAAGAAATGCAATCTCATAACTCACGAAAATGTGGAAAATTGCCCGCAATTATATAAGCAATTAAATATAACCAAGTGATAATTGCGGTGGCTTTATATATAGAGAGAAACTCCGGCTTAGTTCAAATCGAATTAGGGATGGATACCCACCATGTCATTGCCGAAATATCTCAAGTTAGTCTGTGAGGCTATTAACGTAGCTTCTGCTAGATGTGCTAACAACAGTCATATAAAATATTAATTTGTCATAATTTTCACAATTGCCTCTAAATAATTATTAGAATATCTGAAGTTAGAGATCCATTCATTTGTTTTCTCCCAAAAAAACGTTCTTGTTTAAGCTTTAGTCTAAACATATCGTAATATCTGCATATTTTTTAACGCCATATATTTATTTTTAGGTTTTTATCTGAGGTTTGTGCAAAAGCCTTGCACCCGGTTTAATTTTTATAGAAGGCATATTTTCCGATTGAATCGGAAAAATCAAAACATGCCTTTATCCATAATTATCCATTAGGTATTGCATTCGAATACGCTCGAGTTTATCTGGTTAATGGAAATGTATATGGTATGCTACTATTGTTTAAAGAAATACAGTCTCATAACTCACGAAAAAATGGAAAAATTGCAATTATGTAAGCAATTAAATATAAGCAAGTGATAATTCGCGCCATGGTTGCTTTTGGGAATCCAAATCGTATTCATGATGATTTTCGATTGGAGCTGTAGCGTTATATATATAGAGAAACCCCGGCTTGGTTCAAATCGAATTAGGTGTGGAAAACATGATACCCACCATGTAATTGCCGGAATATCTCAAGTTAGTCTGCGAGGCTCGCTTGCCGGCACAATTTCCGAGTGCTCCGTGAGACTCAGTTGTGCTTTTGGCACTTCATTCATTTGTGAATGTGACGACAAGTGGCGACAGGGCTGGGGAGTGGGTATGGGAATTGTGACGACGCTCAACTTTATGTTGATTGCCTTTTTTGATTATGTCTGAGTGTGTACGCCGAGTTGAGTTGAGTTGAGTCTTGGCACACGGCGGAAAGCCGGGATAAAAACAATAAACATAAACCAAATGACGGGACAAGGTGGAACAGACGACGCCGGGGACGGAGGGCATGAAATATGATTGAAGTCGAAATGAAAGATCCCGGACGAGTGGCTCACAGAATGTGGCTCATGTGGAGAACGACGATCCGGAGTTACTCTGGGGACACGGGCCGGAAAGGTGCAGCTGTTGGTTGGCGCAAAAAGGACATAATCACTTTTGCCGACGACAGCGGCCAAATTAAATCCCGGGAATATGCACAAACACACTTTCTTCGCTGACAGCGCCCGGCATCAACATACATCCGCACACAACCCCAAAAACATTCTAATTGCAATAAAAAGCAACATTAACTGCCGCCCAAGAGGGCGGCGGCACTCAAAAACTGTCTCCTTCTTTGTAATAATCATCGAATAAATTATGCAAAAATCATTTCCATTGTTGTAAGTGCCTTTTCCCCGTTGTCAACGTGGCTCTCATCTGTTTCCTGGGGGGTTCCCCGCATTCGTTCTTGTATCGCATTACATGTCTCCTTTCCCGCCCTGGAGGCGGAAAAATTGGCAATACTTGAAATTTTAATAAGCTTCACAAAGTTCCTTCCACGGTCGGAAACATCTCATTTGGATTTAGTGTGTATTCTTTGAGTGTATTCGAAAGGTGATGGTACCTTGTGAAATGTGTTTAATTATTATTTTTCTGGAGCTTTTTTTCCCTAGTTATAAGATTTTATACTATGTACCTCAAGGTACAAATAATATATTAAAATAAGTTTATAAGTTTTTACAATAAGTTTATGTAACAGAAAAAGGAAAGGAAGCGTTTCCGACCCTATAAAGTATATATTGATCACCATCAACAGCCGAGTCGATCTAGCTATGTCCGGATGTCAGCTTGTATGCATGAACATGTCGTTCTCTGAGATGGTAAGAGCTAGAGGTATAAATCTTTCTGCTTACAGATGAAAATTTAAATATCTAGCCATGTGGGGAGTTTTATAAAGATAGGGAAGTAAATAATGGAGCTAAGGCCTTTGTCAGGTATCTCGTTATCGAGAAATCACGACTACAGCGTTCTACTTGTTTATAATATACGAACATTTTTTAGTATGTAGTATCCAATCAACTCTTTCCTTGTAGATTTCAACTAAAACTCGATTAGGCAACCTCCATAAATCCAATTGAGGGTTTAGCAGTGCCGAAATGATCTGAAAAACATGATACTATAGCTGAAGGAAACAAGTGACCAACCAGGTGGATACCTTTCACGTTTTAAATCATCTTATTTGGATTTAATATTCGCCTTTGAGAGTATTTGGAAGGGGATGGTTTCCATATGAAATTGGTGGTGCATGTGATAATGAGTTTATTTATTATGTTTCTGTTCGGATCTTATTTTATCTCTAAGTAAAAGTTTGTAAACTTGTTTATTTATAATATACGTACATATTGCAGTTTGAATAAGTATCCCATCAACTCCTTCCTTGTAGATTTAAACTAAAAATCGATTAGGCAACCTCCATAAATCCAATTGGGGATTTCGCAGTGTCAAAATTACCCGGAAAACATGATACTACTCGTATAGGTGAAGGAAACAAGTGACCAACCAGGAGGTACCATTTGCCAACGAGCCACCCAATAGAGGCAATATTGGCCGAGCATTTTATTTTCCACTTTGCTTGTATTTATTTAAATTTGAGCCCCGGCTTTATTTGGGGCCGGGGGGATCCCCGGACTGCGGACCTTGGGCTTATCGCTCGCTCAGCTTATTTGCACAGGCGATTGCCGAAAACCAATCGGCGTAAAATTGAAACCAGCACCGGGATCGGGCGCCTCTTCTGTCTTTTTGGGGTGTGCCCGGGCATAAAAATGAAAAACAAATAAAAAGGCAGGCAGGCAGGCAGGCAGGCGAGCTAGTGGATAGGAAATTTCCAAAAATTAAACATGCCTGATGCGCATCGATTGATTGACGCGCGATTTGACACGTGGAAAATGCATAAAATATGAAAAGCCACTCAAGGCGTGAGCAAAGCAAAAATATATCCGAGTATATATAGCGTTCCGTATATACAAGCATTAGTGTAGCATCTGTAATTGTTGCAACCACCCTAAGCGGCAGGTTTTTTGGCTTTGACTTCTCCAATTTCGTATGCAAATCGCTGGGCGATGGAAACCGCGATGCTAAGCGTGAAATTTGTTTTTCATTTTTATTTCGGGGCCCGGTTGGGTTCGGCGGTTGACAGACACTCAAATCGAATTTTTGTCGCGCTCCGGCAAGTCAAAAGAAAATATTTGAATAAAGAAAAACAACGAGCTTGTTACCCTCATCGCATCGCCTACTTTAAATCGCCTCCGAGGTGTTCCGGGGGTGGGTGGCGGCTTTTCGGCGGCACATTATGCAAAATAAACATGCAAATAAGATTTGCAGTTAATAAAATTGGCGTACAACCTTATATTCGTGTTCCCCCCCGCGCCACCACTGACAACCCTCGATGCGAAACATTCGACTTGTCCATATGCCACATTGGGGAACAATTATGTGAGATTTTAATTTTATTGCTAAACGATTTTCCGACACGATTTTGGCGGGAATAAATTTATGGCAAAACGCTATGGGGAAAGTTGGGCCCTAAGTTACTCACCATGTCAGGCAGGCACTATGTTTCATTTTGAAAATATTCCCAATCATCCAAGACTCTCTGTTTTATTAGCCAACTCCTCGAAATACGAATATTCGTACGTCTCCCGCTGCGAACAAATTTCCTTTCAATGCCTTGAAGTGGCTTACAAATGGCATGAAATTCATACGCCGTGCATAAGTAGCGTTAAATTGTGAGATTGTATTACATTTCCCCCATAACCGTCTGGATTAAGATTTTCTTTTCCTACGCTTTGGGGATGCTGAAGCTAGAGGGGCTCGCCCTGCTGACTGACATCAACAAATGAGTGTTGGGGGGATTTTTGGTTAGGGTATGAGAAATTCCTTAAATATGGCCTTTGTTTGGGTCCATGAAAGGGATATACCATATAGGTCTAAAATGATAAGCCTATTTTTTGGAAATCCTAGGATTTCTCTCTATATTGGTTAGTTGCTTTGGAATACTGATAAGGTATGGCTAATTCTGGAAATATTTCCCATTTCATTATCATCAAAGCGTTTCGATTTATCGACTGACCACTCGCTGTATTGTCAAATTTATTGATAGGCTAATACATCAAACTCTTCGCAGCAGTCCCCTCGGGAAACAGTCCCCTCAAAAATTCAGTCGTCTTGTTTCATTTCACGGACAGAATGTTGAAAACTTTGATTGATGCATCGTCGATAGCGGTGAAATGAAAATTAATCAAAAAATGCAAACTGTCTTGCGACAGCCACATGCCGCACAACTTGTTCGACTTTATCTCTCCGCTCCCCCGATTCCTGCTCCACCCTCCCGCCGGCTAATAAATTTTTATTTAAAGTTCATAAAACAAACCGTGCGGGATAATAAATTATGAGGAACAGCGGCAAGAAGGACAACAACAACGGGGTCCTGCAACATCTGCGTCCATGAAATCAACATAAAAAGTCATTTGTATATAATTTTTTTAGGCTTTTTGTTTTGGTTACGTTTTTTGGAAGTTTCGGTTCCTTTTTTTTAAAGCAAATTTTACACAGTTGCTGAGGCTTCACGCTTATTCCAAATGCTCCCCGGAAAAGTATGCAAAGTATTGTACGAGTACGAGAATTTTCCCCTTCCCGGCCTGTAATTCGCATTCATTTATCTAAGCGGTCGTGTCTTCTTTGCTGAAGCTTGTTCTTTTGTTGTTCCGCTGACTTTTGCTTACTTTTTTACGTGACTCCTTCGGGCTGGAGGGCAACCAAAAAAAACGGAGCAAAATGAAAAATAAGAAAAGAAATATAGGTGGTAACGCAGGGGCAATGCCATAAAGTATTGTTGTGCTTATTAAAAACATAATTTAGGCATTTTGTTTGCCATTTATTATGATTATTTGTTGTAATGGAAAATGCCGAAATGTTGCCAATATTTCGGCATAGAATGAGCTTGTTATTGTATATTAAAAATATAAAATGTTAACCAAACAAACCAAAACAAGTAAAAACGATTGTACATAGACGAGTGTCTCGACTATCAATAGCACTTGATTTTTACATGGATAAATATTCGCAACATAGATAGATATTGGCTTCACTAATGTAATATCCGAAATGGGTATCTTTATAGTTAAAATTGTGGATGTCACTGTATTTCGTGGTTTGTGGGGGTGCGGGGGTGGTAGCCGATTTTTAAAACAAACATTTGCTGAACTGGTGTCATACAATTCTAAATATGCAATAACTTTTTCTTTTTCTCTTATAGTCGCCAAAATCTAGGCGCTCAAACGGACGGACGGGCAGACAGATGGACAGACAGACGGACATGGCCAGATCGACTCGGCTATTGATGCTGATCAAGAATATATACACTTTATGTAGTCAAGAGGCCAATATAGGATACGAATTTAAACTACAACGGAAGTGAACTACAACTCTAGAAAACAGTTTCGCAATCCCAACATTTTTAAGCATTTAAAAAAAAATCAATTTTACTCCCCAGCGTGCTATAAAAACATTTAAATAAAAAACACAGCCCAGAGTCACTCGACAGGGGCTTAGCTCGGTCTCCTCCAATCAGCAGCCCTAGACCTGTGCGCCCTGCATCCTGTGTGTCCGGGCCATATCCTGTCGGACGTGCAACCCCTTTGTTTTTGCGCTGGCGCCCCGCGACATGATAAATGACCGGTGTTATTCAAATTAATTGATCAAATCCGAATGTCAGACTCTGGAAATCTGCGAGAAATTGCCAAATTACGGTATCAAATGAATTAAGTGGCAACTGACACAACGCCTGCAAAAGCGGATACGGATGTGGATGTGGATGCGGCTGTGGATGCGGATGCGGATGTGGATGTGGTGTGGTGTGGTAGCGGGCTGGGAGTGGAGAAATGGGAGGCAGCTGGAAATTTGCATGTGTCATGCGACACCCAGCGGGTACTACAAACACAGCCCGAAATTCCGGATGCGAGTCTACGGGTACGGGGCTCCGGCTACGGGTATGTGTGTCAAACGGTATAGCTTCCGGTTGAATGATTGGACAAATGAATGGCTTACAAACGGACGTATGTCCGAACGGACGCAGGATAACCAGGGTATAACCCAAGGGGAGAAATCGGAGCAGCAGGAGCATTAGTCGCCGGCAGGGCTTGCTGGCCAGGCCAAAACACGTCGACTGTTTGCGGTTACTGCGGACGGCACATCACTCTCTGGGATAAATGCAAAGTGTTGGTGCACTCGAAAAAACAGCTTTTCCACCTGATTATTAAACTTTTGCGAAACTGGTATTGCCACAATCTGAATATGGAATTATTTTTTGTCTATCTATTAAAATCTTTAAGATCTACGCATTCATACGGAAAGACGGATATGGCAATTGGTATGAATGCAATATACCCTTGTTTTATTTAAGAACCTGGTATAAAAAGGCCATATAATCCAGTATACTCATACGTTGTATGTGTAACCTATTTGTAATGCTTAGTTTTGGCCGCCTTTTTTGGTTTTTAATAAGTCGGAGAATATTTTTTGACTTTGGACAGATGTTATCGTTTGAGAAAAATTATTTAAACCAATTCCGCAATTTTTGCTCAAACAAATATTATGTATTTTCAGATAGAAAACCTTGTTTAAATGGGGTTATAAACTTGTACTCTAAATATATACATTTTGACTATACATTGAAAATATTCGTATTATAATACGGATTTTTGTTGATTTTATATAGTATTTATGCCTCGTCTTGGGTGCAAATGAAATTGTTGACATCGGCACATACTCTATCGTTCATGTGGCCCCAGGCCAGCTCAACGCAGTGCTCGTTCTGTCGTAAGTGGTTGGGTTCCCCTTCGTCCCAATGAAAGAATGTTCCGCGCTTTCCGGTCGCCGATACCACATATTCGCCAAAATTGTCCAGATCGTTCAGATCGATCCAGTAGAACTGAGCGTGCCTCAGCTTGGCGTTTATGGCTTTCAATTCGTTTTCATTGCGAATGGTCGCCAGATGACCTCCCATGACCTCGCACTCCTTGGCAGCATCGAAGTAGTTCAGCTTCCTGCCATGTTCGATGGTGAAGCGTCGCGAGCCAATGAGCTCGTAGTGCGTGTTGATCTCCCTAAGTCCATAGGCAGTTCCAGCCAAGGTTAGGTAGAGCAAAATCGTTGGTAATCGGATCATTTTGAGAGAGTAAACTGGCACAGTCTAGGCTTCATAAACAACTGAATCGTTGCAGTTCAGACAATCGGAATTTATATACATCTTCGTTTATTTGATTCCACGAAAAATATTATTTAATACTCTCAGAAAATTCTTATCAGTTTCTTAGAAGTGTGTAATCAATACAAATTAAATGTAACAAAACAAGTGTAAATGCAGTAATCGACGACATACCATGCACCTATTTCCGTAATCATTTAGCTTTACCGTTTATAAACCTTAGATCTTCATTATTTATTGTTCGATCTTTTTAAATCTTAGCACATGGATAGATATTATAATTTTCAACCCTATGCAAAATATTCATATCTCCAAAGTCTGGAGTCGGAAACGTTTCCTTTTCACAAACTGAATATACCATTAGTACCTTAAGGAACATACATGGTATAAACAACCTTAGAAGAGATTATGCCATTTCATTTATCCAAGTGTATGGCTATACAACTGCCCGCTGGGCATATTTTTCGGAGCAAAAACTGTGCTGAAATTGAAATCGGAATTGCAAATTATCAGCAGTAGCAGCCGGCAACAATTTATCGCCTTGGCACTGCTGCCTGTCCCCCCGCGCCGCAATCTTGCTCTCCAGAAACCCGGAGTGAATCATTCAGTCATTTGAGTTGGATTAATTGCTCGGCATTTCTGGGGAAGCAAACTGATTAATTTTGTGAGATTTTACAATTTGAGAGGTTTCTGTCGAATGATTGCAGAAAGCAATTAAACGCTTAAATTGAGTGCAAAGCAAACTGATTGACTTGCCCAACCTCAGACTCTGCTCTTCCCTTTTTTCTTCCAATAGGGCTGGGAAACAGGGGCCCTTCCTACCGTTTTCAATTGAAGCTGCACTAGAGTTTTTCCCACACAGGAAAGTGACAAAGCCACTTAACACCTACTCATGTCACCCACACAATCCGCTTAGTTTAAATACCCAAAAGGCTAAACAAAAAACCCGGTAGCCAAAAACCACCAAAAGCTACACACGCCCGCCGCGCAAGGGGACGCCAGGATGGGGTAGATATTTTGGTGACTTTCTGCAAAATTTAACAAAAACAACAAGGGTTCGCAGCTTCTTTTTCCATACTAAACGCCCCTTTTTATGCTACGATTTCCTCACCAATTTTGTCGTGGTGGTTTGCCTTTCAAAAGGGTCGCCAGCAACCACCGAAAAACTACAAACGAAACAGAAGCCGTGGGGTAAGGTTTCGTTTGCCAAAATATACCACCCACACTCTACCTTTTTCCTGTTTCTTCAGCAACAAGTGTACACTCGGAAATGAAAATACCATTTCGAATGCGCCCCGACAATCCAAACAAAAAATAAAAGAACAGGGACTTTTGTGGGTAGGAGTGAAATGTAGAAAGGAAAACCAAGCTACTTGAGCGGGCGACAGTGGAGGGGGTGGGAAAGTGATGGAAAACTAGGACTAGCAGATGCTTTACCGTAGGATATAAGCTAATCAGATAACAATTTGAAGTCTGTACGAATAACTTACAAATTAAACTGAATATCCAACTGAAATCTCGCCTGGAAATCGCTTTCCGAGGAAATATACCCGCTGAAAAAATTGTGGCCATCGTGTGAGGTCTGTGAAAGCCCTAGCACAAAGGGAAACCCAACAAGCGGATAATAGAAAATCCACAGAACGTCCCAGTGAGCCAGAAGTGTTCTGTGAAGTGGCTTTGACTTATGGCCAAGACATTTCCTCGAGGGGTTTCCAATCTCTTTAGTGGCTTGCACGGCTGAAGTTGTCAACGCAATCGGCCGACCTAAGCTCGCACTTTTTTCTTTTCTTTTTTTTGGGGTTTTTCCTTCCGTTGGGGTCAGAAATTGCACGGACGAGCAGATGGAATCCTGCTGACCTTTCAGCCGGTTGTCTGGCTGCCATTGAAACTGTTTACCTTGGCATCAATTTCAATTTGCATGGCGAGTGCAAAAAAGGCAGCAGCAAATAAAAAAAAAAAAAAAAGAATGAATGAAATTCAAATTTAAAAGTGTTTATGGCAGCGAAATGTAAATTTGTATTTGTTTAAGCGCGCCACTCCGCTAAATAGCCGAGAGTGTGTGCAACACAACAAAGGCAAGTGCAAAAACCGAAAAACCGAAAACCTTTTTTGAAAGCCAAGCAACCCTCGAAAAATACCCTCACCCTGGCGTTACGTCCGCATGTGTGCTATATGGCATCGTCCACTTCAGTGTCAAGTGCATATCGCTTGCTTGGCAGCCTCCTTCAGCTTCCCATTTTCCCCTTTTTTCCAGGGCACCCCTAATTTTTCACTCCACTGTCGTCGCCCAGCAATATGCAAATAAATTGCCATTAAATAACAAAACTGTTATGGCCTGCATTCGTGAACCGCACACATTTGTACTCGTATTTGGTGGAATATTTTGAAACAATGGCCAACATTTAGCCGTTTGCATATTTTCATTTTGGCAATTTCCTATCCCCATTTCAATAAAAACAATTTGTGACTGCAACATTTGCATTGAGTGCTAACGGCCTTTTGATTGCTGTTGCAACGGCTGTTGCACTTCATAAAATCCAATTTTCCGGATAGGTGTTCTGGTTTCGCATTTGAGAGGAAAACTTGAAGAATTTTTAAAAAGAAATCTCTGAGACTACAATAATTTCACAAGTAATTGAAGCAAATTAGGAGTTGCCTGCTTATTAAAAAGCTTAAAAATTTTAAAAATTATTACCTTATTGGTGGAAATGATTTTCAGAACAACCTGATTCCCTTTCGAGTTAAAACAAGTGCCGTTCCTGTCACGTTTTGTGGTATTTTAATATTGTGCTGCATACTTGCAACCTCGGTGCAAGCAAGACCAAAAGAGGAAAACTGAATGGAAAATTGGTAGGGAAAATTGGAAGGGAAACGAGGCCCTCGTCGTCGTTGGCAGCTGTCGTTGGCATTGGCGCTGACAAAACATTTTGCTGGCCGCATTTAATTAATTGTTCAATAAAATTAATAAACATTTGTGGGGCCCTTGGATGCGGCGAAAAGTCAACTGGCGGCCGCCTCTGGGCTGCGTCCGGCTTTCCGCAATGAAATTCATGACATTTTTTGCCCGACTGCAATTCCAATGCAACAGCACGGCCTCTGGGGCAAAAGGATGAATCCAGGATGCCCGGAGGACTCGACTGCAGTCTGTGTGCAATGTTTGCGCAAGCCTCAGACCCTCCTCAGTCCACTGGCCCGCCTGCAGACGTGAATGGGAAAAAGTCGTTTGGCTCAAAAACATTTTGTAAATTGCTTCATAAATATCAATTTGTAAAATAATAATTGTTGGGATGGCTGCAGGGTCTGGGAGGACGTTCGGAAGGCAAATTGCGTCTGCTTTGGTTGGGTATTCACTTTTGGACACCATTCTGGTCCCAACACATTTTTATGCTTAGAATTTAATCATCTTAAATGTTTTTGAGGTATTACTTCTGAATTGAAATTCAATACGTATAAATACGTAAGTTGAAGGTATAAAATTATTCCCTCAACTGGTAAGTCAAGTTTATTGTGACTTAAAATTTAATATGATCGATCTTTCTGTGGCGAATAAAAAACAAAGACACAAAAAAAGAATATTCAACATAAGATATAAAACAACATTAAATACTCCATGTGGAAGCCCCAATTTGTCCATCATCGATAAACATAGCCTAAATACTATTGTAAAATGATTTGCCAGCTCAAAACCAAAATATTCGTTTGAGCAGATCGAAGTCGTTGCCGAATTTAAAGATCCATATTAAGAAGACACTAGAGGCCAAATATTCCCACTTTTGCCAAACTTTGCCAGCTTATAACTAAAATATCTGGCAGCGAATTAAAAAAGTAATATCAGGGATCGATAACTAGTCTCCCCATTAAGAAACTTTAAACGGCCAAAACTAGATGAAGGAGTGCTCTAATCGCAAGAAGGGCTTTAATTCGTGATCACCCCAAAATTATGGGAAAAATCGGTTATTTTTCTCAACTTTGGCAGCTCATAACATTTGCAAAAAAAAATTGCAGAACCACGGGGAATACCTCGATGGAAAGCTAATTTCCCCACGAATCCGGGGAGATGCAGCAATTTAGGATCGGAGATGTATTCGCTGAGTAATACAGCAAAACGCAAAAGAGAAAATTTTCGTATATTTTGGCCAACTTTGCCAGCTCATAACTAAAATATCTGGCAGCGCATTGAAAAAATAGTGATAGGGATCGATAATTGGACTCCCCACTAAAATTTTAAGATATGGATCTTCGAATTCGGATAAAAATTGGCCGAGATATGGCCAAATATTACTGAAAAAACTTTAAACGGCCAAAACTAGGTGAAGGAGTGCTCTAATCGCAAAAAGGGCTTTAATCCGTGATCACCCCAAAATTATGGGAAAAATCGAAAATAATTTGGCGAAAGGAAAATTGGTAAATTTTCGTAACTTTTGCCCAACTCGCAGAACCAAGGGGAATACCTCGATGGAAAGCTAATTTCCCCACGAATCCGGGGAGATACAGCAATTTAGGATCGGAGATGTATTCGCTGAGTAATACAGCAAAACGCAAAAGAGAAAATTTTCGTAACTTTTGCCCAACTTTTCCAGTTCACAACAAAAATATCTAGCAGCGAATTGAAAAAATAGTGATAGGGATCGATAATTGGACTCCCCACGAAGATTTTAAGATATGGATCTTCGAATTCGGATAAAAATTGGCCGATATATGGCAAAATATTACTGAAAAAACTTTAAACGCCCAAAACTAGGTGAAGGAGTGCTCTAATCGCAAAAAGGGCTTTAATTCGTGATTACCCCAAAGTTATGGGAAAAATCGAGAGAAATCGGTAATTTTTCTCAACTTTGGCAGCTCATAACACTTGCAAAAAAAATCGCAGAACCACGGGGAATACCTCTATGGAAAGCTAATTTCCCCACGAATCCGGGGAAATACAGCAATTTAGGATCGGAGATGTATCCGCTGAGTAATTTGGCGAAAGGAAAATTGGTAAATTTTCGTAACTTTTGCCCAACTTTGCCAGTTCACAACAAAAATATCTGGCAGCGAATTGAAAAAATAGTGATAGGGATCGATAATTTGACTCCCCACGAAGATTTTAAGATATGGATCTTCGAATTCGGGTAAAAATTGGCCGATATATGGCAAAAAATTACTGAAAAAACTTTAAACGGCCAAAACTAGGTGAAGGAGTGCTTTAATCGCAAAAAGGGCTTTAATTCGTGATCACCCCAAAATTATGGGAAAAATAGAAAAACCGGTAATTTTTCTCAACTTTGCCATATCATAACTTTTGCAAAAAAAATCGCAGAACCAAGGGGAATACCTCGATGGAAAGCTAATTTCCCCACGAATCCGGGGAGATACAGCAATTTAGGATCGGAGATGTATTTGCTGAGTAATACAGCAAAACGCAAAAGATAAAATTTTCGTATATTTTGGCCAACTTTGCCAGCTCATAACTAAAATATCTGGCAGCGCATTGAAAAAATAGTGATAGGGATCGATAATTGGACTCCCCACTAAGATTTTAAGATATGGATCTTCGAATTCGGATAAAAATTGGCCGAGATATGGCCAAATATTACTGAAAAAACTTTAAACGGCCAAAACTAGGTGAAGGAGTGCTCTAATCGCAAAAAGGGCTTTAATTCGTGATCACCCCAAAATTATGGGAAAAATCGAAAAATCGGTAATTTTTCTCAACTTTGCCATATCATAACTTTTGCGAAAAAAATCGCAGAACCAAGGGGAATACCTCGATGGAAAGCTAATTTCCCCACGAATCCGGGGAGATACAGCAATTTAGGATCGGAGATGTATTCGCTGAGGAATACAGCAAAACGCAAAAGAGAAAATTTTCGTATATTTTGGCCAACTTTGCCAGCTCATAACTAAAATATCTGCCAGCGAATTGAAAAAATAGTGATATGGATCGATAAATGGACTCCCCACGAAGATTTTAAGATATGGATCTTCGAATTCGGATAAAAATTGGCCGAGATATGGCCAAATATTACTGAAAAAACTTTAAACGGCCAAAACTAGGTGAAGGAGTGCTCTAATCGCAAAAAGGGCTTTAATTCGTGATCACCCCAAAATTATGGGAAAAATCGAAAAACCGGTAATTTTTCTCAACTTTGCCATATCATAACTTTTGCAAAAAAAATCGCAGAACCAAGGGGAATACCTCGATGGAAAGCTAAATTCCCCACGAATCCGGGGAGATACAGCAATTTAGGATCGGAGATGTATTCGCTGAGTAATACAGCAAAACGCAAAAGGGAAAATTGTCGTATATTTTGGCCAATTTTGCAAGTTCACAACTAAAATATCTGGCAGTGAATTGAAAAAATAGTGACAGGGATCGATAATTGGACTCCCCACGAAGATTTTAAGATATGGATCTTCGAATTCGGATAAAAATTGGCCGAGATATGGCAAGTATTTAGTGAAAAACTTTAAACGGCCAAAACTAGGTGAAGGAGTGCTCTAATCGCAAAAAGGGCTTTAATTCGTGATCACCCCAAAATTATGGGAAAAATCGAAAAATCGGTAATATTTCTCAACTTTGGCAGCTCATAACTTTTGCAAAAAAAAACGCAGAACCACCGGGAATACCTCGATGGAAAGCTTATTTCCCCACGAATCCGGGGAGATACAGCAATTTAGGATCGGAGATGTATTCGCTGAGGAATACAGCAAAACGCAAAAGAGAAAATTTTCGTATATTTTGGCCAACTTTGCCAGCTCATAACTAAAATATCTGCCAGCGAATTGAAAAAATAGTGATAGGGATCGATAAATGGACTCCCCACGAAGATTTTAAGATATGGATCTTCGAATTCGGATAAAAATTGGCCGAGATATGGCCAAATATTACTGAAAAAACTTTAAACGGCCAAAACTAGGTGAAGGAGTGCTCTAATCGCAAAAAGGGCTTTAATTCGTGATCAACCCAAAATTATGGGAAAAATCGAGAAATCGGTAATTTTTCTTAACTTTGGCAGCTCATAACACTTGCAAAAAAAATCGCAGAACCACGGGGAATACCTCGATTGAAAGCTGATTTCCCCACGAATCCGGGGAAATATAGCAATTTAGGATCGGATATGTATCCGCTGAGTAATTTGGTGAAAGGAAAATTGGTAAATTTTCGTAACTTTTCCCCAACTTTGCCAGTTCACAACAAAAATATCTGGCAGCGAATTGAAAAAATAGTGATAGGGATCGATAAATGGACTCCCCACGAAGATTTTAAGATATGGATCTTCGAATTCGGATAAAAATTGGCCGAGATATGGCCAAATATTACTGAAAAAACTTTAAACGGCCAAAACTAGGTGAAGGAGTGCTCTAATCGCAAAAAGGGCTTTAATTCGTGATCACCCCAAAATTATGGGAAAAATCGAAAAACCGGTAATTTTTCTCAACTTTGGCTGCTCATAACTTTTGCAAAAAAAATCGCAGAACCACCGGGAATACCTCGATGGAAAGCTAATTTCCCCACGAATCCGGGGAGATACAGCAATTTAGGATCGGAGATGTATTCGCTGAGTAATACAGCAAAACGCAAAAGAGAAAATTTTCGTATGTTTTGGCCAACTTTGCCAGCTCATAACTAAAATATCTGGCAGCGAATTGAAAAAATAGTGATAGGGATCGATAACTGGACTCCCATCGACGATTTTAAGATATGGATCTTCGAATTCGGATAAAAATTGGCCGATATATGGCAAAATATTACTGAAAAAACTTTAAACGGCCAAAACTAGGTGAAGGAGTGCTCTAATCGCAAAAAGGGCTTTAATTCGTGATCAACCCAAAATTATGGGAGAAATCGAGAAATCGGTAATTTTTCTCAACTTTGGCAGCTCATAACACTTGCAAAAAAAATCGCAGAACCAAGGGGAATACCTCGATTGAAAGCTGATTTCCCCACGAATCCGGGGAGATACTGCAATTTAGGATCGGATATGTATCCGCTGAGTAATTTGGCGAAAGGAAAATTGGTAAATTTTCGTAACTTTTGCCCAACTTTGCCAGTTCACAACAAAAATATCTGCCAGCGAATTGAAAAAATAGTGATAGGGATCGATAAATGGACTCCCCACGAAGATTTTAAGATATGGATCTTCGAATTCGGATAAAAATTGGCCGAGATATGGCCAAATATTACTGAAAAAACTTTAAACGGCCAAAACTAGGTGAAGGAGTGCTCTAATCGCAAAAAGGGCTTTAATTCGTGATCACCCCAAAATTATGGGAAAAATCGAAAAATCGGTAATTTTTCTCAACTTTGGCAGCTAATAACTTTTGCAAAACAAATCGCAGAACCACCGGGAATACCTCGATGGAAAGCTAATTTCCCCACGAATACGGGGAGATACAGCAATTTAGGATCGAAGATGTATTCGCTGAGTAATACAGCAAAACGCAAAAGAGAAAATTTTCGTATGTTTTGGCCAACTTTGCCAGCTCATAACTATAATATCTGGCAGCGAATTGAAAAAATAGTGATAGGGATCGATAACTGGACTCCCAACGACGATTTTAAGATATGGATCTTCGAATTCGGATAAAAATTGGCCGATATATGGCAAAATATTACTGAAAAAACTTTAAACGGCCAAAACTAGGTGAAGGAGTGCTCTAATCGCAAAAAGGGCTTTAATTCGTGATTACCCCAAAATTATGGGAAAAATCGAGAAATCGGTAATTTTTCTCAACTTTGGCAGCTCATAACACTTGCAACAAAAATCGCAGAACCACGGGGAATACCTCGATGGAAAGCTGATTTCCCCACGAATCCGGGAAAATACAGCAATTTAGGATCGGAGATGTATCCGCTGAGTAATTTGGCGAAAGGAAAATTGGTAAATTTTCGTAACTTTTGCCCAACTTTGCCAGTTCACAACAAAAATATCTGGCAGCGAATTGATAGGGATCGATAATTTGACTCCCCACGAAGATTTTAAGATATGGATCTTCGAATTCGGATAAAAATTGGCCGAGATATGGCAAAAAATTACTGAAAAAACTTTTAACGGCCNCTGATTTCCCCACGAATCCGGGAAAATACAGCAATTTAGGATCGGAGATGTATCCGCTGAGTAATTTGGCGAAAGGAAAATTGGTAAATTTTCGTAACTTTTGCCCAACTTTGCCAGTTCACAACAAAAATATCTGGCAGCGAATTGAAAAAATAGTGATAGGGATCGATAAATGGACTCCCCACGAAGATTTTAAGATATGGATCTTCGAATTCGGATAAAAATTGGCCGAGATATGGCAAAAAATTACTGAAAAAACTTTTAACGGCCAAAACTAGGTGAAGGAGTGCTCTAATCGCAAAAAGGGCTTTAATCCGTGATCACCCCAAAATTATGGGAAAAATCGAAAATCGGTAATTTTTCTCAACTTTGCCAGCTCATAACTTTTGCAAAAAAAATCGCAGAACCACGGGGAATACCTCGATGGAAAGCTAATTTCCTGACGAATCCGTGGATATACAACAATTTAGGATCGGAGATGTATTCGCTGAGTAATACAGCAAAACGCAAAAGGGAAAATTTTCGTATCTTTTGGCCAACTTTGCCAGCTCATAACTAAAATATCTGGCGGCGAATGGAAAAAATAGTGATAGGGATAGATAATTGGACTCCCCACGATGATTTTAAGATATGGATCTTTGAATTCGGATAAAAATTGGCCGAGATATGGCAAAAAATTACTGAAAAAACTTTAAACGGCCAAAACTAGGTGAAGGAGTGCTCTAATCGCAAAAAGGGCTTTAATTTGTGATCACCCCAAAATTGTGGGAAAAATCGAAAAATCGGTAATTTTTCTCAACTTTGGCAGCTCATAACTTTTGCAAAAAAAATCGCAGAACCACGGGGAATACCTCGATGGAAAGCTGATTTCCCCAGAAGAAGGGTAAATTTGGGTAACTTTTGCCTAACTTTGCCAGCTCATAACTGAAGTACTCGGGAACGAATTAAAAAAATTGTGATAGCGGAATGTGAGCCAATTTCGCAGAACAATTTTGGACAATATGCTTACATTCATTAGTTATGCTATGAAGCAACAAAATGATTCACACAAACTATTGAATCGGTCTCCCAACAATCGCCATCCGCACTCGCTTTCCTTTAGGTTTCATCAACAATGTGGAACGTCGTGAGTTGATTTTCTCGCAGGACGTTGACAAGTGCACCTGGACATGTGGAATCAGAGGACATGTGTCCGGGACCCCATCAACTCGCTTTCCAAGGGCCTCGTAAAAGTGTTTGCAGGATATGAATGGGAGGCACGTCGTGATGTCTGATTAAAGTTGTAACTGTCATAAGTGGCGGGGTGGGGCTTGGAAATCGCGCGAAAGTCGGGAAAATTTCCCTTGACGGGCGTCAAATGTCACACCCAGCAACAAAAATGATGCCCTTGGCAATAACGACGGACCAACAAAAACAGCGCCCACACGTCTGAAGTTTGTCGTATTTCAATTTCAATTTAAATTTATGTTTCATTTCATTCGCCCAACTGTGTGTTGCCAGTCGTTTAGGTCTATCTCTCCGTTTTCACGCTAAAAGTGTTGCTCAAAAGTGCATGAACAATTTGGTTTGTGAAATTTCATTTAGCTTTCACTTTTTTCCAGTCAGTTTGAAGGTTTCAGGTTGCTGGTTGAGTTGAACTCTCATAATTTTCATTACATTTTACGCATTCGAAATGTGCTCTTCTTGTTGTTATCCATCCATTCATCCTCTCGACAGAGAACTTTTCCCAACGAGTCCCAAATTGAAAAGTTCAAATTGAATTTGAATCCAATTTTGGCTGCCAACATCCCAAATGGACAGGAGTGGCAAGGCTAAGCAAAAAAATGGAAAATAATAAAAGGAAAAATCGAGTTAACTGCGTATGTAATGGGTAGTTCTGTTCAGGCCATGAGGGTGGCTTGGTATTTGAAATTTTTGAATGCTATTGCATTCCCATTTCGCATTTCCCATCTCCCACAGGGACCCAGCTTGATTAGCTTGAAATTGTGCAATGTTTCTGCATGCCTGGCNTGAATCCAATTTTGGCTGCCAACAACCCAAATGGACAGGAGTGGCAAAGGCTAAGCAAAAAAAAATGGAAAATAATAAAAGGAAAAATCGAGTTAACTGCGTATGTAATGGGTAGTTCTGTTCAGGCCATGAGGGTGGCTTGGTATTTGAAATTTTTGAATGCTATTGCATTCCCATTTCGCATTTCCCATCTCCCACAGGGACCCAGCTTGATTAGCTTGAAATTGTGCAATGTTTCTGCATGCCTGGCCGCAAAAGAATAGCACAGCGACCGGACAAATTATCTAAAGTTTTCCAGTCCTTCATAAATACTTGAGATTAAAATGTGTTTTAAGCTTAGCTGAAACCCAGTTAGAGGACATCCCTTTCCATTGTCATTCAAATTACTAATGCAAGCCTACATAAATTCCATTAAAAATGCATTTGGTACTCTTCAAAATATCTCCCCCAAACCGTTCATATTTTTCATGAGGGCAACCCTCCCCCAATTACCTGGGCAAAAGGTGAGTTCGAAGGGCCAAAACCAAACCACAAACCACACCGAAACATCTGTGGCTCCATCAATTGCGAGTTCAGCTTGCAGCTTTTTGGCTCTTATTGTGGCTTAATATTCATGGTAATT
The DNA here is from genome assembly GCA_021223825.1 of Drosophila ironensis. NCBI lineage: Eukaryota > Metazoa > Arthropoda > Insecta > Diptera > Drosophilidae > Drosophila > Drosophila ironensis. The sequence goes on from JAJJHQ010013222.1 coordinate 945,223, forward strand.
GTGGACGACGAAGGGCTCAGATGTTTTTGGGAGCAAAGTGTATATCCAGAGCATCCCTCGAATGCCAAAGTGGCCTTTTTGGGCCTACAATTTGTGTATAATTTTTTTCGGTTGCATTTCCCTAAAACAAGAAACGAAACTGTAAATTCCGGCTAATGAACTGTTGGGGTGGAAAAGCGAAAAAGCGGAAAACAAAAGGAAAATGTGAAACGAATGGCAAAATGAGACCTGGACAGAGCGAAATTAGTTGCGGCCCAGGTCTTGAGTTACATTTTGATGACTTCTTCACTTCTTTCCTGTTGTTTCTGATCCCATTAGCTTCATGAGAACAGCTTTTAAATGTTTTTGGGGTTCCCCTCGGCTTTTACGACAATCACAAGGCGCGAGGCTTCCCAAAAAAATATTTTGCATAAAAATGACATAACAATTTCAAACAGATTTTCTACGCATTTTCGGGATAAAAAGTTCTTCGGTGTCGCATGGGTGGTGGGTTTTGCCTGATGCCCCCCGCATTTTATTTTTGATTCTATATTTTGGGAAATATTTGTGCGATACTCTGATATTAAAAACCGCTTAAAAGCAAATTACTCAAACTATAAACAAGAGCATGGAAAAACTAAAACCAACAATGTTTCGGATTACAGGACCATGGCCGAAACTGGATGGTTGGCCAAAGGCCTGCAACGGACAGGGGGTTCCAGTTATGGGACAGGTGCTCATCGTCCTCATTCCTCGAAACTATTGGAAGGCAAACAAAAAGCAAACTACTCTGTGTGGAGTAACCCCAATTTCGGACTCGTTCCGGGGGCATGAGACATTTTTCGGTTTGCAATCTGGACATTTTTCATACCAAAATATTTTGTGGTTCGTTCGTGTGCACACACGTGGTAGTGGGGCCTGTAGTTTTTGGCTTTTTCCCTATCCTTTTTCTTTGTAAACTAAGAAATTTGATCGAAAAAGGTTTTGCAAGGACGGGGAGCAGCAGCAGCTTTTGGCCAGCAAAGCAACCGGCTTTGTAATTATTTTTGGAGCCAGTGCAGACGGCAGCTTGATAAAAAGTAAATAGCATAAATCAGAAGAGTGCCAACTCATACGAGATGACAAAATGTTTGAGACGGAGCTGGGAACCCGGAGATGCAGATGGAGTTGGAGATGGAGCCGGGATACGCAGTGAATGCCGAACCTTTAAAATGCCTGAAATCCTGATGGAAACCAGTGCTCCTCTGGCAATTAACTGCCCTCACTGCAGCACCACCATCGCTCTCCGGCTGCCCAAAAAAAGCATTGCAAAAGCCGAGAAAACTCTACTGCCGGCGTTGCTGGAAAATTTCATTAGACTATAATTTTTAATTGAAAACTGTATATCATTGGCGCAGTCTGGTGTCCCGTTCCCTGGTACCATCCAATGCGCCGTGGGTGGTGGGCATGGAGAAAAATGCACGAAAATATTTTGTAAGCAGATTTATAGTTTCGAAAAATAATAATTATTTGCCCAGGCGGCGGCAACGGTGGCGGCGGCGAGCCCAGCAAGGACACCCACAGCCAGTCTGCTCCACCGCATCAAGGCCCCCATTTGCCACCCAATTTTCCACTGGCTTTTCCTCTACTGGCTTTTCCCCCCTCACACAACCATATAAAATTTATACCAATGGCAGAAACTCTATCAGCTGGCTTGGGGCCTCCCGTTTCCTCCTCTTTGACGCTTTTGCTTATTAAAGGCTTGAGTGTAGATTAGTTTATCATTTAATTATTTTTTCCGCCTCCATGGGGGCGGCTGGAGGCGTGGCTACTGTCACTTGTGTGAGGAGTCTGCTGCTGAGCGATTTTAATTCATTTAGTTTCATTTGCCGAAAAAGAATTCAATTTACTTTGGCGTCAAATGGTGTGTCGCTAGGCTTTTGGGGTTCCTTCGGTAGACGTAATCCCAGTGGGAATGTCTGCACTTCTGATATGTGCAAGTATGTGGGAATTGAAAAATAATTACCTTAGCATAAATAGATATAAGGGTTGAAGCCAAATTGTTACAGCCAAAACTTTGTGACTGCCTTGTAACTGGTGCTTAATAATTAGGTAATACGTTTTCGATTTGAAAATATATTAATAAAAACGTATAATTACCTATTTGCATATAGATGGCACTGAACAATGCTTAAGTTGACATTTTCCTTATAGGCCAAAAGACCCTTTGCCACGAGTTTCTTGGCAGAAAAGCAACTGACCGCTCTAACCTTTCTATACAGGTGTCAGCCTGGAAGTAATTAATACGAGACAGATTTACATTTCATGGCTTTTCCTTCTACACACATTGAAGGATTCCTCAAATTTCAAGCTCACTGAACCGTCGACTTCTTGGTGAATTCTCTCATTAACCTGCGGATCCATGGGCTTTTAATAATTATCAACTCACGGTGTTGAAGCTGCTGTCACGCAAAATTTGCCGTTTAGGGATGAGTGGCCTGGTCAGTTCAGTGGCCCCAAACCACACTGACCTCTCCACTTTGTTGGCTTTCTGACCTTTTATTCGAACGGTTTTTTTCCCACACATCTCGTCTCGACGTTGAGAGGTGTCAAACGCATTTGCTGCAGGACTCGGGGACAGGACTCATTTTACCGCCCCGACACGTGCGTTTGCTTTGATGGTCCCGGCAGCATTCGATTGTTGCCTTTTAGCCCACTGACCACATGTGTATGTGGTGGGTTCTGGGCCTTTGTCAACAGTTGCCTTTTAATTTCACTTCATTTATATTCAAATAAAAAAGCGAAACGCTCGGTCTAATTGCTGTTGGAAAATTTGTTTGCCAAGTGTCTCGGGGTCACACCCACCAAGTCACCCCGAGAAATGTGGAAATGTCCTCGCAGGATGTGGACATTTGTCTTCTTTTTATTCCTTTTTTATTCCCAATTCTTAAAAAGGACGAGGGTATATTGAAACCGTACGAATTTATGTAACACAGAAGGGGGAGCTCTTCCGATCAGCATCAATATCCGAGTCGATGTGGCCATGTCCGTCCATCTGTCTGTCCGTCTGTCTGTCCGGATGAGCGCCTAGATTTTGGAGACTACAAAAGATGGAGAAAAAGTAATTGCATATTCCGAATTGTGTGATACCAGTTCAGCACAAGTTTGTTTTAAAAATCGGTTTCCACCCCCGCACCTTCTGAAACCGCGAAATTCTGTAGCGTTCACAATTTTAACTCTAGAGGTACCAAATTCGGATATTACATTGGTCCAGGTAATATCTATCTGTGTAGCGAAAATCAGTGGGTTATGCCCACTTTTTCCCGCGCAAATGGCAAAAATATGTCTTGCGCCTTAAGCTTCTCCATAGAAATTACGAAAAATTGTTGCGCGTACAATTTCAATGCTATTACAATGCTCTACAAGTCAGGCGGAAACCCAGAACCGGGTACTTATAGTCGAGATACTCGAATAAATTCGTTCTTACTTGCTTGGTTATGAGTGAAAAGAGACTTTCTTACTTCATTTATTTATCCAAACTTGACATATGATATGTGAATCTAATGTGTTTTTATATAAACCTATTAATAGTTTCTAAGGGCACTCTTACCTACTTCGTATTTCCCCTAAAATGTAAAAATGTACGAGTATTATCATTCCTGGCCTTTGTTGGGCAGCCATAACTCGGCTTAAATGTGGCATATAATGACGGCATAAATACAAATTATCCATCCCGAAAAGATGGAATAAAAATAAAACACTTGCAATGCCTAATGGCATTTATTAATCCAATTGCATTTTGCCACTTTGTCCGAGGGGTCAGGGACCAAGGACCAAGAACCTAATAACATTAACGACCACCAACGAAACATTTTGCAAATCTAATGAGCCTCGACGGCATAAAAAGACGCGCTCAGACGAAATTAAAAATAAAACGACAACAGACGATGGATATAAAGCAGCCAGCAGCCAGCCAGCCAACAGTCTGCAGCCCCTGTGCCTCATGAGGCACAACGACGGGAGAGTCCTCGGACACCAAGAAGGCAGCTAAAAAAATGGAAATCCTGCCAGGACGAGGGTGCAAAATCAGGAATTAAAACATCTTAATGGTCTGCGTCTTTATGAACTCGGCGACTGTTGTCCTCGCGGGTCGAAGGATGCCCAACCAGCCAGCCTGCTGACACCATTACTTTTGATTCCCTTCCAAGTCGCCGTTTCTGGCATTCTTGGCCCGCCGGCCTCTGTGATTTCGCCCTCCAATCCAGCGGGCTGGTTTAGTTAATTTTCATGTAAATTAAGCAATCAAATGTTTGCTCTAATGTTGTTCAATTAACGCTTTTTTGTGTCCTTAAATTAATTTCAATTTCGTGAAGTTTTGGGATGTTTTGTGATGTTTTTGGGGAGACCAATTTTACGAGCATAGATCTGGCATAGATTTGCGAAAAGAAAACATGGTTGGGGCCAAAAGAAATGACTTGAATTTTAATGCTATATTTCTTTAATTTAATTTAATTTATTAACTTAAAACATATAAGCTTACAAATTTAAGAGCTCTAGGCTATGCCTTTTCAGCTTGGAAAATTATTATCAGGTTCTTTGGCAGTCTAATATTAATGAATGCGGAAAAAACCCCACATAAGGTTAATTAAAGGCTAACAGATTATCTCTAATTTATAACTAAATAGTAGCGATAAAGTGTTACGAATATTGGCAAGCATTGTATCGTTTATGCTTAGCGTTGAATGCATTTTATTTGGATTAATAGGAAATATATCTAAAGGTTAGGTACTCTGCCAACTTCTTGTATTCCTTCCCCCAGAAATCCAAAATTTCCAGGGTTTTCCCCCTTGTTAATGAAGTAATTAACGCCTTTGGAACATTTATTTCAATTTCAATTTGAACTTTGACTGGGGAACCCCCGAGCTTTGGGCCCACGCGATGCCTCTTGGCTTCCGTTTAGCACTGGTGCTGCAATTAACATATTTGCGTTTGGGCCCGAAACTCCGGGCCAATACGGTTGTGGTCCAAAAAGCCCAGGCATAGGCAAGTCGTGGGCCACTTATCGGAGCAATCTGTGTGTGTAAGCCCGAAAAAATCCAGCAACAAAAACCAGCAGAAGACAACAAAAATATAAGTAACCCGAGGGCTGCAGCAGAAAAAATAATAAAAAAAGAATAAACGTGGGCGTGTCCCGGGCGAAGTAAGAAATTTGCAACCGCAGAAGCCAAGTGCAGTGGCTGCCACCGGGATCCAAGCCGCTCCACCCACTTTTGTGCGCTAGTCGCGGAGGGAACGGAAAATTTTCGGGTATCTAGCTGGGGGATCTGTGGCGGCGGAAGGGAGGGGGGCAGCTCCCCAGCTGTGGGCCAGGTTTGCATGCCAAGAGACCAGAAAACAAGTTGGGGCCTCCTTCGTTGATTTACAACGCTCGCCACTGGGTCCGGCGCGGCGGAGCGGCCTGAGTTATGGTTCCGATCTTTTTGCCTTTGCATCCGCGTGTGTGGGCGTCAATTACCAGCTCATAAATTGCCATCGATTTGCCACAACTATTGTCCGACCGCCCCCGGTCCCCGACCCTCGTGCGCTCCGCTCTAATTGTTTATTAATCAACTCATTAATTAGTTGATTTGGCTCTGCCATTTGTTATTTCACTCAGTTTTTTGCGTACTGAATTTGCTGATTTGCCCGCTCGGCTCGATAATTTTAATTAATTTGTGCAAACTGTGAGCCGTAAAATGTATTTTCCGATTGCATTTTTGATTAGTTTTCCGATTTCAGCATACATATTTGCACTAACAATCAACAAAATAATTAAATGCATTCAAGCATTTTTAATTGATGTTTGCGCTAATTTCGATGCTTAGGCGTTTGTCGTTGGCCGCTTGGCCGCTTGGAGTGGGCGTGGCCACGTTAAATACCCTGCATTATTCATGTGTTTTTGTGTCGTGGCCGTCGATGGTTGCACCGATTGTCCTGCGGGCTATTTGGCCAGCAAGGGTTAAGTGGCTCGGCGGTTTGGGCCCTGTCAATATTAGCCGATTGCGCTGGGGCTTCTAATATTGACAAAAATCACTGCTAAAACTTCACTGTAACATTTGCTACAATACTGAAGGGTTATTTCCATGAGTTTTTAGTTGATTAGCTTAGGTTTTTGATTTATTTCAATTTATTCGTTTAAAAAATATAAGATTAGATATTAAAAAAATAAGAATCAAGAGTTCTGGGATACGCCTAGCACTTGAAAAAGAACTTCTCTTGTTTATTGGGTTTAATAAAATGTATACAAGAAAAAATTAAAGCTAGTTTGGTAAAAGTTTTCAGCCTAAAGCTTATTATTTTAATTGGAGGATAATTGAATAGCTTAGATCTAATTTTAAATAATTTTTAAATAATATAGACAATATCCTATAGTAAAATGTATACTAGAAGAAACAATATCTAGTTTTTTTTAAGTTTTCAGCCTATAGCTTGTAAGCTAATAATCAAATTGATTATATTTAATGTTCAAAAATGTCTATTAGTAAAATTGATATAATAAAATTTATACTAAAACAAATAAAAGCTAATTTCATAAAAGAATTCGGCTAAAAGCTAATTTTATTGCTTAGATTTCCAACATATTTCCAACAACGCCTGCACTCAAAGCCTTCAGAAAAAGAGTCAACATGTTGACAACCCAATCACGGCTGAAATTTATCTGTTTGGACCCCCAGTCCATGTTAGATCTGCGACTGCATATTTTGTTTGACATCATTGTTGCACATGCCACGTGCTGCTGCTGCTGGTTCTGCTGCACCTGCAACATTCGCTGACGAAAAACGCCCCAAAAAGGCGGCAACATGCAACGCGACGGAGGCCTTGCAAAAAATGCAGCCAGCTGCATGTGCGTGCATAAATTTACAGCTGCCGCTGTTTTGCAGTTGTTGCCGGTGCTCCACTTGGTTGTTCCTGTTCGGTTGTTTGTTGTTTGCCAATGTTGTTTGCATCCAGCAATGAAGACATGACACTCGGAGAGTGTGCCCATTCTGCAGTTCTACATGCAGAATGTTCTTGATACACTTCTATATACAGCTGAATATTCTTTTAGATGGCAGAACACGCTTTAAACTTAAAAATACCTACTAGTATACTCGTAATAGTATTATATTTTAGCGAATTGGTTGCCAATGTTGTTTGCATCCAGCAATCAAGACATGACACTCGGGGAGAGTGTGCCCATTCTTCAGTTCTTGATATGTTACACTTCTATAAACAGCTGTGTTCCTTTAAATAGCATTACGTTTAAATACGTTTAAATATAAACAACTTCAAGACACAATTTAGTTATCATATCTTTAACAATTAAAAATTTGTCTTTATTATGTGTAATTCTATATTTAGCGAGTATGGATAATAACAAAAGAAAATGGATACATTATGAGGATCTTTTAAATAGCACTGTTAAACGAAAAATAAAATAAAATTCAAATATTGTATATTTGTGTTTTTGCTAAAACATTCTTAGAGACAAAACTATTGTGATATAAATAACATTTAGATTTTGCTTGAAATGTACAATTTTCACTCCAAAAACTCTTTCCAGATCGTGGGCATTATTTTGATTGCTAATTAACAGCACTTTGACAGCAACTTGGGCATAATTCGTGGCAAACAACTAATGACAAATGTTGTTATTTTAGCCGCTGTTGCTGTTTGTGCTTCCGCCTTTTGTTTGACGGCGGACAATGCGACGGCAACAATTATGCGGGGAATTTTGGGCGAGCCAACCGAAAAGCTGCAAAGGACCAACTACGGCAAACAATAGTGGAAGTCTTTGTGTGTGTATGGGGTGTGCGAGAGCATTTCATAGTTCACATATGACAGACAGTCGGACAGACAGTCTCAGAAATAGCCCGAGGGGGTGGCACTTTCTGGGTAAACATCCAGGGCGGCGGCAAAAAGGATATCGCGTGCCAACAAAAAATCACCATGTAAACACTTTGCACACAAAAGGCGCGAGACTGTAGAAAGCTTTTTGAGACCACACCACCCACTATTCGTGTAATAACCTCTACCCCCCACCATCCCAGCAATGGCCTCAAGCTCCTGCGTCCTGCGTCCTGGGTCCTGGGTCCTGGCTGTGTGCTGTTGTTCCGGCATTGTTTTGTTTTATTGTGATTTTTATGCCAGTCGTTTTGTTTTGGCATTTTTCGGCAAATATTAGTTCCATGCTCCTCCGGTCGTTGTTCGATGGCAAATGGCAGGCTATTGTATTCCGTTTGCTTTTCTGCAGGGCTAATAGCTTTCCATACCTCCAGATAATATTCGTTACCAACGGTTTGCCTCATAGTAAAGGGAAGTACTCTGTATCATTGTCAACAGTAATATTGTGAAAATATTTACCAAATTACAGTCCAAATTTCAATGCGACTAATTTACGTAAATATGTAACAGTGAGAAGGAATGGTCTCTGATCCCACAAAGTCGATATAACCATGTCCGTCTGTCCGTTTGTCTGTATGAACGCCGAAATCTTGAAGATCATAATAGATAGACAAAAAATAATTTAATATTCTAATTCTAGGGATACCAGTTCATCACAAGTTTGTTTTTAAAATCTCCCAAATTTGAATACTCTGCATTTACTCTGCTTACACTAATTTGATTTCAGTTTATTTTAATCTCATTATATATGAATACTCGTACATTGGCAATGAATAAAACCTTATTAGATAGTAGCGATGCGTAAAATTCCGGCTCAGCGGCTGAAACTGATGTCTTCTCACTCTTTGTCGAATCTGCAAGTGTAAGATTGTAATTTAGTTGAGATTTTAGCAAGCTTGTTGAGACGATTACGGCTTAAAGTAGCTTAGGGCAACTCCATGCAGCCAACCGCCCAAAACGAGGTAGACACAATAATTACTGGACATTTATATTAAGTTTAATTGCAGCGTGCATGGAGTACGCCGGCCAGCATAATGCAAGCAATGTGTATGCAATATGTAAAGCGTTTTATGATTTATGCAACCCCCCCTCAAACCGAAAAACAAAATCAACAAATCATTTTTCTGGCCAACGCTGACAGCTGCAATTTTTCACTGCTACTTCTGGAAGTCATGCAACATTTAACCGACTAAAGTCCGACTTTAAAGCTGGATGGATGGATGGATGGTGGGCCGGCCTGCTCGATAACCCAACCAAACCACCCCCGAAACGAACTCCCTCGGAGTTTCGAAGCCAAATCAATTAAATTCAATTAAATTCGAAAAACCACAAGCCAAGTGCATATCCTCCAGCCCCCCCAAAAGGGCGCTTAACCTTATCGGTCAGTGCAAGTGCAAGTGCAAGTTCCACTCCATTGTTGGCTTGGCCGTCAATCTTGGTCTAATTGAAATGCATACACACCCAGGAGTCACGTCTCGAGTTTCGCTCCACAAATTGACTTTTACGCATAAACAATTGCCAATTCTGCCGAGATTTCCGGCTCGCAATCCCCTACCCAACACTCACGTCGATGGACAAGCCTGTTTTCGGGGCCGAAAATCAACAAGTTAACTGCATTCTGGCTGTCATTCAAATTGGATTGCGCAAATTGACCCCCCAGGGGGATATATGCCATTCGGTGTTTGGTTTCTCACTGTCTAATTGACTTCTGAATGGGTCAGGGACAGGGCCAGGGCCAGGGACAGGGACAGGTTTAGGGCCTTTTGGCTTTATTCTGCACGAAAACGGGTTGTGTTTAAATTTTGGAGCGAATTGGGGGGATTTTTAAAAGGTTATGCCAAATATTTGAATCGGAAAACATTTGTTGTAAACGAATATAGCCGCTGTAAAACTTGTATATATTTTCCCAACCTGATGATGTCATTTTATCGTCCGAAAATATTCAACATTCCATTTTCAACGGCACAAAAAATACTTTGCCCAATTTTTGCATAATATTTTCGTATGCCCCGAGCTTCCTTTCTCGTTATCATGCGCTCTTAATTAATTAAAAAGTGGTTGCACCTTTTTTGGTTTCTCATATACTGTCTTTACCTTTTTTTGTGTTTTTTTTTTGTTTTTGGGTCGTAAAAAATGTGCACAATTTTTATTTCGCACATGCGAAATTAGCGCTGCTGGGGCATACCTTGTTAAAATATTTGCAAATATTTAAATTGACATTTTTCCGTCATGTTATGACTATGAACAATGTCGCAGAATGCCTTTAGGCATCATAAGAGTGCCTCCCCCCCCTTTTATTGTTGTTATATGTTTTTTACGCTTTTTTGTTGTTGGTTTGGGAAGTTTAACATACCGCAAAGGGAGAAACGAGAAAAGCGAACTCTTTAAGCTGCCGAGCAACTAATCAAAACAAATTCAATTAAACGACACACGACAAGAGGCACACACACAAAGTCGGGATCCAGTTTGAGGGTATCCAACAGGCATGCCACCTCCTTTGGCTTATCTGGCAGCACAATCCATTAAAATTGCACATCGTTTACACCAAAAATCAATTCGCCAAAGCATTTAGGCATTACAAATGCCAAGCCAGCCACTGGACCTAGTCCGCTTCACTTCACGAAACTGCAAAGCAGCGACTCCCAGGTCCAGAGAGCTCTGGCCTTTTTTTTTTTGGGATCCCCAGATCCCGCTTCAAATTCAACGTTGATGCCCATAAATTTCGCATACGGCACACAACACACTCCTCTGCTCCGGCGTCCGTCCGTCCGCCTTTGTCTTTTTGTCTGCGGGGCTACCAAGCGATAAACGCAGGCCAGTTGGCATTGCTTTGAAATGTATCCGCCAGATACGAGTAGTACAAAAGCTGCATTTGTGGAGAGCCAGCCAGTCGGCTGGATTGCATTGGATTGGATTGGTCAGGGGACTGGATGGATAGATGGCCGGCATCGTGTAGTTCGTCCTCTAGAGCGGAGTACCCCCACAAAAAGTGTTCATTAGCCTGGACTATAGTACAAAGTTTTGGGTTGAGTTGAGCTTTGGTTGCAGAGGATACCACTTAATAAGGCTTTCATATTCAATTTAAGGATTAAGCGCAGGTTTTTTGAGTATTCAGTTTGCTAAAACCTTATAGATAATATTAAAATTTAAAAAACTATTCAATTTTTCATAAATTTTAGCAATCCCTTGACAAATGACCATCTCTAGAACGTCGGGATGTCAGTGTCACCTCACGCCCCGACAAATTATGTCTATCGGAAACACAGAAAGCCGCAGTAAGAACATAAAAAAAATCAGGCATATACCAGCGCCGAGGTCCAAATCCAATATCGTGTATCGACGGCAGCACAAATGCATGCGCCGATCGGCGGTGTCGAGAGTGGTTCAGTGGTTCAGTTCAGTTCGGTTGAGTTGAGTCCGGCTTCGGTGGTGTCAGTTTGTCGTGCGTTTTATTAGTGGCAACTCAAACAGCAAATTGAGATTAGAAGCCCCCCGACGGACGACGAGGCCATGAGTTATGGCCTGCATTAAAGCGCATCAAAGTGGGCAAATGGAAAATGCCTAAAATACGGTGGATGGGCTCGATGGAATGGCAATCGCCACCCATTAAGTGGGTGCCTCAACTGGGTGACAGGTGATTGAAGGTCGAGGCAAAAGCATATTGTTAAATCCATTGCAAGGCCACTAATTATAATAATAGTCTTATTTACAATAATTTTCGATATATATCGTTTATTATTTCAGCCCTCTGCCATCAAGCGCGGGGGGAAATCTTGTAATTCCCTTATCTACATTTAAATTTGTTTATATATTTCATTTAGATATCTTAAGAATGTCAGCCGTCTCTTGGAATATTATATTTGCCATAAGCAAAATGCCAATCCGGTCATTTTAAATGGATTCTTGGTGGTCGCGTTGAAAATGTTACCAGTAATCAATGATTTTTTTGGTTTCCTATTGAAGTTAAACAGTGATTAGAACCCGAATCTTTATTTTCCCATATTGAGTGAATAACGCCGTCACTTAATAACCTATCCAGTATCTCTGGAACCTAAGCACATATTTTATGTTGTCGCAATACAATCGAGAGCGTAAGTTTGAAAATGTTAATATGAATTATAAAAACATTAAAATTACCCAAACCCATCAAACCCTGAATCCTCATAAGAGGTGAAGCTATGCGCAACTTTTTCACCATTTCTTTTTTTATAAATGTTATGGATTATTTAAGCACCCATTCAGATCGCTTAGGAACATTTACTGTTTTACTGTTCTGTTTACAGCACCCCAAAATCTCAGCCCTCCTGCGATTGCTAGCAATTTCCATTTGATTGCTGTTCAATCTACTTTCATCGCTGACAACCCACAGAGTTCAACATGTGATATCCTTGATATCCTTTGACAGTTATGAGTTGTTGCTACTCCAGGTTGCCGCCCCGGGTTTTCCCTCTCCTCTCTAGGGCTAAATGTTATATCAACAACAACAAATGTCAGATATTATTTGCATAACACTGAAACACATTCCTCATGAGATTTTCTTCAGCTTCCCTGTTGCTTCTGTCGGTTACGGCTTTCTGTTTTGTTTTTTATCACAACTGATAGCAATCTGAAATGGTTTGAAATGGCCCCTCGCAGCAGCGCAACCCGCATAATTCACTGATTTTCCTCGTCTGACTTTCACTTACACATAGAATCCAGTCAGCCCCGCCGGAAAATCGGAAAGGAAGACAACATTAGGCCTTATTACATTTGACATGTTGCTCCCTGGCAAAAGTTTTCCTCCTCGTTCGCAGTCACCCGCCCACCCCTGGGCAACAAATCAAAAGATAAATTGTTTTCGTTCATGATTTATATAAAAATGTTTCGTCGACTTCGCACCACCGAAAATCGCTCCCTTCAACTGGGCCAGAGCTCCTTCGTTTCTTATCATTGGCGTTGCCGTTGAAAGCCAGCAACAAATATTAATATTGTTTGTATTTCATGCGCTTTCTGCTTTTTATTTCGTTTTCAATTTGGCAAGAAAAGTGGCGGTGGGGGCGACCCCATCGCATGTCAAATTTAATATAAATTATTGGCAGAAAATCGCCGGAATGGGATACAAGATGTTCGCAGGCAACAGATTACTCACATTTCTTTGGGTATATTCATTTGCTTCAGCTTGTTTTCGTAGGCCTTTCGGAAGAGGGCATCCTTGGGTTTTTGGTTCTGCTTGTTGCAGTTTTCCGACTCCGAAAAGTGATCCAGGAACTCGTCCCGCTTGCAGTAGCGGCACACTCCGAAGAGGAATTCCTCCTCGCAGATAGTGGCATCCGTAGATGCGGCCCAGATGGCATTCTCCTTGGCCGCCTCGAAAAGTTTGCCCAAATAAATGTGGGCCCTGGGTATGGGGGTGAAGGCCTTAGCATCGATGGTCGTTAACGGATTGTGCTCCAAATTCAGCACCTGCAGGTTACCTAACTTTTCGAACAGGCCGCTGAGGGGGAGATAAAAATACGAATACATTGTTATCAAAATCACAAAACTTAGATCAGGGTTTTTCTCAACACTTAGTTCTCTGAAATGGTAAGAGCTAGAGAAGTGATTCTTTTTGCCTTAGGTCCGTTTTATGTGTACGCAGATCGAGTTTATTTTAAAGTTTTGCCAAGCCCCTTACCGCCTTCGCAATTTCGCAATTATAATTGCCAACTCACCTCTGAATTCGGTCCAAGTTGTTGAAGGCCAAGTGGATTTCCTTCATCAAAGGCGAATAGTCGAACAACTGATCCGGCAGTCGGGCGATGTTGTTGTGCGCCAGGCGCAGGGTCAGCAGAAGCTTCTGAGACCTGAGGAAGTCGCGGCTCAGGTAGCTTATGTTGCTCCTGATGTCGATGTAGGTCAACTGCTCCGCCTTCCAGAAGAGCTCTGTGGGCACATTGTCGCCGCAGTTGAAGACCTCCACGGACTGCAGCTCGGTCATTTTCCAGAGTTCCATTGACCCCAGGGCGGACATTTCCACGCTGCTGTTTTTCACCCCGCAATCGATCACCAGCTCTTGCACCTTTGATGCTTTGGCGAAAATCTTGCCCGACACTTTGCCCATGTTGCTTACGAATATGTTTAGGTGGGTCAGATTGGTCAAGGGATGCAGGATTGTGGCCGGCAAGTCGCTGCTGCCCTTCAGGGTGAGTTGCCTGAGGCCTGGCAGGCGTTCCAGGAAATTTGCGGGCAGCTTAGACTTGAAACCGATAATGTAGATCTTTTTGAGGCCCTCGTGATCGGAGTAATACTGCTGCAGGACCTCTCCCCGATCATTCATCTTCGGATCGAAGTAGTTGAAGATCTCCAGCTCGGTGTAATTAACGCCCAACTTGCTGATCAGATACTTGATGCTCTCGGCATTGGGAATGGCACAATTTTTGATGATCAGGGGACCGATGTTGCCCACTTTCAACGGAGGTATATAGCCGTAGCCCCGAGCATCGAAGAAGTTGCAACTGATGCCGTACAAGTGCTCGTAGTTGCTGTGCAGCTGCAGGTTGTCGCACTTGATCTCCTGATTCTGGCAATCGCAGTGACTCGACTCCTTGATCAAAGCCTCGCACCCGGCCTTCGTCATGTAGCTGTTGGTGACCACTGTGGTGGCATTTTCCTGCCACGAGGGAGCGATTAGAGCCAACAGAAGACACAGCACGAGGGGCAACATCTTGAGGCCAAATCCACAAGACGACTGATCGCTGCAAGGCAAAGGCAGAGGAGTTTTAAATTAGTTTTTATGATCGGGCCAGCGAAACAGCTGCTCCCGCGGCAGCGCTATTTTCCATGCATATCTTTGTCTATGCATTTTCCTTCAGGTAGCGCACGCATTTCCCTAGAAGTGTAGCGTTTTTCTCTCTCTCTGAAGCTACAGATACCGCCCCCCATCTTACACCCAAAGGCCGGCTGCCATTTTTACACAAATTTGATTACCCGGGGCCGGGCCCGGGACAGGTAAGAGTAAGCCGCACTGCTTGGTAGCCTCGCGCTTTTCGCTTTACCTGGTTCGTTTAATGGCCCATAATTTACTACGCAACTCGCCCGATTTGTGCATAATATTAAACCATTTTGATTTCGCCCGGCTGCGAAAATCGAAACGATCGTACGCGAAATCGAACGCAAAAAGCTGCAAACAAAATGACTTAAATTGCCATTTGTGCTGCCCTGGGTGTTGTGGCAGTTTTTGTTCTTCCCTCGGCTGGAGATGATCTGTATGTAAGAGCAGCGGCAGGAGCCTGTCGGAGTGGCTCTGATAACATTTGGAAATGCGCGATTTTACATACAAATCGCGAGCCAAAGCGATCAAGAAGCGGATGGGGGATATTCTCAGTCAAAATGGAATGACTTACAGTGGGTTAGTATCGGCAGGAACTGGCTCAAAAGTAGATAAAACGAAAAATGAATCAATCATTCTAGGTTGCGCACACTTTTTTTCATCACAGTATATTTGTTGTGCCATTTTCTTCCGGCATATAAGAATGAGTGCAGTATTTTAAAGAAAACTACACTACTGTACAGATCTGTCATGCTACAAATGAGTACATTCATGCAGAAGTCTGACGAAATATATCGAATAATTAAAAAACCCCGGTTATAGGTTTTCACTTGAGAAAGTCTCCAAGATCTAGGCGTTCCTACAGACAGATGGACAAACGGACATGGCTAGATCGACTTGCTGTTAATGCTGATCAAGAATATAAATACTTTATGGGGTAAAGCTTCCTTCTCCCTGTTCCTTGTTCTAAAAAGCCCATATAGGCCCTAGCAAACATTCCCACTTCAAGCCATTAACAAATTTCAATAACCCGGTTTTCAGAACCACTGTCTCGCCATGCAAAGTTCAATGGTATCGCGGTCTTCCCACCTCATCTACAGCTTGCGAGCTTGAGCCCCCCAACTCCTGGCCAATATCCCGCATTGCAATTTAAGTCTGACTCCAGCGTTGATCTCGTATCTCCATCTCCACCAAACTGGGCCTTGGAACATGGACCGAAAACCTGAAGGCTGACCGAGGAGGCATGGCTTGATTCCGACCAAATTACAATTCATTCTGGTTTTCAGTTTCATTACAAATGCAAAAATGCAAAATGGCAAGGCGGCCATTAAGTGGCGGGGTCTCAGGATGCGATGCAGTCTGTGTACGTCTGTCTGTCTCAATGTCTGTCCGCGCGTCTGCCTGTCCGTCTGTCCGTTGATCGATGATCGCTGTGACCGGCGATGATCAAGTTTTGTGTATCGTTTGAGGCGTACATGCGTAAGTGCCTCGGATAGCCCCACCTACCGCGATCCCCAGGAAAGCAGTCGCATTCACAGATCGGGGCCAATGCATTTGAATTTGTCTGGCCGGCAGCCAAATCGATCGACAACCAATCAGCCCCAGTCCAGTTCGGTCAGCCATCATGCCAGTTTGCCAGTTTGCCAGCCAGATCAAGTGCACTCAGAGAAAACACTCACCAGACTTTCAGTATCATCGATCAGTCCTTGAAAAACCATTCAAACACTGATTCAGTCAGCAAACAAGTATCGTCAACGTAGCAGCTAAATATATTTTGCTAAAAAAATCGAAAAAAAAACATAAATATACCGATTATACAAGATGAACATGGACCATAAATTCCATGCCAATCCAGAAGAACCCTCCGTCTATAACCGACAAGGGGCCAAGAAGCTGACCATCCTTCCAACGATTCTAGAAGATCCTGAGGGTGAATTGGAAGCGGAAAAAGAATACGAACTTTTCAAAAAATTGGAAGCTGAAAAAGAATACGAACTACTCAAAAAACTGGAAGCGGAAAAAGAATACGAACTTCTCAAGAAAGTGGAAGACTCTGAGGAAAGTGATTGGGAATATTTTTCTACAGTTTCAGGTAGTTCCAAATATTTTACTTCTGAAATGGATCTGGAGAATATTGAAAATCATGGCACTATTCAAGAAAATCTACAAGCGAGTGTAGTTATGAAAAATGAAAAGAATATTGACAAAAATCTAAAAAAGAAGATTAAGAAATGTATGCCAGCTAGTCGTAAGGATTGTTACCCTATGAGGCCACTTATTAGGCGTATATCCAAAGAATTGCCATTAGGTTACATAGAAATGAAGTCATTACATGAATTGCTATGTCCCACAAGTTTGGCAAAAATAACAAAAGAGCCCTTAATCCAGAACATGTTGGACGACCTAATAATCCATGTGAAAGCTCAATTGGTAGCGTATAAAAAACTGACGGCTCATCTTAAAACTACCCAGAGAATTTGCGAGTGGTACAAAGCTAAACCTAAAAGCAATAAGCGCTATCACCCCAAAAAGTTCGGATGTATCATTGTTAATCGCCACATCAGGAAGATGGCTCGGTTTGTGCAGGGTCGTCAGGAATACCTAAACCATCTGATTTCTTTCGCAGAGAGGTTAAAAAAGGATAAAATCGAGGCGAAAAAGAGTTGCCGAAAGGCCTCAAAAAAGCGCAACATGGTAACCACGTTTAAGTAGATCTGAGACATATCGATACATCTGAAGCGTCCGTAGGTCCTGTAACTAACACGATACAATATCTCGATTTTAAATTAAGTGGAACTGATACATGTCGTAATATCCAAAGCATTCTTAGGTACAGGAATTACAAGATGATAAAATATTTCGATTTAATTTAAGTGGAACTAATACATATCAAAATCTCTGAAGCATTCATTGGTCCAGGAATTAACACAAGATAGTGTCTAGATCTTAAATCAAGTGGAACTTATACAATAGAAATCTCTGAAGCATTCGTAGGTCCAGGAATTATCTTGATATTAAATCTAAAATGAGGAACGTCTGAAGGTCCAGGAATTTACATCAATCATATCCCCAATAGAATCAAGAAGCTCTATAAATTCTGATGCGTAACACCAACGTTCACCCCTGGATGAGAAAAATGCCATTGTGTTTATTTCAGCCAATAGGACTCAAATTTTTTAGCGTGCATTTCCGAGTTGCTGCTTCTGCTGCCGGCAGTGGCAAACATTTCATTTTTCACGATCCACGAGCAGTCGCTCGTATTCCCAAGAGCTAAATCAATAAATTACGTGACAGGCATGCAGAAAACCTGATGCCTCCAACTTGGCTCTGGCTTCAGCTCCGAGTCCACTTCTCGATCGCCGCTTTGCTACGTTTTGATTGAATCAATCAAAAGATTGTTGAATTTATATAAAAAATATTAAGAAGTTGTATGGATCCCGAAACTGGATATCAAATACCCTAACCTTGCAGTCTCCCTCATACCGCTGATAAGCAATTTTCATCATTTTTACAAATTAATTAGTGTTCCAGAAATATTAAACTACACAACTACACTTCTCCAATTGCACAAGTTTTTTATTGGCCGGAAAATATGAGGGATTTTGAGTTCCACTTGTCTTTACAATGTAAGGGTATGGCGGAAAATGTCGGTGAGCATATAGAGTGCATATATCGTTTGCAGATCTTCTGGCGCTGCCATAACATAAATTATTATTATGTCTTGCCCAATGGCCGGCGACCAGAGATATTTTCTGTTGCCCGCCCGGTCCCCGTGCCGTTCCTCGGGCTAAATTCGCATTAAATTTGATTGGTTTTCATTTGTTGCGAGCAGGAAATGCCCAATAAAGTTCTTAGCTCGCTTTAATTAACTTTGACAAATTGAAGTCTATGGAAAATGTTTTCTACCAAATGTACAAAATGCATTATACAAAATAATTGAATTAAAACCTTAAGAAAAGTCATTGCAAGGGCGGCTCTGTCTTCAATTAGTAATAAATAATTTGAGTTTGGTCGAAAAGTTTTAGCCGAGCTAAGCAAAACGATGCATAATCCATGAAAGGGCGTGCCAACAAAGTTCAGGAAGCCAAAAGAACTGTTCGCCACAAAATCCAAAAGGCAAAAAGCCAAAGAGTCGATGTAGAAGCCCCACAACGAGCAATTTCCATTGTATGCTCCGAAAATCTTCATTCATTTGAGTTTCTTGTACCGAGGAAAAGCGCCTTAGGTTGAAACTTTTGCGCCCGTTTTCCCCCTTGGCCACAAAAGTATTTACCGTATTCAGGACAGGCAAATAAATGGTCATAATCCTGGCCAGACAAAGGCCACTACTGCTCCGCCACCAGCTTAACCCATAACTCATTGTGTCCGGGGCCACTCGGTGGGGCGGTGGGTGTGGTGGTGCGTTTTACATTTGATTTATTCCACATGCAAATTGCAGTATACAGGAATTAAGTTGTTGGAAATATTTTATTCCGAGAAACGGCAGGCGTCTCGTCTCGTTTCGTTTCGAATCAACTAAATAATCATAATTCGCCTCGAATTCAAATGCGCACGTTTCCCAAAAAAAAAAAGGAATCGCTCAAGGCTCCCCAGCTCGCAAGCCCTTTCTGGGGGTTGAATCCACCCCGTTCACTTTCCCCGGTTCCTCGACCTTCGCCTGCCCCGGGGCGCAACCCGCTCTAACAAATATACAAATGCATGAAATTGAATACCGGCGCCCACAAAATTTTGACAGCGAAGAAGTCCAAGGAGTCGAACGAACGTCTCCATCATCTCCATTTGGCATTGTACAATAGTTACTCCGGTGGCCCGGTGTCTTGTTTATTTATCCGTTTGCGCCTATTTATTTATTTTAATTAAAAGGGGCACGTGTTGCTGTTTTCTTGTTTTCTTTTTTCCACGGCAACACAGCGCCCGGAGAAATAGATAATGCTGAAATTGAGAAATTGGCCGATGGGATTGTGAGGTGTGGTGTTTTCCCTGTGCGTTGGGAAGGGGTGGGAACGGGTTGCGGCAAGTGCAATGACAACCCCAACTTATGGGAAACTTGAAAAATCTTTGCTCCCTTTGGGAATTTAATTTGCCAACTACATTTTATTAAACATTTTCAGAAACTGTGGAGGTTATAAAACTTTTAACATGAAAGCTCGAACAAAAATTGTCTTTCTATTAACTACACAATCCTATAAAATACAAAGTAATGACTGAAGGGCATTATTATACCCGATTCTTAAAGAGAACAAAGGTATATTGACATCGTAGGAAAGTATGTAACAGGGAAAGAGAATGGCAGCAACATCTGAGTCGATATAAGGATGTCCGCTTGTCTAAATACCTAGATCTTGAAGATTACAATATACAGAGGAAAAAGAATAGCATATTCTGATTTTGGGATACCAGTCCATCAAAAGTTTGTTTTTAAAATCGATTACCACCTCCTGCACGGCCACAAACCGCGAAATTCTGAAGCCTGTTCAATTTTCATTTTAGAAACACTATAATTGGTTGTGATATTGTTAGAAAACATATCTATTCGTATTGCCAAAATCAGTCAGTTATTCTAATCCACGCCCGTGAAAATGGCAAAATTATGTTGCGCCAACAAGCTTCGTCCTTGAAACATATTCAAATTTTCCACATTTATCCATGCTTTAAAAATCAGTTGAATACCAAGAACCGGGTATTTAAAGTCGAGACATTCGCCTACAATCGTTCCAACATTTTATGCTTTCAAAATACCTCTAAAAGGTTAGTGATTTCCATTGTGTGCTAAATTGAATAGGTAATTGCCATCAAATGGCAGCAAATGAACATCAAATGGGTGTCAAAACAAACAGAATCGCAGGCTCACACAGCCAGATCCTTGGGCGTGGATAATTTTACTCTGCTGGGTGGCAAAGAAATGACCAGCAAATGGTAGTAAACAGCCGTGGAGGAGTTACAATCGGAGCAACTAATTAAATGCCACAACCCCCACGGAACGCAACAAAACAACCGACAGACAAAGTTTGCCGACTCGTTTTCATTACGAGTTAATTTGAATGTAAATGAAGGGGGATGTGGAGCGGGACAGCTAAAATGTTTGGCTAATGTTTCAATTAAGAAGACAGCGGAGAATTTAATTTTCTTTCATTTGCGTTGCGTTGCGTTCCAAATGAGAATTGCCACCCAGGCTAGTGTGCAGAGTTTTCCTCGCAGTTTGATGGAGAGCAGTAGTCAATTTCGTCTGGTTTCTTGTTGTCCCGGGTGATGTTCACAAGGAATTTCAATGTTCCACTCATAATTTCATATAATTTCCATTAATTGTATGAAATTAAGGCCGCCGGCTTTGGGGCCAAGACTTGTGCACAGGCCAAAATCGATGCTGTTATGGGTGGCAGAAAATCATCTTAAAAAAGCTTCATGCAACATAATACGTATTTCAAGTGATCTTGTAACTATTCTCTAAAGGGTTTTCCATAGTCCCATATTTATAGATTTGTGAATTGTTTCCAGTGCACATCTTGGACGTTTTCGTGCCGCGTCTTTTGGCTTGTTGGCCACTCCAGTAGCCATTTTCATGATTTTCTACGCACTTTGGCAATGGCTGGCTTGGAAACTGTCTATGCTAATTTCCCAGTTTTGATGACTAGCCGGCTACCAGGGAGCTACTGGCAACGGCTACCTTTCATTTGGCTGTAACCAACCGCATGGCCACGATCAAGCATCTCTGGTCCTGCGATCCGCCCGCCTTTGTTTCTCCTCTGTGTTTTCTTTGCTTCTTTTCACCCATAGATCACTCAAGGGCATCAAGCATGCAGATTTTGTTCTGCTCGTGTTCCAGCCGACTACTCTCTGCCCAAATCCATCTTCCCATCCATCTCCGCAGCCATCGCCTGCATCATCATCATCCCATGGCAAATTTCCAGTTGAAGCTATCGGTGCAGCATGCCCGGTAACGCCCCATTTGACGGGGCAATTGTCATGGACGGCTTGGAGAAATCACCAGACATATTTTCTCATCCGAGCTTGTTTATACGGATTCATCAATATAATAAATGGCTTGGCATTGGAATAAAATTAGTTAGGGTTGGCAGTGAAAAATGCAAGCATTTTCTGAATATTTGTGGAAGTTGGTCACACCATATTTGCATTCTGCTCCATATTGTGTATGCCGCTTGCCAAATTCACTCCAAATCCAACTTTGTGACACATTTTTAGGCGTCTCTCTAGGTAATCTCATTGCATCGCCTCCCCTTAACTTTTCTCCATGCATCATCCAACATCCATTGCATCTCCACGTCCACACGATGCCTGGGCACTGTCTCAGTGGCATGTGGCAAGTGGCATTGCCCATTTACCGGGACGGGCAGGGCGGTTAAGGGCGCAGAAGTGCCGCAACCTCCTTTCAGGCATTTCGTTTCGCGCACTCAGCACAAATTGCAATCAAAGTTGCCCCTACCCAGTGCCCCGACTTGCAGCCACCGACTTTTTAGCACTTCAAATTGGCAAACAAACAGACTCACGTTCAAATGAAATGTGAGCATAAACAGAAAATTTCACACACGCTCGCAGCCTTTGTGTGGCATTGCAGCCCCCCTTTATGGGGGGGTAAACAAACTTGAAACGCAAGCCCGAGAGGCAGAAGGAAGCGGAAACATTGCGCATACGACGCGTTGCACGAAGTCGCAGTGGAACAAGACGAATACAAGCAATGGGCAGAGAAATGGGAATCACTGCGGAAAAAAAAACCTAGAAAGGGAGGCGGGACATCACTTGACACGCAAATATGCATAAACAAGGCATGAATATTCATGCACACAGCAGACACTTCCATCTGTCCCGCTTTCGCTGCCCGGGCCAAGCAATTCCCGTCTCACTCGCTCGGTGAACATCTTGAAAAGGACCCGCGTCCTCGTCCTGGTGCCGTATCTCGTTTAGAGATGAAATGCAATGCGCATTGAAAAATTTGCCCGCAAAAAATGTTTACCCAAGCCGAGGTGGTTGAACCAAAAAGGATATGCGACTGAAGGTGCAGTGGATACTCGAAGGATGACACATTTCAAATACTTTCTAGGACATCGGGAAATCCTTGCCTGCTCACTTGTAATGCTGTGAAGGGGGTTACTTTTTGAGCGCTCAAGCTACCGAGAGCCCACTGTTTGACCACATAATATGCAATTTTCACAGCATTTGGATGAATGAATGAATGTGGGCCCTGTGTTTGTTTTGCCATCCACCCGAACAGACAAAATGCAAGCAGGTCATTCACTTTGGTGCTGCAACACTCCACCCCTTTTTAGGCACAGTCACATAACAGATACAAGATACAATATAATATTCTGCTATGCGGAAATTTTACAAAAATTTCAACTGCTTAGGCAACAATCATAAATCCCTGTCAATCACACGCGGCTGTCATCATCATCAGAAGGAAGCAGTGGCATCGCATCATCAGCCCTCCCAGATGATAGGCCTCCGAGATGTCCTGCGACTTTTGTGACTTTTGACTTTGGCTAAGCGGAACTGATTACACCGCCGTCTGCTGCGACGTCATCGATTTGGCTGCGTGACAAAAATGTTTGGCTGAATTTTCCCGCCCTACATTTTCCCTTCTTGTTGCCGACTGTTTGATGTCATTTATATGATGCCTCCCATAGACTTTGACAGCTGCGCGGTGGATCGATCCGAGGGACTGCGTGTCGAGTTATGCAACACTCGAACTGTTAATTTCATTGCGAGCTTTCTATTGACATCAATCAATCATTCGGTTATTGTCAGTACGCAGAGAACTTGAAGGAAGTAGAGCAAGCCTCTGGCAGGCTGGCAATTCCGTGAAGTGAATAAAAGTTAAGCTTTGTGCTTTACAGATACTTGTGCATTACAGATACAGATACTCCTTGGTTTTAGGCATTTTACTCAATTATTATAATAAATAAATAAACTAATAAGCTAACTAAGAGAGCTGCAAAAAAATAATGCTTCAATCCTCATTGTAAAAACAGAAACTAATCTTTAATTTGCATAGAGTAAATAATTTAGCTGCATATTAAAAGTGTGTAAATACTTTTGACAACTGCTAAGCATCAGTTCAATCGCTTCTCTTTTGCGCACCTGAACAGTTATTTTATTCATTCCTCTTTCCTGTGATTCTTCATAGATCAAACTATATAAAAGCAACATCTATTTTTCATTTAACCTCCCACAACAACAACACGAAGCTCCGATTGAAAGGCATGGAGAAAATTGTTCGTTGTGTAAATAATTATGACCACCCCTGTACATGATAAAAGACTATTGTCATACCAAAAATTGTATTTGTTACTTATAATTTAAATGTGCCAAGTTTAACATATGATGTTTTTTTTTAATTTTGCAGTAATAATTTTACAATATTTTCTGTCCACCTTCTTGTATAAGTTAAATATAACATCTTTATTTTATAAATAACTTATTTTATGTGAGCTTAAATAAAGCAAGTAGAACAACAAGATGTCAAACAAGTTTTTGTTTAAATAATTCAACTATAATTAAATATGTACGTATGGCGTAACAAATAGGTAAGGTGACGCCACCGGGAATTAACACTGACAAAGGGCGGGTACAAATTTAATTGACCGTATCGTCATTATTTCTTGTCAAATTTTTATGAAACTTATCAGAATGGTAAATAACATAATTTTTAATATTGGGAAAACAAATAATAATCCTATCTTAAGCCATTTCGGAGATATAGTCAAAAATATGGAAGAAAATATAGTTTTACGGAGAGCCTCATTCTCCTCCCATTTGCACAAAACTTTATATACCATTTGTAACTTAATGTACATGGTATAAAAAGGTTTAATTTCGTATTTACAACTCTCTATATCCAAAGATACATATCCAAAACCCATCTCAATATTTGCGGAGCAGTCTTAACAACTACCAGACAAATCCCGCTGGAAGCGTCTCGCCAAAATCGTCATTAAATGTATAATTTTTTCGTTTTAAACAGATCAAAACTCCCATCAAAAATTTGCATACCGAATCAAGCACCGAAAAGCGCTGAACGGACGCTAAACGAAGCGAAAACCCACAAAAACTCCAACTAAAACTACTAATCCCCCCAAATCTGCGACGATTGCAAAAAGCAAATCAAAGTTCTGAAAGCATAAAATGAGAGAGGAACAGCAACGAACCGAAAAGGGCCTGGGGCAACAATTTAAGATTTACGCCACTTAGAAGACATTTAAGCGTGCAACAAACCAAAAAAAATAAAACACCAACAAACAGCGACGGAGGGAACAGCGGCTAAAGTAGAAACAAAAAAGTTAAGTCCACATGCAAAGGCCAAAGTCAAAGGCCGCGCCGAGAAGTTGCTGTTTTTGTTGCTGTGCGTGCAAAGCTTCCTTCGGAATCTTCTTTCCCAGAGACTCTTCTCCGGAGACTCTTCTGGGGCAGGCTGCGACTCTCTTTCTTCGGCGGTGCGGCGCAGTGAGCCTGCCAAAAATCAAGAAGGGTTCCTTCCACAACGCTCGACAGTTTACAAGGTTTTCTCGTGTTTCGACAACATTAATTTGTTGTTGCCGCTGCAGCGGCTGTTGTTGCCTCTTTCGAATGGCAACATGTTGCACGGCACGGACACGGGGCAGCAACATGTTGCAGCCGCTGCACCGCCGCAAAAACCACAAAACTCTCGAGGCTGAGAACAGAAAACAGTAGCTACACCAAACAATAACACAAAATTATTTAATTTGAGTGGGTATTTCTTTGGCCTCTTTGGATTTTTCGTACTTTTCGGCTGCAAATTGTCGGACCTGCCAACAAAACCCGAAAACCGCAGGATTTTTACGAGCTCCTCGTCGGCCCTAACAATGTCTCATTGTCAGGTCTAAATCATTTTTAACGATCAATAAATGAGCACAGTAGAAGCACACTATCCGGAGGTGGGAACTGCTAGAGTGATGGCAGAGTGACGATGGTGTGCCTATTTGTAAAAAGTGTTTGGCAATTTGGAAGGGAAACTTAGGCATAATACATAGGTCACACAGTCGTAGGGATAAGCACTACTAGATCTAGCAATTTTATAACATTCTATAGTTTTAAATTATTTTAAGCTCTTTTATTTTAAAATTGGTAACACCATCCGTGCAAACATTTTAAAGTAATTGTTCGTAGGGATAAATATAACAGACCTATTAGTATTATAGGATTCCATTGGCATTTATTTTATAATAGGTGGGGCCAAAAATGTTGAAGACTTGTTTACGAGTATTTGAAAGTTGATAACAGCATCCGTGGCCTTTGAGTAAACATTTTGAAGTAATTATTCATAAGGACCTATTAGTGTTATAAGTTTCCATTGGAACTTATATAATTAAAAGTGTGACCAAAAAGTAAGGTAAAATTAAAAAATTGTTCAAGACTTTTTCATTTATAAGTTAGTTACTCCATTCGTAGCGTCTGTATGATATAAACATTTTATATCCATTCTTTGACATATTTTAAATAACGATTATCAATTCCAGTTTATCTCTTTTTCAGCTCAAATTTTTAAGGCCTCTCTATTGTCCACTTTTATATTGTAAGTTCTTAGATCTTAGCATTTTGGGATTTTTGCGGATCCTAAAGTGTACGGCCACATCACGCGACCATCTCTGGTGATTGTCTGGGGCCCGCAAACGAATGCGCTGCTCGTATTTCTGTTTCCTTGGAACTCCACCCTCGGAGGCAGGCGGCTTTGTGTGCGGCCTCTTTGGGACTCGAAGTTGGAAGTCGGGAAAGGTGTAAAGCTAATTGAAAGTCCCGCTCAGGGCGGGCCACTTCAAAGGGAACACAAAACGGCGACTTTGTTGCGAAAGCAAGATCACACCTAACCAGAGAACTATTGCAACACAAAGAGAAGAGTTGGCTTGGGAGAATGTACGAGTATCTGACAGATACACAAATCAATAGAGTGGGTGGGCCGGGGCAGTGGGCGGCTGATAGGGGGCAGACAGACGATAAGCCATGGATTGCACACATGTTTCGATATTTAGCCAAAGGCAAACAGCGACTAGTTGACAAATCTAGCTACAACATTGTAAACAATTCTATCAATTTTTGCGCTTTATCAGCCCACTCACTACTTTGGTCTGTATTTACCAAACGCTTCAAAGTGACAGCTGTACGGGCTCCAACAAAAAAGCACAAGAATCCAATGATTAAATTGCAATTTTCCCCCAAAAAAACCAGATGTCCGGGTTTCTAATTGTAAGCGGATATTTATTTCCCATCGTTTCCGCTCGTTTTAATTTTCTCCCTTCCCGGAAAAGCGGCCGGCGAACTTATTTGCTAATAAAAATTCAAAAGATAAACACACAAATCAAAATCATAAGCCCAAAATGAAACTGAAACTTCCGCAAAGGAAAACAAACCGGAAAATAGCACAAATGGGAGAGAAAACCCCCCAAAACAGAAAAAAATGCGTAGAAAATTCTTGAGATTTTTAGGGTAATTTGTTCGGGTGGTTGAAGCTGCTGAATTATTAAAGCAACACGTGCGGGGAAATACCGCGAAATCTTATTAAACGACTTACAGTTGACTTTGAGCTGTGGCTGTGGCTGTGGCCGACGCAAAAAAAAAAATAAACACAAAAAAGTATCCCCTATACCCGTAGCAATGGGAGATTTGCATTCGTACAACTGATTGCACTTACAAATCGTAAATCGTAAAAAAAATGAACATCGACCGGCGACAGCAAACATCCATTAGACCCACTGTGCACAGTGGGTAGCAGACAGCGAGGGTTTGGGGGCTTAATGCACAAAAGGAAATTATAATAAGCACAGCTCTTGCTCGGCACAACAAAAAACAAGAAAATTCATAAATAAAAGACGCCGCAAAGTAGGCAATGCAAATCGCTGTCCGTCCGCCAGTTTTCCGTGTTTTTTCCATCATCCGTTTCAGCAGAATTTCTTCATATCTTCATGCCGGCTTTTATCGCACTAATAAAAAGGATTTTCCCCGAATGCGAACCAAAGTCCCGTCTCGCATTTCTTTGTATCATTTTACTGCAGACGGCGGGGGTTCTGGGTTCTCTGTTTTCCGACTTCTGGGGCCTTGGCTTTTATTTTATTTACTATACTAGCCCTGTCATATTGCAACTCTTGTCTGGCTTTTTGTGTTTTGTTTGTTTTTCCATTTTTCCTTTTGCTTTTCCTTCCATTTCCACATTTCCCCGGGGTTGTGCATTGGGCGGCTATGTTACCTTATAAATGGATTATGGCAATTAGAGGGCCTTGCAAGGGGTGGACCTGGCGATTGGGTTGCCTCCAAAGGGCAATCCGTGAGCCCGACTTGGCTTTAGAATCCATTGGAGTGGCTTAGGATTTGATTTGGTTGAACATAAAATGATGATGTGTTTGAATGGCTTATGGCAGTCATAAACAAGACGTCACAACTTCTTATTGATTTCATTTGACATTTATTTGAGATTTATTTATCGGGTAATTTGGAAATACTCCTAATCAATTGTTTAACTATCCCAGACGTTTTCTCAAACGCATGAATATGTAGTTTTTGTATGTACCTAAAACGTTAGAGGCGATTTTCTCTAATTTTTTTGCAGTTCGGGAACACGATTACTATTTTTATGAAGACACTTCATACATGTCGTCTTTTCCCCTAGTAAATATATACATATATATTTTATATTAAATTTAATGTTTTTTGTAACATTATAACAAACTGTCTTAAAAGTTTCAAAGCGTTTCAATTTATTATCCCCGAGAACACAGTTCTTGAAAACCGTGCATTTTTCGACCGTCTAAAGGAGGGTGCCCCTTAAAAACAGAGTCAGCAATAACTTTGGGTGAATCAAAATCATTAGGGGAACTCTTTACCTAGCATCTTCAATCTGCCAGAGGTTTTTCTATCACTGCAACTGGCCGTAGCAAATGTAACACTCGTTTTTTCCTCATAATTATTCGATCCTACAACTTCGACAACCATTTGTTTTGCCAGTCATTCTCCAGCAACCGAATGAAAAGCAATTAAACGCGAAACAATCATCATTAGGCAGTGCCACAAAATGATAATTCAAATGTTTTCAGCTGAGTGGCCAGAGCGAATCGAGGCAGAGAACATATAAAAAAACATATAACTATGGATACCGTGAAATTGAACAAATAATATGCCAAGAAAGTAGGCGCCCGAGTCGAAAAGAGATTGGAAAAAGTTTTATACGAAAACGTAAAAATAATTAATGATCTGATATATCAATCGGCTGGCAGATCAAAGAGGTCGGAACGCAGGAGCGCGGAGAGATTCATGGAAATATTTTGTGTCATGTAAATGTTTGTGCTAAACACAAATTACAAATCGGACAGGGAAATATTTCGAATTTGAAGCTGAACCGAAACCGTTTCAGAATTCTTGGGAGCGCACAAAATGCCAGAGTGAAAACTAAACTGAAATTGGTTGTCCGGGCGGAGGAGGAGCAAATATCTGGAACTGAAACTGGGTGTGGGGTAGCGAGGTTGCCATCAAAGACATTTAAGCATTTTGTGGTTTTTTGTGCATGGGATGCCTTTTGTCCTGTGACAGGACATGTGCAGCAAAGTGTCGCATATGTGGCTCGACGTTTTTTAACTTGATATCCACCCGGCCGGGATTTATCCAGCATACATCCTTGGTGGCTTCGTTTTGGGTCGCTTATTGCCTGGCATTTATGAAATTCTGTACGGAATTTCGGGGCGGACTACTTGAAAAGCCCGAGAAAACCCCAACCCGGCAGCATCCCGAAGAGATGAGCGCAGAGAACTACATAATACGGGGGACCAAAAACGAGACAAGACCGAGCTGAGGTTAACAAACTCCACCGACCTCCGTGTGTGTGCACTTACTTTTTTCTAGTTTTAATTTATATGTAAATTAGCCAACTCCGACTGGGTGCCACAAGACGTACTCGCAAGAAGTGAATCAGCAAACTATTAGCACAAAGCTGTAAATAATGACAGTCTGAGTGCAATTTAATGACAGTTGCAAGAAGCTGTCACGAAATTAGCCCGGTCCGTGGAGGCCCTCGCAGATCAATTCAAATTGAACCAGAAAAAACCCGATGAAGAAGATCAGCCCCCGTTTGGAGCCATAACAAATCAAGCATAAAATTCAGCAATTTATGGACAACCAACAGCCATCATAAATTAAACAAATTTTAATAATCAAACATAAGTAGCACAGCGGAATGAACGGGGGAATAAACACCTCCAAGATGATCGACTGATATTTTCCAATTTTCTCACAGTTTATTTTTGATCCACAAATCACTCGAGGCGAAATACGAGTTGGTAAAAAGAAGCAGCCACCGCGCTGGCTTCATTTAAACATTAATTAAATGTTCAACATGTGGGAATCGGAGTGAGTAGCGCACAAAACATCACAGGCGTGAAAGTCTGAACAGAAATTTATGAAAGCCGAAAACACTGAACGGCAGTTGGTAATCGACAACCCCCCCATCAAAGTAATCGCAATCGCATACGCAATTGCAATCATCCAATGACAGTCGTCATAATTTATGGCTTCAGTTTTTGGCTCAAATAGCCAAGCAACATAACAACTAAATTGATAAAAACCACAAAAAACGGCAGACGACAATCAACAAACAGAACTGAACCGAACAGGAGCAGATTGTCAAGGTTTATGGTCACAAGTCGATCCCAGAATACACTGTTTTTATGAATTTTATCAAGCATATTCATAGGGATGTAAATAGGAAATATTTAGGTGTTATATATGATGATTTTATTGAGCTTTTTCAGAACTTAAGAATGGAATAATTGTTGTAGATTTTGTGATATGAAATACAATAGATGTGCAACATATTAATAGAGTTTTTGAATACTCAGGAGGTTTTAAGTATTTGAATAAATAATCCCCTGTTTATATGGATAGTGGATAGCAGAATACACTTTTTCATGGTCAAATAAAAGCTTATTCAAAAGGATTTCCATAAAAAAGCTAAAGGCAAACTAAGTTTGATTAAAAAGAGATTTTCAGTAACTTAGGGATTGAATACTTGTTGAAAATTCAGGGATTTGAATTTGCAATGTTATAAAATTTGTAAGAAATAGAATTTGTAAGTATTATGTCCCTTCAATTAGGGTATTTTGAAACCAATTGAAACAAGCAGAGCGGCAGGCAATTGGGGAAGCGGCAATGATACCTGGGAGCTGGGAGCTGGCCGACTGACTGACGGCAATCGAAAGCTATGCAATAATAATAACAACCGGACGGACGGGAGACAGGAACCCAAACAGCTGCCAACATTCACACGTCATTTAATTTCGATTAGTAGCCGCCGCCGTTGAACTGTTCGAATACAAAACAAATAAAGCGACAAATGCGGTTGGGAAAGGCAAATGTTTCGTGGTCAATACTTTTCGAGCCTTGGTAATTGTCGCCTTCGATTCGGGAAGCCATAAAAAAGCCAAGAAAAATGTACAAAATGCCTAATTGGCACCTGTATATGCCCATGTGCCAGCAAAAATGAAACAGGCAGTAGATCCAATGCTCTCTCTACCCTAATTATTGCATATTGGGATGCGTTTTTTTTGTCTTAGCCAAAACTTGCAGCTGAATAACTTCATCATTGTCTTCAGTCACATTTCGACCGCATTGGGTTCATGTTTTGTGATTGATGATTCAATTGTCTTCGGTAGCAGCTCGAAGCAGCCCAGGAAAGGCGCTGAGAAATGGAATCTCCTAATGAAGTCCGGATGGCATCCGCTTCTGCCCCCTTCAGCTCTGGGGAGCTCCACTGATTGACCCATGAGAAATGGCCTGGGGCTGGTCTATTAGTGACAAGCTTCGGTTTGTCTAATTCGAATGGGTGTGAGAAAGGTATTAGGAATGTGATTGGTATTTGAATTGGGAGTGGTAATTAATAAAACCATTGATTTTTTATAGCCATGTCCGTTTGTCCGTATGTCGGACATGGCTAGATCTTGAAGATTATAATATGTAGTCGAAAAATAATGGCATATTATGATTCTGGGGATACCAGCTCAGCACAAGTTTATCGGCTACTTCCCTCCGCTCATCCACATGCCGCGAAATTCAAATAAGTTCTCATACTTCTTGTCTACGAGTTTAATTTATAACTTGTAAAAAATGCTTGCACATTCAGAAAATTCTTTTTATAATATTCAAAAACCTTATTAATAATTAAAATATATACATTTTAAATGAGAAGTTGTTGAATTTCCCACAGATGCCAAAAACACTAAATAAATTTTGTACCCCTTCCACGGTACAACTCATACAAAAGGCTAAAAAAGGAAAACGCTTCCCCAAAGCGCTTAACACCAGTTGGATTCCCAAACCCTGCCCCACTGATCCACCCCCACCCCCGAAGGCCCCACCCACAAAGTGTGAATGAAATAAGTTTGGCCCAACACGGCAGCAGCAATTTTTCGCTTTGAAAATGATTATTAGGTCAGTTGCTGCTGACAGGCCAGCAGCAGCAGCAGCAGCAGCAACAGCAGCCAAAGTGGGTGGGGCTGGAAAAGCGGAGGAGGGGGGCTGGGGCGGAAGGCAGCAGATGGACCAACGCAGCCAAAGGCAACGCAGCCAGGACAAAGACCTCGAAAGGGTTAAGCTGGCCACAGCAACATCAGCTCTCACGCACCTCGTACGAAAATAGCAGAGATTCCTTTTGAAGTTTACGCACAAGTATGCCTTGGAATCAGCCGGTGAAACTCCTGGAAACCAGGATGCAGGATAATAATTAACGCAATAATCATCGATGAATGGGCCAAGGGGAGGGCAGGGTTCACAGCTGGAGAAGGAACAGGGACCTCCAGCAGGGTTGTCAGCTTATCAAAGAAGTAGAAAATATTAAATTAAAAGTATGGAAAATATTATGTAAAAAGCTTTGGTAAATTATGAATAGAATAAATTAAATAGTTGCGAATTATTTAATTTTTTAATCAGATTTGAGGCCCACCTGGCAACTCTGGAATACTACGGGCTGGCCAACACTTAAAATGATTAACGTGCTTAACCCATTGGTGCGCAGGCATGCGCTAGGCCCCCCATTTTCCCTCCTTTCCCCTGCGCTGCGTGTGTTCATTCTGTAATTTGCGTAGGTGATGCCATGGAATTTGATTTTCACACGTGTTGCCTGCTTGCTACTGCTACACCTGCCGCCCCCCTTTCAGCCCCTTCCCGTCTCGCTGGCCACTTGTCCTTGTTGCTCATGTTAATGTTAATATTAATGGAAATGCTGGGTGTGTGCAATTATCTTCCATTTCATTGATTCCACACACGCGCCACATAAAAATAGAAAGCGCCGCCAGAGAAAAACAGAACCATAGGCCTACGTTTCCTATGCGAGACCTTAGCCCATTAGAAAAGCAACGGCCGATGGCTATGAAAATTGGTATGAGTGTGCACTTTGAAGTTACTGATGGGGTTTCGTTGGTTCCGAGTTATAGCCAAACAAATCTCTCTCGATTTTCCAATAAAACTGCAACTCCAGTTGGGGGCTTTTCTTTGGGGCCTGCAATTTACCTGCGCCGGCCAACCAGACAGCCACGAATTCAATAATTTCCTACGGATTGAAGTTGGCTGGCAAGTTCAAAGCTCACAGTAGAGGCGGAGGCAGCCCCAGTGCAGCCAAAGATGAAATAGTAATAACAATAATCATAAATACAGCGGGACGATGACAACCCTGAAACATTGAAGCGAGTAGCTCATGACAGGGAAACTGCACAAGCCCAAGATGGAATCACATGGAATCACAGATAAATTGTCCAAGAGATGGGGACCCCAAAAGGGGGGAAACCCACTAAAAAAAACCAAGGAACAAAACTAAACCGGCGGGGAAGAACGTGAGCCGAGGAGGCTGAAGAGTTGCGCGTGCGCAGAAATTGAAATGAAAATTGCTAGGCAGGGAGGAAGTTGGTAGATCTTTCGCGGCTTTCGGTGGGAAGAAGCGTCTTCTTTCGCGATAAGTCATGGGAAGATCTTGGCGGAGATGCCTCTTCTAATTGCTCAATTGTGTTGACAACTGCTGCCCACACAAAATGTTAATATTTACAGTTTCATACGAGTATATGAATTAAAACACAAAGAAAAGCCCACACAACTGTGTAACAAAATGCAAAAGTGCAGCATTCTCGCGAAATGCGAAAATCGCATTAAATGGCACGCAATTGTTTTCGCGAGCATTGGCAAGGGGCGATGTCTTGGCCCTATTTTAATGGCCAGATAGGCATCGACCTCCCCAGCTCGTCGGCCCATTCTTTTGGCCATTTTGTCCGAGCGAATGGTTTGCGTGTGTCGGGCCATTTATCAAAACATTTGATTTAGTTGTAAGAAGGCATTTTCAACTCAATTTCAGCCTGGGTTGGCGAACCCCTTTGCTTTCAAGGGGAAAATGGCAGCTAACATGGTTCCTTCTGGATTTGAACCTCAAGGGTCCTTCGTTCAGCCAGGTTTCAGGTGTAGGGCAAGGACCCTGGACCTCCGATAATTGGTTTCAAAATTGATGGACCTTTGCTAGCAGGTTCAAGCAGTGGTTGCTTTTGAAATACTAAAAATATACCGACGGAAAAGAGGGAAAAATAAAACTAAATAAGCGGTGGGCACTCCATAGCTCATTTGGCTCCCAAAAACAAAAGGCTGTGAATGTCTCATACAAAACGGAATCGACAGTGTTCGGAATTAGACGGTGAAAATTTACGTTTATTTGTGAAACAAAACTTATTCTTTAATAATTACCAAAAACTGCATAAATTGATAAAAATCGTTATTGAATTGTTTTTATTTGCTGACATCTCGGCAAGTGGTTCTATGATAGCCACCCAGAAAAAATGAAGTATGATTTCTGCTCATCAATTAGTTCTCATATTACCAAGGCCCCAGCAATCAAAGGTAATTAAACAACTCGCCTGAAACATCGCAACGAACCTGTTGTTGTAGCATTTCGCAATTAAAACGTCTCACACAAAACCAGATGCAAATTAACCAACAAAAACTTGTAGCATTTTGCTATAATTTTAGCAGCTGATAATTTTATGCAAGGCCCGAGCAACGGACAAAAAACAAAGATACGGAGTTGTACACGGAAAACAAATAGGGTGCAACGGAGGGGTCAACAGAGTGGCAATGGAAGTCCCAAATCGTGACAGTAATAGGTATTATTATTATAGCTTATATTTATATACTATATTCGAAAGTTAGATGTATAAGTTTATGGATAAAAACAAAAAAAAATTTGAAACCAAAGCCTGTTCTATATAGAACAATCTATAAGACAATACGAGTTATTTGAAAAGTTAAAACAAACAGTTTTTTCAGGTTTAAGAGATCTAACTTAACTTGGAAAAAGAATTGGTAAATCTGTTAAAAAAAATGAATTATATGATTACTAGGATTGTATACTATAGTAGAAAGTTAGATCTACAACTTTATTGTAAAAGAAACACAAAAATGGCAACCAAAGCCAGTTCTATATAGCACAATCTTTAGGACAATATTAAAAGAGTTAAAACCAACTCTAAGCCATCTACGTTAACTTGGAAATTTAAAATTTCTTTTTTCTCAAGTTAATATTTTGTAGAATTTTATACTCCTTGAAGTTTTATATTCTTTAAAGTCTAAACAATATTTTGTAATTTAAAAATTTTTGATTTTAGTTGTAAAATTGAAGGAATTCATTAAATGCCGTCGGGAATGTCGCATTCGCAATAATTATTTCAAAAGACCAACTATCTAGAAATTAAAGAATTAGCTCACACATGCCTCTTGGTGTCTCTAATGGAATTTGCAAGTTTCCGAAATTTGTGGAAAAAATGTCGCCTCCCGTTGGTTTTTTATAATTTTTGTCTAATATTCGTATTTTATTTTTTCGCTTGATTATAATTTGTTTTATTTGTTTTGAAGCACGTTTCGAGGATTTCGACTGCGCAAATACAAAGGCAGGG
Source organism: Drosophila ironensis (assembly GCA_021223825.1). NCBI lineage: Eukaryota > Metazoa > Arthropoda > Insecta > Diptera > Drosophilidae > Drosophila > Drosophila ironensis. The sequence goes on from JAJJHQ010013222.1 coordinate 980,821, forward strand.
ACAAAATAACAGTTCCGCAGGAGACGACGTCGGCCGAGAAGCGGGCAGAGACGTCGGCAGAGCAGCCGAGCATTTGCAGTTGTGTTTGTTTGTCACTTTGCTCGCTCTCTCTTGCGCCCGCCCGCTCGCTCTCACTCCACTCGCTCCGTCCCGCTTGCACTCTTTCATTTCCAATCGCCGGTTGCTCCGCCCCCAAGAGCGCACCGTTTCGTTTCCACATCGTTCCGCTATGTACACGGGCTCTCGGTTTCTTTGGCTTTGCGCTTCTGCCTTTGCTGTAGTCGGTTCTTGGCTTTGCTTTTGGCTTTGTCTTTGCTGTGTGCCTTTGATTTGGTTCTTCTTTTTGCTTTATTATTTACCCAAGCTTGTGCATTTGTTTATGCGTCTCGTTTTGCAATTTAAAGGCATTTCCTTTGTGAAGGTCCTGCCTCTGAAATTTCAGCACTGCGCACTCTCGCTCCCTCCCGCTCCCTCCCGCTCCCTCGCACGCCCCTCGCCATCTGCCCATCCCTTTCTTCATCCCTCAATCAGAAAATATTGTTATATTGAATAAATATTTTACTTACAAGGTAAAAACAATATTTTGGTTTTAGTCTCTGCTTAATTTTTCGCCTGTATATCCTCTCTCCCTCTCTGTGTGGGTGTGTGTGTGCGTAGTGGGGGGATGGCGGGGTGGGGGCGCTGTAGGGTTAAGAGGTCCTTCGTCGGGTCCTTTGGCCTGCACTAATTTAAAATTTATGTTTTTCCAAATTTTGTTGGGCAATTTAATTTTGGCCGCTTGTAGTTTTCGCCGACGAGGCCAACTTTACGACGATGATGGAGCGACTATGGCCATGGGGGGCTAAGAGGTGACACAGGGGCGTGCGAGGGTTAAGGGGGGTCGCCTGCACCCCTCCGGGTTTATTTATAGAGTCACAGTCTTGTGCGCAACTTCTGCGGAATGTAAATTTCTTCATAAAGAATTCATATCAAAGAGGATCTGAGCCTTGAAAGTGCACATTTTAAGTTGGCATTTGTTGAATTTTAAATGCAACTTTTCGCAGGAAGTTCGCTTGAATGACATTTGCAAATGAGATACCAAAATTTCCCTAGAACTTCTACAAATTCTAGCAAAATTTATGTTGTTTTTAGCATTTGCAGGTTTGAAAAACAACATATAAAAAGTAGGGTTTTCTTAATCATACGGTGGGCATCCCATAGCTCATTTGGCTCCCAAAAACAAAAAGCTGCGAATGTCTCGAACAAAAGGGAATTGACATCTTAAGTGTTCGGAATTTAACGGTGGAAAGGGAATGTGTGAAGCGAAGGTCCCGATCAAAAGGCAGTTGTGAATACTTTATAGAGAAGCAAGCTCCGAATATCTCTTAAACCTACAATTTCAAAGCTAAAACTACGAAAATTGGTTATCCCATTGGTATATTCAATATCTATCTATAACAAAAATAAGAAGCAGTTAATTTCAGACGCAACCCCGCAAACCGCAAAAATCCGTAGCCCATACAATTTTCATTTTAAAAACACAGGATTTGAATATGATATTGGTAGAACATACATCTATTAGTGTTGTCAAAATCAGTAAGTTCTGCCGATCCACGCCCGAGAAAATGTCAAAAATGTATTGCACCCACAAGCTTCTCCATGGTAAAAGCCTTAAAAATCAGGTGGAAACCAAGAACCGGGTATTTAAGTCGAGACAAGGAAAGTATTAGATTGTTTTGTAAGAAACATTTTGGTTGCATCTTTTTCAACAAACTTTTCTTAGTCCCAATCACTTCAAACTTTTTTGGGACTTGCCTATTAATTTCCCCGGCAAGCAATTTTCCTCCATTATCTTTTGGTGTTTGAAAACTGAAAGATTAATTGCGAGTGAAATGCAAAAATGATTTCGCTATTTCCCCCGGCAGTGGCCGAGCCATTTTCATTGTATTCGCCACCATTTTCTTTTCGTTTTTCCTCTAAATCTCTTTATTCGACGAAGAGCAGTATACGTTTATATACTTTGGGGTTTGGGGGGGAGGGGAAAGCCAGCCTGGCATTTGGCTTCGTCCTGCGCGGCTCCTCTTTCTTTATATCCGCCATTTTATTGCCTTCCCTCAGTCCCAGTTCTACGCCCCCAGTTTTCCCTTCGGAGCTGCCGGAAAAGCTCGCAAAACTCTCGACATTTCATTTGCAATTTTCTTTTCTTGCTTGCATTTTATGACTTTTTCTTTAGCACTTCTTGTGGGTGGTTCTGGGTGGTTTGGTGGGCGGTTTGGTGGGTGGCTTGGCACCTACACACACAAAAGGAAATTCCTTTCGCCGTCACGGCCCGCTCCTCCTGGAAATTGGCAACATCTGCGTAATGCAATTTTCCCTTTTTGGCTGGCAGGCGAACATTTTCCTTCTTCGTTTCTTTTGTAGTTTCCTGCTCTTTATCATTCCGCTCCTTTTTGCAGCTTGTCGTTTTAATTCTCTGCGCCATGGCATTGCAGTTCCTCTCCTCCCCGACGTCCTGCAGGATTTATGTGGCTTGGCCGCAAGCCACGCCCCTAATTGGGAGGCGGCAAATCCGCAGAAAAAGGAAAGCCATAGCCACCGTTGTCTGCCACTCTCAACCTCAAAGTATGCTGCAAATATTGTACAAAGTTTCCATTTTAATCGCTCCGAAGGATTTACGTTTTTCCGTCCCACACTTTTCACGCTTTCCACACTTTCCCATGCAGGATATGTCTGCGGATGAGCGTAATTTAGATATGAACCGAAAGCGGCTCGAATCCTAAGCATATTTTCCTATTTTTTATTACCCCAACTCGATGGAACTCTGTGCAGGAGGAGTCCTGTGTCCCCGCCAGCCTATGGTTTATGGACTTCCTCCGCCGCCTCTTGGGGGCTGGATTTCAGTGCTCCTGATGCCGGCACATCATTGTTGCCAGCGACAATAATTCAGGCAGCGCAGGACAAAAGCCAGCAGCACCTGGAAATTTATGGCCCGGCCGTGATCCTTAACCCATTCTCCTTAGTACTTGACCCTTAACCAAGGAGCCACTTGAAGAAAGATGTGGGCTTCTTTTGGGCCAACTAATATGGCCAGAAGTGAATTATTATTGCACTATTCAGTTAGCCATTTGAGTAATAGATGGCTGGTTGTTTACTCATTATTTAGTCTGCTTTTCATATTGATTTTTCTCACTGCACTGCAGATTTTTGAATACTATTTTATGCATATTTTTCGGTTGGAACAGGACACTTTATCGCATTCGGTTAGATCGTAAATACCTGAGTGGTTGTGTGAATCCTTGGCCGACAAAGTTATGCAAAGTTCTCAACTTTCTTTTCCCTATCAGCGTCCTTTGGCTTTTTTATAGTTTCCTGCATTTGGCACCCACCCCCTCTCCCCCTTTTCACAACCCAACTAACTTTATTATCATATTTGTTTAATATATTAGAATTTTTTCCCATCGTTTCTGTGCTCCCGGAATATCCTTGTATTTTTTGCTCGTCCTTTCTTGCTTTTTGTGTGTGTGGTTCAGTTTTGCAACCCCGGATTTCGCTTCATTCGTTATATACATTTTTTTATGCCCCGACTTGCGGCAACTTTGCTCAGCAGTTTTTGACATTTTCCATGATGGATTGCATTTTATGCTAATTGAGTTTAAACACACTCGGCTAAATATATTTCTTGGGCTTCATTTTTTTCAAGTTTTCTCTTATTTGTTTTATGGCCGAGACTTTGCCAGCATAAAGAATATTATATATATTCCCGACTACGATTGACAGACAGCTTGTGGTTTGACTTTGGGTTGCTTAGAGTTAAGTTTGAGTGATTAGCTGCTGGAAACTGCCGAGCTTCTAACTAAATTGCTTGCCACATAATTAGCTTTTATTCGGTTTTTCTAAGTTTTTGTTTTTATATTGGTTATTGGTTATAGATATTGGTTCTAGCAATAAACTATCCAAATTTAGTGGCACTAGAAGTAAAATTTTGGACGCTACAGAATTTCGCGGTTTGCAGGGGTTCAGGGGGTGTTAGCTGATTTTTGAAACAAGCTTGTTCTGAAATGATATCACATAATTCTGAATATCTAATTAATTTTTACCTATCTATTATGGTCTCCAAGATCTAGGCGTACAAACGGACAGACGGGCAGATGGACAGACAGACGGACATGGCTAGACTCTTGTTCTTTTTAAGAACCGAGAATAAAAAAATACAAATTCTATTGCTCTATTGCAATAGATTATTATACCTTTTAGATACCTTTTAGAATTTTCCATTTTCCTATAAGATATTTCAAAATATTTGAATTTTACTGATGTTTAAACCTCAAGACAACAACCTACGAGATAGCGAGAAAGTGCATCACGTCCATTTAAAGGATTAGGGGTAATTGTTGAAGAAAAGCGTAAATCCTTAATTGATTTCAACCATTATTGGTTACTTGAAAACGGCAACATTATTGTTTCAGCTTCTCTGGTTTAAATACAACCCCTGCCCATACTTTTAAGGCCCTCCATCACTCATCACGTGCCAACCGCGTCCAATTCGAATCTCCATATGCATTCATTAAACAAATTAGCCGAATGGCACACAAAGGACCTGGTCCTGGCGCCGCCTAACAATCGCAATTGGAAAAACCTCAACATTTTTGAGAAACACACAGCAATCCCTTCGTGGCGGCAGCCAGCCAATGATGATGATGTATGATGATGGATTGTCAACTTAATTACAATGGCAAACAATGGCGAGTTGCATAAAGTACGTTTGCCATTGTCCGATTGAGAGGCGGCTGCTGCTGCAGGAGGGTATGCAAAAAGGACCCGCAACGTGCGACACATGGCCAGGGAAATCAGGATCAGGATCAGGGGGCGTGCTCGGCGAGGACTAAGCCGTCTAATCTTCGGCTGCAATTGTTTGCCGGGGGAGAAAAGGATCGGAAACCGAATCCCAAACCGCATCATAATTACACTATCACATTCCGAGCGCACAAACAGCTCACGGCTCATACATCCTGCATCTCTGTAAATTAGAATGTTTTTGCTTTTTCACACAATTAAAGTCAACACAGGATGGGTTGTGTGCAATTAAAATTCTCACTTGCGCGGCGAAAAAGTTTTTAGCTCCTGCCCGTCCGTGTTATCCTGTATCCCGTATCCTGGATAGTGTGTGCTTTTGAAATAGAGCCGTTTCATTAATTAACGTCAGAGGGGAGAAAGTGGCGAAGGGATTTCACTTATCTGTGACTTTCATGAGCCACTTCACCGAAATCCGCAAAATCATTCAACTAATTGAAACCACAAAACTCAACTGGCTTAAATACACATCGACATATTTCTACAAATTTATTCCTGGCGCTTGGTTTTACTTCTTGGTTATTTTTCTATACTTTTTGCATCGCCACTTCTGACCCCGAACCTTTTAATGGCGTCAATTAAAATTTTGTGTACGTGACAGGAATTTTTTGTGCGGCTAAGCAAAAGCCCAAGACAGAAGAACTTTACTTTTGATGTTTGAACCTCGAGACAAGAACCTACGAGCTGGCGAGGGACTAGCGCAAAGTGTGGAAATTATAAAATTTCGAAGCGTAAAATTAAAAAAGCCCAAAAAGGCAAAGAAGCCATCCTAAACGATATCGAAACACAAGTGTGCGGTGGAAGTTGGATGAGATAGATGACCCCGGGACCCCTTTGCACAGGGCTTTCTTGTGTCTGTCTCTTTATTTTGGTATATTCTTGAATGGGGCGTGGCCCAGAAGTTGCACCAACATCGAAAAAAGGGTTCAAGGGTCTGCCCAGAGATGGAGATGATCTGTGGCCCTTTGCATTAGTCAGAGTGTCTAGGGTTCCCACAAAAATGATTCACTGTTCGCCGGCTAATTGAAGATGTGATGGATAAATTAATTGATCCGATGATCGATTAAATGTAAACTTCAACCAGTAAAAACAATTAAAGTCGAGTGTCTCGACTATAAATACCTGGTTCTAAGTATTTGAATAAATTCTATGGTGAAGCCTGTGGGTGCAAGACATTTTTGACATTTTCTCGGGATGAAATGGGTGTAACCGGCTGATTTTTGCAACACAGATACATATTAGCTCTATTAATATAATATCCGAGTTTAGTGATTTTAGAGTTAAAATTATGGACGCCACAGAATTTCGTGGATTGCGGTGGTGCGGGTGGTGGTAGCCGATTTCTAAAATAAACTTGTGATGAACTGGTATCACTAAATTCTGCGTATGCAATTATTTTTTCTCTATCTATTGTAGTCTCCAAGATCTAGGCGTTAATAAAGACAGACGGACGAAGGAACAAACGGACATGGCTAGATCGCCTCGACTGTTGAGAACCTGGTATAAAAAGGGTAGATTAAGCTTGATGAGCATAATCCTATTTCAGCAAAAACTCTTTAGAGTTCAAATACTTCGCTACATTACACAACCCCATACCGTAACCATTAAAATAAACAATATACGAGTATATATACTTGTGTATATCGATACACCCCCCTCTCCAATCGAATTGGCAAGCCGCAACGNTCTATTGTAGTCTCCAAGATCTAGGCGTTAATAAAGACAGACGGACGTACGGACGAACGGACATGGCTAGATCGCCTCGGCTGTTGAGAACCTGGTATAAAAAGGGTAGATTAAGCTTGATGAGCATAATCCTATTTCAGCAAAAACTCTTTAGAGTTCAAATACTTCGCTACATTACACAACCCCATACCGTAACCATTAAAATAAACAATATACGAGTATATATACTTGTGTATATCGATACACCCCCCTCTCCAATCGAATTGGCAAGCCGCAACGCATTTATTTGTGCAATGGTGCGTGAAATAAATGTCAACCGCAACTTAAACCGCATATGCTGATAGCGCCTAACCCCTGCCCCTTGTTTCTGCCCCCAAACCCTTAGCCCACACCCCTCCCCCCTCCCAAGGGGCACGAGACACATGGCCATGGCTATAACCTCCCCTTTGGACGATATGCTTTGGTGGCTTTATCTTTTTATTGGCTGCCATTCTGAAAAAAAAAAAAAACGAACGGAGCCCAGAATCAATGTCGCATTATGATGGTTTTTTTCGTTTTTTGGTGCCATTTTTTATGCTTAGCTCGAAAGGTGAATCTTCGACTGACATTTATAATGTGCGAAATATGCTGAGGCATATATAGTATGTCCAAAGATTTGCATCAAAGCGTTTGCACAGGGAGAAATCAATCAATAATATTCGAGCAGTTCTTTCTGGGTAACCATCCATTCTAATTTAGTTCCAGCGAATGATTCAGTCTGGATTAGGTGTGCTTTTTTCAGGCTGGTAAAAAGGTAGCTGGCCAATAAATTTCAAATGCAACAAAGTGTCGAACCGATAGACAGACATGGACATGGCTACAAAAAAAAGGTGGGCTGGGGGTAGCGTACGAGTATACCAACAGAAGTGCAACGAAGATTGATCTAGCGGAATGAATGGGCGGCTAAGTGGGGGGAAAATGTGGGGGTGGGGCCGTGGCAAAGAGGGTGGCTGGCTGGTGGCAAGTGGCAAGTGGAAACAAGCGATTGCGCCTGGCTGACTGCGGACATTATTCATTGTTCTCCCTCGGCACAAAGCTCCCTTTCCTTTTTTGGTCAGAAACAAAAACTTGACCAGACGACCACGAAGCGCAAATAAATTTACCCCCCCTTGGCCAGTGGCGGCGGGTTAAGGGGAGTGGAACGCAACAGAGGCGGGGGCAGACACTCGGTTAAACGTTTGTACAAGCCCATGAAATGTCCTTGCCCGAAAATACACCCGAAAAATACACGGAGCGGGGGCAGACTCGTGGGGAAAAAATCTCTGGACTTCACTGCGATATATGTGGGGGAGTTGGGGCGTTACGGGTGGAAAGTTGACGTGGGGCTTTGCGCATTTAGTCAGTCAATAAAACTTGTTAACGCCGTAATTGCTGGCAATTTATTTATGTGGGCTTTGTGTGGTTTGCCACTCGGAAAAGAAAAATCACACAGAGTCACTTCCAACTGAATTAGGATTACGTTCCGGGGAATGTTAATGAAGTGAAATCGGATTGAGATTGGGGTAGAACTTGGGGTTTTAGTTAAAGAATTGAAAGTTTCATTACCACCTGTTCTACTCTCCCCTTAAAACTCTTTCAATTGGCAATGTCTTCCGATCAAATCTTGGCCGTGTCGGTCCCAGAAAACAATTAAAAGTTCATTAGGAACGCACATGAAAATTGGCCAAGAACACGCAACAAGCTAGCAAGGCTATCGCTGGGTCGGCGGGGAGTGATTATAGTTTTGATTGTGGGCGGGTGTTTTAATAGTGGGAGCCTTGGAACTTGATTAATTTAAATTGGGCCTGCTCTCTGCCACAAGGCAAGCGATGAGTCTGCCGGCTTGAACTTCTCGCATGCTTGGCGCGAATTAAGTTGTCGCAAGTGTTAAGGCCAGAGTTGTAGGCTGTGTTTTGAAGACGCATATTTATTGGTCGGTGCCGCCTAACACTCGTCGGAAACGCGTTCCACTTGTAATTGCAATTTTTCAAATGACGGCGAAGAGAGAAGTTTGCTATGTTGCCTCGGAGGAAGTTGGTAACACCGATGCTAAATTACCGGAAGTAAGTATGTTTGAGGTTTATTTGTCTTCATAATATTAATATTTTGCGAATGTTTAGGTTTCTGTGTACCCATTTTCATTATCAGTTCTTTTTTCCGATTAAATATTTCAACCCCAAATTACATGTGAAGAAGCATATCTTCAAAAGCCCATATCTTCATTATTTATGGCCCGATCTTTATGAAACTTGCTACAGAGCTAGATATTTACATTTTTAACTGTAAGCTAAAAGAGTTATTTCTCTTGATTTTACAATTTTCGAGATATTGGAAAATATAAAGAAGTAAATACAGCTTATTGGGAATTTCGAGGCGGAAAGAGGCGTGGACAAAATTTGAAATGTGCGTACAGATATAACGGATCTAAAGCAAAAGAATTACGTCTCCATCTCTTAATAACTAGGAGAACAACGTGTTTATACGGACATACGGACACACGGACATGGCTAGATCGTAGATCGGCTGTTGATGTTGAGCAAGAACCCGTCTTCTTTTTTCTGTTACAAGCTTAATATACCATTTATACCTTATTTGTCTCAAAAAATTTATTAAAATAAGTTAAGGGATAACACAGCTATATAAATTAGAATAGTATTTGAGTAGTGGTGTTAAAAGCACTTTCCAATTAAGCAGTTTTAGGGATATTAAATATCCCCTTTTAAGGCTTCTAATGACTGGACCACCGATTTTAAATAATTTTCTATTTCCACACAATCCCGGAAAACATAAGGCCTGTACTTCTCTCTCCTCACTCCGTACCGAGCTCGACTCGAACTCTTTGTCGCCCCGAAAGTTCAAACGGCTACACAATGTTTTCACAGTCAAACGGCTGACAATTTGCATAAACGTCGCGCACCCAGGAACCCACACCCACGCCCAAAATTTCACACCCAAGCCCAACCCTTTTTCGGGGGAAAAATCTGAAAAGCTTTTCAAACGTATGCTACCCCCCTGGTTGTTTTCACACCCAGCTACATGTGACAGGAACAAACTTCCCCCTCTACGAGTATTTTGATATTTTTTTCACCCGCGGAGGTGGAGAAATTTCAACGCATTTTGTTTCATGTGTCAAATTTAAAATGACAGCAAATTTAATCGATTTATGTCTTTGTTTTCCTTCATTCACAGATTCTGTTTCACAGATTTTTTTTAAAAGTTTAAACAAATTTGCCCCGCTCACTCGTCGCCTTTTTGGTTAATTAATTTATGCGCCTTTTGTGCAATGCAAAATGGAAATGGTTTGCGAATGCTGAAAAGTTGCCTTTTCGTTTCGAAGGGAAGGCAAAAGTTTGTCGATAAGAGGCGAACAAATTTAATTGAATTGAAATGTCTGCTTGACATGATATTGTATGCTGCACTCCAACAGCAAAAGCAGCAATAAAAACAATTACGAACTACCCTTCTTCCCTCCCCCTCAGCAGAGGGAAAACTTTTTAAATATTCTGCATTTCGCAATTAAAAATTGTAAAGGAAACTGCACACGAAAATAATTCATATAATGTCGAGGAAAGCAACGATTTTCCTATGTATAGAAAACAGTAGCCCTGGCTCTATTTTTTTTTAGCATTTTAAAAAAAATATAATATATATGCCTCTATATCTGTGTAACAATCAACGGAACGTGTTGAATTTTCCTTTGCAGCGATTAAAAAATTAAACCTAAATTGCCAATTTGCATGTTGGCGCGTTGTTAGTGAATCGACTGCCTTTGCCATAACTTTGTCCATAAATAAGTATATGTATTATACACAACTATATATAGTATAGTCGTATATTTTATACAAAATTAGGCACAACAATGTCCGCAGAGAAAGAGCGAAAAAAAAGGGGGGGAAAGGCAACTACTATAGTATAGCAACATTTTAATAAACATTTAAATAAGCTGCGTAGTTTCTGACGGCTTTGGATGGGTGAGAAATTAATTAAGACCAGAGGAGGCTCTCACAGCCAACAGCCAACAGCCTAGGTGTTGAGAGTCTTCAATTAGCCGTCTTCTGGTTGGCTGCCTGGTTGGCCGGTTGTTTGGCTGAGGAATGAGCCGCCACCACCACCTCCTGGGGCCAAGCTGTTCTACTAAATTGCAGCAGAACATAAAAATAAACTATGGAAAACGTTATAGTGATGTTGGCCAACTTTGGCTCCGACTTGGGGGAGATTAGAAATTAGCCATGAGAAAATTTCCGCATCCGCTAAATAAATTGAGACAATTTGATCACCAGGGCAAGTAAAAATAAAATCCTAAAGATACAATATCACTTATATTGGCATCATAATTTTGGTTGCATTTTCCCAGGCACCAGAATGTCATTAACTTTTTGGCCCGCAAAATTCCATTGTCAAAGCCTATTTCTCGTTTTGACCAAGCCTATCGAGATTTTATCGGAAGCCCTGAACGAAAATTTCGAATCCAAAAACAATTTCATTTGATTTATTTAGCTGCTGCTCCTCTGCTCCTCTGTTGGCATCCTCAACCATTGCAAATGAAGTTGCAAATCAAGTTGCAAGGGGGCCTTTTTTCGGGCGAAATTGGTTGCCTTTTGGGCAGAGGCATGCAACCAATTTCTGCCTGTGACAGCCGCACAAAAGTTCAACTGATGATACATTGTGGCAGCAACTGCAGTCTGCCACACACAGACACTCGCTCGCATCCAATGGATTGCAGTTGCAGCAACGAGTCGCTTCGTCTCTGCATTGTTTCAGTTTTCAGTTTTGAGTTCGTTTTGTGGTCGAAAAGTGTTGCAAACTGTGACTGCCACGGGGTTTGAGGGGCGGTATGGGGCGTGTGGCAGGGGGCGTGGCTGGGGCATCTCGATGAGTTTATGAAATGAAAGCAAAGATAAGACCAAAACGAGAGAGTGGGTGCTGGAAAACCTTTCGGGTGGCGGCAAATTGCATTTTGCAATGAGAAAAACCCAGCCTCCGATGTCACAGGGATGCACTGAATTTATTTTATCGATTTTATCGATTTGTAGAAAACTTTGCGACTTAAAATTCATATTTAAATCCCTGAGCTCTAATATTGTTTGAGATACAATCTAAGTATTTGGTTTCATATCCACAAGAAGGAGAAAATCACCTAAAACTTATATTTATTCCTTTGAAAAAAAGCTCTATGTTTTATACACATTTTTTCCTCACTGCATTCACACACTCAGAGATAGGACAGACCCTTAGGAAAGTAGGGGCAGGATCTGGGCGCCTGGATGCCTGGGGGTGTGGCAAGCTGACAATGTGCGAACAAATAATTCCATCAGCAGGAACAAAAGCGTCGAGTGTTTGTTTGGGTGGCGACGATGGCATCGGCTTCGCAATCGACCGACGTTGTCCAGGACGAAAAGGACCAATGCACACATGTGTGCCCAAGTGCTGGTGTGAGCTGGTGGTGTGCGAGAGGGTGCATGTGCAATATGTTACACTTGCCGACTGGATGCTGCCTGCTCCCTGCTGCTGCTTCCCTGCTGCACTGCAGTCAGCAATCTTGCAACGCCCTCTTCAAACTCAGTTGCTCGATTATCATTGTTGAAATTTATGAATTGCATTGCGGCAGGAAGAACAGTTGAAAAGTGTGGGGCCGCGGGTGTGAGGGCTGTTTGTCCACTGCACACAGACAACTCAATTTACGTTTTGTAGATTACGTAGCCAACCCTTTTTGGGTGGCAGTACCATGATTTGAGCATGTAGCGGAGGTTTTATTAGAGGCTTTTACTTCAGAGACTTACAATCCCTTGATAAGAAAGTTATAGGATGGGTATAAATTGTCCCTAAAGGTATATGATTACTTTCAGAGTGATATGTTCATCTAAGACTTGACCTTTAACAACAATATTGAATGGATCGATTTGGTATAGCCATCTAAGGTTAAACACATCCTTTTTCAGAGAGTATTTACAGTTCGCATAGAGTTTTCCCGGCTGCACATCCTTTTGTCTTGCTTGGGTCTTTGCATATCTTTGAGCGACTTCCTGCGGCATAATTAGTCGTCGCATGCTTTATCGGAACTTCATTATAAACGCATTCATTCATATGTGAATGCTCGGTCTGACAATAAACAGCGGCCCAGACGATTTTCCCAAAAATAAATCACCACACCTAAGCACGCAATGTCGACGCGCCCACGCGGCGTATGTGGAATATACAGACAACTTTGTGTCTGCGGAGGCCAAAAGAGCTCTTCTTTTAGCCGGCCTCCCGTTTAATTGTCCGCAGTAATTTATACTCGCATTAATTGCACATTTTCTGAGCCCCATAAATCTGCAACTCATTTGAAACATTTGCCTTTTATTAATTTGCCAAAGGAGGTGGGACCTCGACATAAGGTTAAAGTTAATGTGTGGGAATTGCTCCCCTACAAGTTGCCAACCGCAAAAAATTCTGTTAGAGGTTCTTGGAAATATATTTACACAAATAATGAAATATTCATTATCTCTGAGGGCCAAACTAAGTATCCCGATTTAATTATGTTTGGTTCTGATGATTGTGAAGGCAAATAATGATAAGCTCTTAAAAAAAAAGAGATTATCTGGCATCTTCTTAATCAGTTCGATGCCTCAATTATGGTTAATGAAGGACTATTTTTTTAAGGAATAACATGCAAATATTAATTGATGTTTCGTCCTGATGCAAAATGTGGTTTTAAGGTTTTCTTTGCCGCTTAGTGAGCCTCTAATTTATGGCAACCCATTTCATACTGCATACACAGCATGCCGCAAATTTTCATTTTGTCGGCTAACCCTTCGGAACATGGTGAACATATATCCTGCTGGAATTCCATTCCAATTTTGCGCTTGTGCCCATTCGAGTTCATGCCGATGATGATGATGATGCCGCCCATTGGTCAGTCGATGCAATTTCGCCGACCAATTCCGTGGCCCCTCCGCCGAAACCCATTCCACTGAAATGCTTCCCGGACACCAGTCCGAAAACTGGCTAAAATAAAACCCCTTCACCCCCGGCCAGCGGTGCGGCCTTCTTCGTTCTCCGGCCATTTGTCGAAAGCAATATTTTCTGCATGCAAACCAAAAAATTTGCATATAAATGCGAAAACGCATTCAAACTAACAACGACCCGACAGCGGAGGAGCGAAATGCAGGACGCGCATGTGGCCGCGGCCCCCGGGAATGGGAACTGCAACTCCAAATGGAGCTGTAGCTCCATTCAGATTCCGCAGGGATGGTCAGCTTGGAGCTTTGGAGGGCGCGGCAGGAGGCTTCATTTGCAGTGAAATAAATAAAGGCGGAGGGGAAAAAAAAGGAAAAATTTCAGTGCGATGCGCACCATCGAAAATGTACGAAAAAGTAATTAACTTGTGGGGCTGGGACCTCCCCTTTGGGGGCAAAAGGGTTGCAGGGTTTTGGGATAGTGCCGCCTGCCCCGGCAACGAATGCAAATTTTACCAAATGCACATCGCACTTTCAGCTAATGGCGGGCATTGTCGACCCCATAGAGGCTGGCCAATGGAGAACGGTGGAATAAAATACTATAATTAGTACAACAATTAACGGCATTGTATTTAAATTTAGCCATACGTATTGGACAGTATTACGGGGCGGAAGAGGCATCAAACATCTACAGATCTTTCATAAAACAAGTCTCTTTAAAAAGCTTTAAAGCTGGTTTATTGCCAAACTTTTGTAACCTTGGAGAGTAATTGAAAAATCCATCGATTTTATGTCGAAAATTAAAATGTTAATTGAATATTCCCAATTATTTTTCCGGTTTTTATGCTCTTTAAATGTAACCCACTGTTTGGTGTCGGCCATTGCCTACACACGCGCACACACTTCAGCACACCCAGCACACTCAGTTGCATGCAAACCCAGCCACGCCTCCCCCACTCGGCCCACTGGGCGGCCTTCCCGCCCAGCCACCTCGTCACCCCTCCTCGCCCCGTAAAAACAAGAGCCACCCTACAACAGCTTTAGCTGCCTACTAAACCACCGCAACCCCTTCGTTTCTGGCAACACAGACACCGCATGGCCGACAAAATAATATCATTTGACGATCAAAGTAATTATTTTGCTTTGGTCTACAGCATAATTGCGGGCTCTACGCGGCACCAGGGGTTGGCCAGGGGTTAAGAAGCAGGGCGGGCGGGGGGTCGGGAGGGACCAGGGAGGAGCAGGCTTGGTGGCCTGGGCATTGGACATCGCATGGCCGTCGTTTTGCTTGGCTGATTGCCCGCCCAATTCTACAGTGGTCCCCAGATCGCGATCTTGCCAATTGAATTGTAGGCCCAGTTCTCACAGTATCTTTAAGGGTAAAGGAAAACAAATAATGCTACGATATTTCTAAAAATGTAAATCAATATGCTCCACAACTTAGGTGCCAAAGCACAGGCTGCTCTTTGATATATTTCGGGTTTTTTTAGCAAAAATTATTGATGAATTTTGTAGTTTGGGAAACTAAAAAACGTATACAAATGTCATCCCTTTTAGAATCATTTACCTGATATAGTTTACTCTTAAGTTTTCAGTATTATTTCACTTTTTATAACTCTCAAATAACTTTCGAATATTTATCTCTGATATGCGTATTGGAAAATGCTACATATTTTTAAAATTTATGTATATAAATAGGTACCTATGTTTTATAACTTATGCGACAAAGGCAAATGATGCTCTTTTGAATTTTAAAGATTTTTTTAATAATTTACACATGTCGATTCTCTATTGTTGTAGAAATTCACATCTTCTTGTTTTTGGGAGCACTGGGAGCCGAAAGAGCTACGGGCTGCTCACCGATTATTTAATATTTGGTACTATTTCCCTTTTTTGAAACACAAATAACTCCATTACATTTATACCAATCTTCCCTATTTTTTTAGGGTCAAATGCAAAAGGCATCTTTTACTTTTGGTGAAACAAAAACCGTAAATTAATGTAGGAGTATTTACTTAGATTTTAAGTTTCCTGAACGATCCAGCCTTTTGTTGGCGAGCACAAAACTTTTCCTCGCACCAATGTGCCTTTGGGAAAATAGTCGTAGCTCAACCGGTTGGCACTACTGGCGGCGGCCCTCTTGCCCTGATGTTTGCCTTTTTGCACATGGTTGACATTTTGGCCAACGCCATTTTGGCCGTGTTGGCGGCACACGGGCCAGCGATGTTTTATGCGGCGGGAAAATGGAGAGGGGTCGAGCGAAAGGGCCTGCACTTTTCCGAATAAAATGTCGCGCACTCGCTCTTTGGCGGGGCCAAGCCGATGCAGAAAATATGCAAATGCATGCAACAATTTCCCCCCCGACCAGCGATGCCATACGCCATTTTGTGGCATCAACTTTTGTGCGCCGAACGGGGCGACCAACTGCCAACCAACCAGCCCAACGAACACGAGAAACCCAAATAAATTTATGTCATTGCTTGAAACGGAAAAAACAGCAACAGCAACCAGAAGCGAAATTGCGAAAATTTCCAAATTGCATGCCAAGCGGAACTCACGAAAATTGAGCTGAATTTTTCCATATTATTTTTCACACAGGAGAAAATCTTTCCCGATCGTGGACGCGGCTTGAGGAAATAGTAGAAAATTTGATTTGTGATTTTTCACCGTGTGCTTAGCATCGCCTGTTTCCTAATTACAGTTAAAAGCTCTCCCTCTTCGTGGCCATTAAAAAGTTAGTCGAAAAGTTTTCCTTTTTGGCCAATTGTTGGCAAAGTGCTGAATTTCGGTTCCTTTTGATGGCGAAGGGTAAAAAGTTGAACTGCAGAAAAACACATTTATAGTGAAGCATGCAATGCTCATCTCCCTAACCTAACGCCTCAAAAACTAAATCGAAACTTCCAACTGCCGGCCGACAAAAAAAGTAATCAAAATGCAAAGTGCGGAGTGGCGGATGCAGCAGCAGCAGCAGTAGGAGCAGGAAATATAGCCCCCGGCCATACCGCCAAACTGCATTCCGAATCAACAACAGAAGCTAACACAACATGCATCAAGCCCATCAACATCCCCATCACCACCAACAAACAGCAGCCGCAGCAGCACCAGCAGCAGCAGCAGCAGCCACAAAAGCGGCAACAACTCTAGACCCGGCCAATAGCCAACAACCAACATCCAACATCCAGCATCCAGCATTCAACATCCAACAAAGTAGCAGCCGAAAATGGTCGAAGGTGGCAGCGAACTAACCTGATCTATGCCCAGACATGGCCAACTATATACACGGAAAAACAGCTCTAAGATTTCATACGATTTTTGGCAGCAAATTCTAATCGTGAGCGGCCATAAAAGGTGGTATTTGTTGGAAATCGATCAATATTTGTATTATATATTACCACTATGGGATAACATTACAAAACACTAAGTTTGTTTCCCTAATACCTTTAAAAATTTTGGAAAATAATAGATTTATATGCTTTGATAAACTCCCTAAATAAAGTAAATCAGCAATCATGATAGTTCTTCATATGGGTTCAAAAATATTGGCAATGTCATTATATCTGATGCAACAGAATCAAATATTAAGGATACAAATCAAAATAAGCATTCAAAATTTGAAATTTCCCAGCCCTAATTATTCAACCCCATATTTAGAAGTTCTATATGATTTAAATTGCGAGTAACAAATGGAAAATTCGTTTAACTTCTTGTTTGCCACCTATTTCCCAATAGTTTCTGTAGAAACCGACAATGAGCGAGGGTTATTACAGTTTCCCTGACAAGTATTTCTTGCTGTGCAGCCAGTGGATAGACAAGCCGAACTATTATGAACAGAAGAGCCGACACTTATTACTACTCACCCAACCAACCACTCGGGCAGTTCGTAATGAACTTGAGGCATTTGATTGACTCGAAGACTCCGGAGGAGACTCTGAAGAGTGGCAGACGTGGAAAGCCGCACAAGCAACTCTCGATTCTCGAATCTCCATTCGCGATTCGCGTTTAGCGGCTTCGCCATATTTGCGATGAAAAATCACGGCCCGAGCAACTGAGGAGTTTGAGGAGTTGGAGCCCAGGTTGGGAGTGTTGGAGTGGAGGCAATGAATGAATGATGAATGCCAGGCTGCAGTCCCTCAACCTTCGGGGCGAGGAATGGGCAACCAGAAAGCCGGCAGTCGAAGTCGCAATTTGAGGCCGCAGAGCAACATCTAAATGTGAATTTTATGCATTTTATACAAGATGAAAATGGAGTCAAGGCACAGTGGTTACCATCGGGTGTTTTTACACCCGATTCTTCAAAAGAACAAGAGTATATTGAATTCGAACGAATGTATGTAACAAGATGAAGAAAAAGGAAGCTTTCTTGATCAGCATCAACAGCCGAGTCGATCTAGCACTGTCCTTTTGTCCGTTCGTCCGTCTGTTCGAATAAACCCCTATATTTTGGAGACTTTAATAAATAGAGAAAAAATAATTGCATATTCAGAATTCTGTGACAAAAGTTCAGGATAAGTTTATATTCGAAATTGGCTACCAATCCCCGCACTGCAGAAAACCGCAAAATTCTGTGACGTCCATAATTTTAACTCTGGGGGCACTACATTTGGGTAGTATATAGGTAAAGCCATATTCATCTGTTTTGTGAATATCAAAAACTTTCGGATTACCGAATATCTTTTATGGTAATTAAACCTAAATTATTCGGAGTTTTGGGCACTTAAAAGTGTAGTGTTCTTGAAATCCCTAATATTATAAAAGAGAATGCACCACTGTCCCGAAGCAGAGGTGAGGATGTGGCCGTCTTGCGCAACATGTAATCCTTGATGCGGCATGGCGGCACATATACAAAAAATATATACGCCACATGTATAGCAGCCACAGAAATGCACAGATATATATATGAATATATATAATATGAAAAGTGCTTTAGGCGCGGCACAGCTTTTTCAGCAGCAGAAGCAGCGGCAGATGGCAGCTGAAAGATGCAAAGATACAAAGATACACGCGGGACCCGCAAGAGGAGGAAGGCATCGAACCATCGAAAAGATACAAACGGAGAGGACGAGGCCGCGAGGCAGCGAGGCCGCGAGGGGCACGAAACGAAGTGCAGACATTGCGCATAATTTCGCGTACGTTTTGTGAATTTGTAATTTTGAAATTATTATTGCCAGGGCGGCGGAAAAGGAGACGGATGAGGTGAGACAAGGAGCCATGTTCTTCTGCCACAAAAACCTCTTTGAGGGGGGATAAAAAAAAAAACCTCCTGGTTTGCTTGTTGTTGTTGGAACAAATTGAGTCTGATTGGAAGTTTCTTGAAAGTTGTGCCATGGCTTTCAGCTCTTTTCGATTTGATTCGCTGCAGAAAAAGACATTAGCGAAGAGGGAAAACAAGAATGTGGAAGGCGTTGCCCGGTTTTTCAGAATTGGAAATCTCGTCAGACACACGATATTTCCCTCTGTGAGGTGAGAGTTTGCAGCCCACACATACCACAGGATTTTCTTTGCTGTTTTTTTTTTCCATCAGCCCTTTCGCCGCAGTTTTCCGGGGAAAACTCATTCCACACAGAAACACACAATGCGCGATCCATTAAGCAAGCTTTTGACCAATTTTTAAACGCCACGCTGGCGGTTATTTACACATGCTTACACAGAAAAAAAACTACCATTAATGATGAATGTTTTAACCATTTTGGAGAAGCATCTTCTACAAAGAGAAGAAATCTTTATCCCGGCATTTTAAATCCCAAGTTACTGAGCAATTTATTAGCCACAAGACTACAAATCTTTGCCAAAGATACTTTCAGTTTGTGTATTATTTATTTATAATTTATTTAATTTATATTTATTTATTATTTTAGAGAATATATTATAGAGAACACTGCTTATTTTGTTGAATTTTTCCCAAAGTTCCGTGTATCTCTGTGGATATTATAAATATGTGGAAAAAAATACATCCGCTACCCATTCTCATCGCAACTCAACTGAACTGAACTCTCAACTGTTTACTCATGTAAATAATTAAGCAAAATAATGGCGCAACAACAGCGAAAGGACCTTCGTTATGCGGCAGTGATTTTTCACACAACAACAACAAAAAAGACAAAATAACGTTCAGGTTCATTGTTGTGGGTCCTTTATTTTTTTTTTGTATTTTTGCACACGCTGTCCTGAACTCTTTCCACCCGAAGATCCCACTTTTGGGTGTCTGGCGTGTGAAAAAATGGTCAGCTTTATTTTTCATATTGTTAAGCAGACAGGAGCACGGGCTCGCACATGCTCGCTCGGACACACAAAGGACCTCACGCAGCCTCATGCATTTTTTAACAAATTTATTGGGCGTAAAAAATGATATTTAATTGTGTGCTTGGAATTGTTTTCCGGGCTAAAGGTTGCCAAAGAGCCCGCAGCGATACGTCCGGCGCATGGGATTAAACGGATACGCAGGGAGTAACATAAAGATAAAGATTTTCCCAGTTCCTGATGGGAAGCTCTTGAGTCCATTTTTAAATATAACTACAACGTAATTTTTATACGCGGATTTTTCAAAAATGTTCATTCTTGAACACCATTAACTGCCAAGTTGATATAGCCTTGTCCGTATGTCCGTTTGTCCGCAGAAACGCCTAGATCTTGGAGATTATAATAGATAGACAAAATATAATAGCATATTCTGATTCTGGGGACATCAGTTTAGCATAATTTTGTTTTTAAAATCGGCAACTTCCTCCTGCACGGCCATAAGCCATGACAAGAGTTAATTCTGTGACAAGAACAATTTCCCTTTTAGAAACACAATATTTGGATATGATATTGGTAGAATATAAAGATATTCGTGTTGCCAAAATCAATGAGTTATGCGTCCATAATCGTTCTCACTTGTTTAAAGTAAATTGAGTCGGCTAGACGGCAGATTAATTTTTATAATTTGTATTAGAAGTTTATAGTCTTTTTAAAAGATTATTGTTTACTTCCTGGCTAGCCCCTTCCAGGATTATATGCCTAAGTATATTTTGTAAACTTATAATCACCCAAACATCTACTACCTTTTGCTAAGCCAGCCAAACCACCACCTTTCCGAGATCCAAAGACCAAAACCCAACCCAACCGAACCCAGCACAGCCCAGCCCATCCGGCGACCGCAGAAAAGTGCGGCGAAGTTGTCTTGACTCCTATTTACCTTGGCGCAAATAACATTTGCCAGGCTAAAAAGTAAATTGTAAATGAATTATTGGATCCATTAGCAAAATCCATTTACACAATTTTAATGCAAAAGCAGCTCATGCCACCCTGCTTGCTGATGCCATTTTCTCGTCGCTCTGCTAGGAAAACTTTACACACTTCGTTGAACTTTTTGGCAGTCGAATAGGAGAGCCCGAGAAGACATCTAGGCTTGTTTCCCAATAAAATAGAAAGGGTTGAGATGGAAATAAAAACTTGGCAATTAAAAAATAAGCAAAGCTTAAGAAAACATTTTTAGATTTACGCATAATGCGCAAAGGGTTGTGCGCGGGCTGCCACCCCATTTCCCCAGTTTTCCACTTTTCCAGTTCGATTTGCATACGAAAATAGACGAAATGCGAATGCGGCTGGATGGTCTGTGATTTGGCCTGAAGCAGGGAAAACCCATTCGGGCCTGGGACTCGGGCTTCCTGTCACAATATTATTTTAACTTTGGCCCTAAGTAAAAGTGCCCCGGCAAAGTTATTTTTCGCTTTATCTGGTTAATTTTCTGTGCGAAGTTGAATGCTTTACATCATTAGTCCCATGGTTTATGTTATTAATGTATTGTTCGGGGTCAAAAAGACTCACAAAAAATGGGTATACTATATGCATTTTATGTTACAATAACAAAAGCCGCAAAATGTATTTACTCACTTCAATTTTTTCTTGCTTACAGACTAGCTTTTCAATTTATTTACAAACCACTTAATTTGTTTTTATTTAATCAGATTCTGTTTTAATTACATTCTATATGTGGTATAAAGTGCGAAATTAAAAATGCATGTGCTTCGATTTCTGGTCATATATAGTATTTTTTTTTTTCGTTTGTTTGTAGCCCAAAGGCCCATCAATATTTATTGGAGTGTTCGCAGCGCGTTGCTGCGTTTTTAATGCAATTACGCACAATGCAAACAATTGGTTTTTATAGACTTATAAACCATTTTTATGGCCAACCGTCTGACTCGGCTTTCTCTCCTTTTCTTTCCCAGATTTATGTTCGGTTTTTTTGCATTTTATTTATAAAATTGCGGTTGGTGTTCTCTTTTTCCGTTAGTGTACATTAAGTGGCATTAATTATTATTTATGACATTGTTTTTGTCATTCAATTTTTATGATATTATTCAATGAATTAATGCCGTAACGACTTTTCTTTGTTTTAAACAGAATTGGATGTATATTTTATATTATAGAAATTAATTAATGGCTGCGATGGAAGGCGATATTGTGCTGATTGGAAACACGATTTTAAAAGGTAAAAAATTCCCCTTAATTTCACCTTAAAAGCCGGCTCGAAACTTGCTAATTTTAAAGCTTCTTTAACTTTTGATTGACCACAAAGCGTCGATATTGATTTACAAGAACAGTTAGCAGAAATGTGACCAAAGAGACACAGGGCCAACTGTCGCCAGTTGCCACTAAGGTTTCCCTTATTCCGTTTTTTGACCACCGACACTCGAGGAGCGTCAGTAAATCACATCGGGCCAAAAAGCCGGGCCCAATAGGCAGTCAGTTAGCTGCAACTGGTAACCTGAACCCAGCGAAAGGGGCAAATGCCGGGACAGAAGTTGGCCAAATCGACGCCAAAACCAAATTGAGCAGAAAACCAGAAGGCGCCAGCCAGCCAAAGAGCAAGGAAGAATCTCTTCGGGCCCTCGATGGTATTTTGACACTTGCCACTCGAACAACAGTTATTTAGGCTTATAATGAATATGAGCAACACGCCGAAGGTCATCCCCCTGTCCAGGAGCCCAAGGGAAGTCCTTCAAGGTCCCCAGTCGGTTTTCTTGACTTTTTTTCGTGGCGACATGTGGCGCCAAGTAGTCATCCGCAAAACCAAAGCAATTTCCGGGCCTGGCAACAGCTAAAAGGCCAAATAGATAGAAAAATTCCAGCATTTACTTTGATGGCGGGTCTAATGAAGAGATGGCAACAAAGTGTATCTCTCACTTAATGAATGCCAGTTCAAGGAATCCTCGAAAACTGCAATTGAGAAGGGGCTTTTCCTTGGAATGGTCCTCCACTCCCCTGAAAAACTAGATAGCTTAGATGGAGGAAGCTCTTTGACTCATTAAAAAATTATTCCTGGGGTTTACTCTAACAAATTTTGGGGAAAATAAACTTGCAGACAAGGTTAGAAGGTTTGTTAGTGATACAATAGAAATGGTAAGGCATTCAAGTCTTTATATCTATATTCCTTTTAAAAATTATATTTAAAAATATTGTTTGATTATTTTTTGTATATTCTTTCCATTTAGCGTATTTAAACTTCGAGTTGAAGTCCTACTTCCTCCNTATAAAATATAATGTGTTTGATTATTTTTTGTATATTCTTTCCATTTAGCGTATTTAAACTTCGAGTTGAAGTCCTACTTCCTCCTAGTTGCTTAATTTTTTCTGTTTTGTGCCTTTTCTTTTTGCGCCAAAATCAACAACAATTTTTAATTTCATTTTTCAAACGTCGCTTTGATACCTGCACGCCGCATTAACACCCCCATTGGCCCACACCCTCGTAAAAAAGTGATACGAAAAAAATCCAAAACTCGACCCCGCGATGAGACTGATGGACTGACTGACTGACTGACTGAATGAATGACTACTGCCCGGCCCTTGGATGATAATTTGATATGCCGCGGCCTGTTTTTCTGGGTTCATCATCATCGGCGTTGGGATAATGTGATGGCATGGATGGGGGGAGTTTTAATTTTATTTGCACAAAAATGTGCGTCAATATTACCGAAAAAATACATTTGGACAAGGCGACGCATCGCCTTGTGTTCACTGTAATTTCAGTTTGTTGTCGTTTCGTTTTTTTCTGTGGCCAAAGCAAATAAAATTCATTATGAATTTCTAATTATATTGCCCGCCAAAGGCAACCCTCACAAAAAGGGAATGAACCCGAACGCAAAAAAAGCCAAAAGTTGCCTCAAAAAAGTTTACAAAAACCGGGAAAAAATGTCAAGCCGCACATTTGACAATGATGAATTTGCTCTTGCTAGGGCAGCAACCACCCTGCAGGAAAAGTGCTTTAGATAAACTGATTAGGCACATCAATTCGGTAAGGAAAAACCTTTTGCCTAATGGCAATTGTTTTGTGAAAATTGAATTTTCTTTTGTGCTCGCAGGCAGCATTGTCTGCTCCGCCCGGTTACTACGAGTCCAACAACTTTGGCGGCTGTCTAATTAGAAATATGAAATAAGGCGAATGTTTTGCGGTTTTCTGCACCTGCTGCCCGAGATAATGAGGCTGAAGGTGAACACAGTAAGCCGGGGGGGCTACCCTACACACCACACCCGGGGGTGTGCTCTTCAAATTGGAAAAGGTATTTGCTGAAATTATTATTGGACTTAATTGTAGCAAAGTTGAGTCGAGTTGAGATGCAAAGAATGCGCAATAATGGAAACCAATTTCAAGTTTTTCACTTGGCCGGGGAAAGCTCAAGCAGAGTAGCATTTTTTATATCATTTTCCAAAAGGGTTTTTCAAAGCCACAGGGCTTTAATTAAATTTATTTTGTAGGTTTCTCAAATATTTAAGGGGAACCCTTCTTTAGACGGTAGAACAATTCACGATTTTCAAGAAGTGTTTTCTCGGATATAATAAATAGAAAAGTTTCGAAACTATAGGATAATAGTATAATAGTATAATGTTTTTAAAATCCTAAATACTAGAAATAATATATGTTTATATTTACTAAGTGTATTAATATATGGAGTGTTTCTACTGTGATCATTGTAGGGTCCTTAATTTTTGTCTCAAACAAAAAATCGTAGTATTTTTTTAAGTTTATGATACTATCTTCTAGGTGACAGTCCTATTTAAAGACATGTGTATACTTTGATTGAAATTAAAAGTGTGTAATAATGAACGTATTTGAATTTTTGAGGGAATGTTCTTGGATAGTTTAACAATTAATGAAATCGATTTTTTGACCCGGTAGAGGAGGTTACCCCTTAAACACAGTTAAATGAGAAAATTTGGACCGCTATTGGGAAAGTTATTGCCCCTAAACTGCCTCACCCATTTCACAAAACTATTAAAGTTTGGCCATTTGAGCGCTTTAATGAAAATCAAACATCAAAGCTCATAAATGTAATACAAACCCTCCATTAATTCACACATTAGGCTATTTGGCATTGATTCTTATTTGCCCAGCGATGATTGACGGATTGATGACACCGAAACTGGCCCAAATGAACATCGTGCGTAAAGACCAGAGCAAATAGTGTCCCCTAGCCAGAGCTTAGTGGACATCGCAGATGGACAAGTAAAGGAACCAAATACGAGTAACACCAAATAGTCATTCAGAGTGGTTGAGGTCGGTTTATCTGGGGCATAAATAGCTAAAATAAGAGGGGAGGGTGTGAGTAAACAATGAGATGATGATGAGCCGGGCAACTGATATAAATCAAACAACAAAGAGAGATGCACACACACACGATGAAACCACTCGATGTCGGAGGACATTCGAGGATAATGCTGCCTCTCAACACGAACACGCCTTTCAGCCCCGCCTGCCTCGGAATTTTTGTCCTTTATGTCCATTGTGAGCGCCGTAAGCAGCGTGTGAGGATTATTTCGCATTCATCTGCAAGGACCCGCCATGTCCTTTGTCTAATTGGTTGTGTCACATGGGAGGATCCCATCCTTGTTGCGCTCTCATCTGATCCATTGTTGTGACCGTTGTCATTAGTTGTCCCGTTTCGACTTCTTTCGGGTGCTTTGTTTGGGGTATTTAATGCTTCAATTGATTTCTGATGTAAGTGCCTCCCCGCGGACCCAAAGTAGTAGCCCAAAAAATTAAATCTGCAACAGCGGCAGCTACAGCTGCCTAAGATTCGGAGGCCCAGCAGGTTGTCCTCTTTGAAGATTTGTAATTGAAAGTCTTTCACCTCCATCAGCCGATGATGAGTCCCATCGTGATGAAGCGCAAATGAATCATGAAAATCGGCAAGTAAAGGAGAGAGAGCCCCAGGTATCGCCGGTAATAACAAAAAAAACCTAAAACTGAACCATTGAAAATCAAGTTTATTAGCTGTTAAAGGTGAACCTTTAACGAGGTATGGTTTGTTTACAAGACGTTGATGGGCTAATAGACTTTAATGTTGATGAAACTTTACTCAATGTGCAGATAAACTGAGATGATGATTTATATATTTCCCAAACTTAAGAAACTTGCTTATAACCCTGACGGCTGAGTCACATATAGGAACTTAAACATTTCATATTTACCCACAAAAAAACCGACGCAATAAGATCGGAAAACATTGACAGGAACATACGTAATGGCTGGAAACCTGATAATGGCATCATCGTCTGAACAGTGAGATAAGCCTGAGCCGCTGAACTTGAAAGCTTTCGAATGAGATTTTTACAAAACAGTTGCTGGTTATCAATCACAAAGTCAGGACGTATCCGCGACAACGACTAAAGATGCGATTCCATCTGGTGTGTCTGCTCAGTTTTCTGAGCGTTTCGAGTTTTGCCCAAGCGGCCAATTTGGTTTGCTACTATGACTCGGCCGCATTTCTGCGTCCTGGCCTGGCCAAATTGCAGGCCCATGACCTGGAAGTTGCCCTGCAATTTTGCACACATCTGGTGTACGGCTACGCGGGCTTGAAGGCCGGCACACACGATCTGATCAGCCTGAACGTCGACCTGGACATGTTCCACTACAAGGACATCACCCAGCTGCGTCAAAAGTTCCCCCAACTGAAGGTCCTTTTGAGTGTTGGCGGCGATCATGACACAGACCTCGACCACCCGAACAAGTATGTTGAGCTTTTGGAAGCGAATCGCACGGCCCAGCAGAATTTCATAGACACGAGCATGATTCTGCTGAAGCGCAATGGCTTCGATGGCCTTGACCTGGCCTTCCAGCTGCCCAAGAATAAGCCGCGAAAGGTTCACGGCTCCATAGGCACCTACTGGAAGCAGTTCAAAAAGCTGTTCACCGGTGACTTTGTCGTGGATCCCCAGGCGGAGCAGCACAAGTCACAGTTCACGGAGCTGGTGGGGAACCTGAGGAATGCCTTCCGCTCCGCCAATCTCATGCTGACCATGACGGTGCTGCCCAACGTTAACTCCACATGTAAGTAGAGGAAAATAAAGGTGGTACCCTTGCATCATCCGAACCAAAAACTCTATATTTTCAGGGTATTTTGATGTGCCCAAACTGCATCCGAACTTGGACTTCATCAACCTGGCTGCCTTCGATTTCCTCACCCCGCTGCGCAATCCGGAGGAGGCCGACTACACGGCCCCCATATTCTTCCAGGACGAGCAGAACCGCCTGCCCCACTTGAATGCCGAGTTCCAGATCAATTACTGGCTGCAGAACCGCTGTCCGGGCGAGAAACTGCATCTGGGCATCGCCAGCTACGGTCGGGCCTGGAAAATGACCTCGGATTCGGGTCTCAGCGGCCTGCCAGTGGTGCCCCATACCTTTGGAGCCGCTCCGGGTGGCCTGCAGGTCGGCAGTGCCGAGGGATTGCTCAGCTGGCCGGAGATCTGCTCCAAGCTGGCCCACAACTCGTCGGACCAATATCGCGGCCCAACGGCCCCGCTGCGCAAGGTCACGGACCTCAGCCAGAAGTACGGAAACTATGCCCTCCGACCCGCGGACGAGAACGGAGAGCACGGCATTTGGCTGAGCTACGACGATCCGGACTTTGCTGGCATCAAGGCGGTGTACGCCAAGGGCCGGGGACTCGGCGGAATGGCTGTCTTCGACCTGAGTTGTGATGACTTCAGGGGCCTGTGCACGGGCCAGAAGTATCCCACAGTGCGATCGGTTAAATACTTTATGGGTTAGCTTAAAATTCAGTTCAGGATGTGAAATAAACTTTGAAATATTGTTGATACTCTGGCTTGTTTTGGGGACTCTACGAAAATTCGAAATCAAAACACGTTGCGACATTTAAGGGAATTTCCAGCTCAATAGTTCTATATTTTATTGCGGCATGTGTAATAATAAAATATTAATTCGAATCAGGCAACGCATTTCAATGTTGTGAGATTAATTGTGGCCTCACAGGCTTGACCCTGGGTCTGATCATGATGACGATTGTTATACACAAATGTGTGGGTTCACAATTAAGTCATTTCAGTGCGAGAATAAGTAAGCGAAAGCTTAGTGTAAGCTTTTAGCAGTCGAAACTGCTTTTGAGTTCGGTTTCCATTTCTGTTTGGGCCTCAGTTCGATTTCATTTGATCTGGACTGCGGTTGTGCTTATTTACATACTCGTACTCATTCAAAACCCGAACAATATCTTAGCCAAGCCGCAATGGAGCTGTACGTGTGGCTTGCGTTCGTCGCGTGTCTTTTTGCGGCTCGCACAGAAGCCGCCTCGCATTTAGTTTGCTACTACGATTCATCGAGTTACACGAGGGAAGGTAAGTAAATTGGTAATTCAAGAAGAAATGTAAGCCAACTAAACACCGAGAGATGAGCTGTCGAAGCTTTGCTTTGCTTTACAAATCCAAAGTTCCAGAGCTTAATGAAAAGTTGTAGGCCCTCCTACGTATATCCTACATCAGCGAAGGGCACAGATATTCAACTTGGGAGCACTGGGAGCCGAAAGAGCCAAGGGCTGCCCATGGCTGACCTACATTAACAAAGTCAAACTGAGTACTAAACTGAGTACTAAACAAAGTCAATGTTTAGTCACCAAAACCTCTTAAAAAATTGTACAATCTTAAAACTAGCACAACCCTTGATTAGATTGATTAACAAACCAAAAAGTGCCAAACAAAAAGAGTATAAATAAAGCAATAAAAAGCGAAAACATGCCAATCAAGTTACATAACTCTTTGTGTGTGTAGTCAAAACAAAACTCGGATTTAATTCAAGTCACTTGGCACCGCTTATCGCTCTGCGCTTTCAAAACGAGCGATGTAGAGAACCAGAGCTGGTTCTAAGCCTCACAAATCGAGGTAGGGAGGTCAGTGGCTTATCGGACAAGTTTTCCAGAGAGACTGCTAAACACTACGAGAGGCTTGCTCAAAAGCCTAGAGCTATCTCCATAAAACAAGCGTTTTTAAGCTAATTTAATCAGAAATAACTTACCAAGTCATTTATCGAATGATTACTAGTGGATTTCCTGCCGCCGTCAGTCTTTAGTTTACTATATAGGTGAGCTGAGCTTGATCCGTAGATCCCACGCAATGAATATTCAAAATCAGAGCGTTCAACACAGAGTGAGTTCAACGCGACAACTGCCCGCCAGCAGAGTCGACACCACAAGCGATCCATCCGATCCAAAAACAAGAAGCAAGCAGAGCATCAAGTGACTCAGCAGCGGGGCACAGTGTCCTGGATATAAATATTTTTATATTCCGGCACAAAGCAAATTATATTTATAGATGATCGCAAAAAAGCACAAATCCATATCATAAGATCAATAAGTTATCATCTAATTTTGCAGTTGAAAATATTGTTTTTTTTTTATTCATATATAACCTAGTTTCTTACCCATTTTAAGTGCTGTAATAAATAAATCATGGTCTTGTACCGATTTATGACTTTTCATCAAATTACAACACAAATATTTTATTGGAAATTCAGCAAAGCTCCTAACTAATATGCGATACTTTTGACCATTTCCTACCTGTTACTCGCAACCGCAACCCAGTGTGCCCCGCACCCAGTCCGAGTAACAATAAACCTCTTGCTGGGCTCACACAGTTGGCGTTCAATTAAGCCACTGAAACCAGCGAGACAATGGATCAGACATCCAGAGGGGCTGTGGGCACAAGGTGGGTGGGTGTTGTAGCTACAAGGGGATCTCCACTGTAGTTCCAATCGGCTGCGAGCGAGAGTGTCGAGTGTTAAGCCGAGATCAGAGCCGGACTCTCAGATAGTGTCGAGCTGTCCCCAGTAGCCGATTATTTGTCAATTGAGTGCAGTTTCTGTGGCACTTGGAGCTCTGGCATACATTCTACACACACCTTACAAACTACATATCGTAAGCGTACGTTATTATAATGTGATTCGCGAATATTCCAGGTCTGGGAAAACTACTGAACCCCGATTTGGAGATCGGTGTGCAGTTCTGCACGCACTTGGTGTACGGCTATGCGGGCATCCGTGGCGATAACTACCAGGCCCACAGTCTCAATGAAAATCTGGACATCTACAAGCACCAGTTCTCCGAGGTCACTGCCCTCAAGCGGAAGTATCCCCATCTGAAGGTTCTGCTGAGTGTGGGCGGTGATCATGACGTCGATCCGGACCATCCCAACAAGTATATCGAGCTGCTGGAGGGCGAAAAAGTGCGTCAGACCGGATTCATTCATTCGGCATATGCGCTGGTGAAGAACTACGGCTTCGATGGCCTCGATCTGGCCTATCAGTTCCCCAGGAACAAGCCAAGGAAGGTGCACGGCGAACTAGGCTCCGCTTGGAAGAGTATCAAGAAACTGTTCACCGGCGACTTCATTGTGGATCCCCAGTCTGCGCTACACAAGGAGCAGTTCACAGCCTTTGTGCGCGATGTCAAGGATTCCCTCAGGAACGATGGCTTCCTGCTCAGTCTGACAGTGCTGCCCAATGTGAACTCCACCTGTAAGTACAAAACTTATCTAACTTGATATAAACCTAATCAAAATTCAATCCCATTCAAGGGTACTTTGACATCCCCGCTCTGAATGGTCTGGTGGACTTTGTGAACCTGGCTGCCTTCGATTTCATCACCCCCGCCCGCAATCCCGAGGAGGCGGACTACACGGCACCCATCTACCATCCGACATCCTCAAAGGATCGCCTGGGCCACTTCAATGCCGATTTCCAAGTGAACTACTGGCTGAAGCAGGGCTTCCCATCGACCAAGATCAACCTGGGTGTGGCCACGTACGGCAATGCCTGGAAATTGAGTGCGGACTCGGGAATGGAGGGAGTGCCGGTGGTGGCGAAGACCGAGGGACCTGCTCCCGAGGGTGTGCAGTCCCAGAAACCTGGACTCCTGAGCTATGCCGAGATCTGCGGCAAGTTGAGCAATCCCCAGAACCAGTATCTCAAGGGCAATGACTCGCCACTGCGCAGGATCTCGGATCCCACCAAGAGATTCGGAACCATCGCCTACCGTCCCGTGGACGGAGCAGCAATTACCGAGGGTATCTGGGTCAGCTACGAAGACCCCGATTCCGCCTCAAACAAGGCGGCCTATGCCCGGGCCAATAATCTGGGTGGAGTGGCCCTCTTCGACCTGGCCTACGACGATTTCCGGGGCCAGTGCACCAACG
Organism: Drosophila ironensis; assembly: GCA_021223825.1. NCBI lineage: Eukaryota > Metazoa > Arthropoda > Insecta > Diptera > Drosophilidae > Drosophila > Drosophila ironensis. The sequence goes on from JAJJHQ010013222.1 coordinate 1,011,750, forward strand.
ACAGGTATCCCATCCTGCGGGCCATTAAATATCGTCTTTAAGAGCAAGTTTTTTACTGATTTTGAATAAATTATAAACGATTATGTGCACTATTTTAAAGTGATGAAACCTTCCCCAAAAACACGCTTTTTTTACGCCACCAAGGGTTTTTTTGAATTGGAAAAAAAGACTTATCTCTAGACTCGAAGATTTGCGTATTTAAACTTTGAGTTACCGGGCATTATCTTTTGTGGAAAGACTTACTGGGGGAGGTGCTGGAAAATTGGCATTGACAGCAGATAGTCATCTAATGTGTGCTTTACCTTGCGAAGGAACACACCACCAAGAGTTCAGATTGAGGGGACGCCAGTCCATGTCCGCCAGATAGCTGGGCATTATACTGGACCGTAAGCTAACCTTCAAGGAGCAGGTAAAGGAACAAAGTACGTACCAGAATTAGATCTGCAGTGACCAAGCATCTTTGGCTCATCGGGCCGCGTAGCAAGCTCTCAGGGTAATCACGGTCTGTGAGTGGTATGTTAGCAATGTTACACTGCCCAGGGATCTTAATATGGCCACGATCGCCGCGCAGTTTAATCAGATAGACAGACGGACACACGAATATGGCTAGATCGACTCGGCTGTTGATGCTGATTAAGAATATATATACATTATAGGGTCGGAAACACTTCCTTCTCCCTGTTACATAAATTGCACAAACATTTGTACAAACATTTGTGAATATGGTAAAAAAAAAAAAGGCTTACTATTTTTCCCGAGTAGTGATCTTATTGAACTCGGATGTCAGCTGTCACTTGAGACAAACAATTTCATTGAAATTTGTTGAATTGCATTTTTTCGAGCTGCGGGGAATCTACAAAAAGCCCCACATTTCGAGGCCCAGAGTGTCATTCCGATTTCGAATTCAGTGTCAGTTTGGCTTCGATTCTCGTCGGCGGCGGTCAATTACAAATATTACTTGTGAAGGCTTTGGTTTTCGCTAGTTATCTTCTCAGAGTATCTGAGACTTGGCTATGCGAAGCTCCCCACATACCTCGGAAATAACTGTGAAATATTCCCAATTAACCATGTCAAGTTCCCTGTGGCTCAGTCTGGGTCTGAGCATTGTGCTCTTGGGTCAATCACTTGGAGATTTTGATCATTACAATGTCGTGTGCTTCTATGACTCTCGGTCCCGCCAGCAAGACAGTAAGTTTTTTCCCCAATTCATCGGAAATATACCCTTGCAAAAAGTATTACAAATAAAAAAGTTTCAAAAGACGTAATTCTTTACTGTTTTAATTACAGCTTTTCAAATTTTTTACCTAATTCAATATATATCCGATTTTTTAGCCAAAATAAATGCAAGATTGAAGCAATTTCTTGAGTTCTACGGCCTTTGAACAATTTTTCAGATTTATAACACTTATATAATTTAAAGTCAACCCCCCGTTACCCAAAAAGTAATATTTTTAGGGGGGAAACAGTTATCACAAGAAATTTCATAGGAAAACACTTTTTAATGCAACTTTTACGTGTACTGTAATACGAGACGAAAGTGCAAGGGTATAAAAGCGTCGGGTTCATCCGAAGTCAGCCTATATTTCGCATAATCTAATTACTAAACTTTGCAAATACCAATTAAGCCGACCAATGGTTTACCTTGTCGGACATCCACCGGGCCCTGTATTTTTGCACACATTTAGTATACAGCCATCTCGGCGTAAATGCCGATAACTATGAACTGCAGAGTATAGACGAACGCATGCATTTCGATGTACGTCACCTGAAGGAGATAGTCAATTGGAGGAAATTACATCCGCATGTCAAGTTCATACTAAGTGTCGGCGGTAATCAATATTCGAATGAGGAATATCAGTACTTAAAGCTCCTGGAATCGGGAGAGCAGGGACACAAGCGCTTCATCGAATCGGCACGGGATCTTGTGCGGCGTGTCAACTTCGATGGCATCGATTTGGCCTTCCCATTGCCCCGAAACAAGGCCCGCAAGGATCACGGCGATGTTGGAGACTCCATTGTGGACCCTGATTCGGAAGCCCACAAGGCCCAGATGACGGGCCTGATCAAGGAATTGAGTGCTGCCTTCAAGGAGAACGATTTGTTAGTCTCTCTCACGGTTCTGCCGAATGTCAATTCGAGCTGTAAGTATCTAAATAATTGTTTGTGCCATTCTAAGTGGCTTAAAAGGTGTTGTGCGTCATTAAATCAATAGTTTCCCAACTTATAAGATGCCACTTATCGTTGCTTATTGTTTACAGACATTCTAATTCTCCCATTAATTAGATATCTCGGATATTAATTTGTCCTTTTTCTATAATAGTGTACTACGATGCCTCCTCCATCGCCCCCAGCTTGGACTTCATCAACCTGGGCACCTTTGACTTCCTGACGCCGCAGCGTAATCCCAAGGAGGCTGACTTCTCGGCGCCACTGTACGAACCCTTTGGTCAGAACCGATTGAGCCACTACAACGTCGTCTTCCAGCTGGAACACTGGCTGCTCCAGGGAGCGCCCGCCAACAAGCTGAACATTGGCATTGCCACCTACGGCCGGGCCTGGAAGATGACCAAGGACTCTGGCACCTCGGGCGAGCCGGTGGTCCACAAAACGTCGGGACCTGCGCCGGCAGGAAATCTGAGCAAGATTGAGGGTCTGCTCAGTTCATCGGAGATTTGCCAACTGATGCCGAATCGCAGAAACGAAAACCTTCGCGGTCCGATGGCGCCTGTGACGAGGGTGCAAGATCCCACGAAGCGCTACGGCAGCTACTTCTTCCGTCCGGCCGATGAGAACGGAGACAACGGATTGTGGATCAGCTACGACGACACGCTGTCGGCCGCCATCAAGAAGCACTACGTCCAGGTCAATGATCTCGGCGGATTGGCTCTGTTCGATCTGAACCAGGATGATTTCCGCGGAGAGTGCCTCATAGGCTACCCCATTTTGAATGCCATCAGAGGCCCTTTGAGACGAGATTAGCACACAGCACAAAAAGTCAGAGGAGATCATTTTTTTAAAGTGTTGAAACCTTTCCCAAAAACACGTCTTTTTTTAAACCACCAAAGGTTCTTTTGGAATTGAAAATATGAATCGATTTTTTTTTTATTATCAACCGTTTAAGAGCTTATACATTTCTGCAATCTGTCTATTTATTTATATATTTTTAAATTCACAAATTTCTGATAGCGAAATCAAAAGCTTTGGAGTTTACTTGACTTATATAGCTTCTCGTTGCCTTTTCGCCATTTTCATTTAATGAATTAGATGGTCCTTAATATCGATCAAGATTTTGAAAATGTTCTGAAAATATTGTCTTATTTTAGATGTAAAGTTTTCTTTGGTTTCTATTAGCAAAAAAAAATTAAGAAATGTAATTATTCACTTTCTACGTCATGACGAGGCAAATATTATTAAAACTAATAAAAACCCGAAAGCTTATTGTACTCGACTTTACTCGCCCACAGTCATTGTTTATTTTACACTTATTTGCTAAGTACTTTTACTGGACCTTGACAACACATCATCAATAATCCGGCCCATAAATATTGCAAGCTCCCGGCCAATTAAGTTTACGATCTTTTGGCAAAATATTTACATACATTTTTGGATGTATGAGCTGTTCAGTAGCGGCCTCGTTAAGTCGTCAACGCCTCTGTGGAGCAGATCCATAGAGTGCAGACTTATCTCTAGATTCGTAGATTTGCGTATTTAAACTATGAGTTACCGGGCATTATCTTTTGTGGGCAGACTTACTATTTTCCCCGAGATGTGATCTCATTGAACTCGGATGTCAGCTGTCACTTGAGGCAAACAATTTCGTGGAATTTTGTTGATAATACGCCTAAAAGCCCCTCGAAATGCCATTGTTCGTGCTGCGGGGAATCCGGGGCTATTCGGGGGAGTCTCTACAAAAAGCTCCACATTTCCAGGCCCAGAGTGTCATTCCGATTTCGAATTCAGTGTCAGTTCGGCTTCGCTTCTCGTCGGCGGCGGTCAGTTACAAATATTACCTGTGAAAGCTTTGTTTTTCTCTTGTAATCTTCTCAGAGTATCTGAGACTTGGCTGTGCGAAGCTCTCCGTATACCTCGGACTTCATCAAATATCTGTGAAACCATGTCAAGTTCTCTGTGGCTGAGCCTGGGTCTGAGCGTTGTGCTCTTGGCTCAATTCCAAGTGAACGCGGCCCCCAATCTCGTGTGCTTCTATGACTCTCAGGGCTTCCAGCGTCAGGGTAAGTTTTTTCCCCAATTCCCCGGAAGTATACCCTTGCAAAGAGTATTTGTAAGCTTTAAAGTTTCAACGGACGTACTATAATTCTTCACTCTTTTAAGTAAAGCTTCTCAAATTGTTTACCTAATTCAATATATGTATTTCCGATTTTTAACCAAAATATATAATATCTTGAGTTCCATGACTTTTGAACATTCTTTCATAATTATAACACTTATTTAATATAAAGTCAGCCCCACGTTACCAAAAAAGTAACATTTTTAGGGGGGAAAAGTTGTCACATTAAATTTCCAAGGAAAAAACTTTTTAATGCAACTTGTACATGTTCTGTAATACGAGACGCAAGTGCAAGGGTATAAAAGCATCGGCTTCATCCGAATTCAGCCTTTATTTCCCATAATCTAATTACTAAACTTTGTAAATACCAATTAAGGCCTGGCTCAGTTTTCCATGACGGACATCCAGCTGGCCCTGCAGTTTTGCACACATTTTGTATACGGCTATGCCGGAGTTAATGCCGATAACTATGAACTGCAGAGTATAAACAAACGCTTGGATTTCGAGCAACGTCACCTGGCACAGGTGGCCCAGATGAAGGAAACCTATCCGCATATCAAGTTCCTGCTAAGTGTCGGCGGTGATGCAGATACGAATGAGGGAAATCAATACATAAAGCTCCTGGAATCGGGACAGCAGGGACACAAGCGCTTCATCGAATCGGCACGGGATCTTGTGCGGCGTTTCAACTTTGATGGCCTCGATTTGGCCTTCCAATTGCCCCGGAACAAGCCCCGCAAGGTTCACGGCGATGTTGGCTCCGCTTGGAAGAGTTTCAAGAAGTTCTTCACCGGAGACTTCATTGTGGACACTGATTCGGATGCCCACAAGGCCCAGATGACGGGCCTGATCAAGGATTTGAGTGCTGCCTTCAAACAGAACGATTTGTTAGTCTCTCTCACGGTTCTGCCGAATGTCAACTCGAGCTGTAAGTATCTAATTAATTGTTTGTGCCATTCTAACTGGCTTAAAAGGTGTTGTGCGTCATTAAATCAATAGTTCCGCAACTTATAAGATGATTGTTTACAGACATTCTAATTCTCCCACTCCAGTTTCTTCTATTAATAGACATGAACTCTCGGATATTAATTTGATCTTCTCCTATAATAGGGTACTACGATGCCCCCTCCATCGCCCCCAGCCTGGACTTCATCAACCTGGGCGCCTTTGACTTCCTGACGCCGCAGCGGAATCCCGAGGAGGCTGACTTCTCGGCGCCCCTGTACGAGGCGTTTGGCCAGAACCGATTGGGCCACTACAACGTCAACTTCCAGCTGGAACACTGGCTGCTCCAGCGAGTGCCCGCCAACAAGCTGAACATCGGCATTGCCANAAAGGTGTTGTGCGTCATTAAATCAATAGTTTCGCAACGTATAAGATGCCACTTATCGTTTCGTATTGTTTACAAACATTCTAATTCTCCCACTGCAGTTTCTTCTATTAATAGACATAATGTCTCGGATATTAATTTGATCTTTTTCTATAATAGGGTATTACGATGCCCCCTCCATCGCCCCCAGCTTGGACTTCATCAACCTGGGCGCCTTTGACTTCCTGACGCCGCAGCGGAATCCCGAGGAGGCTGACTTCTCGGCGCCCCTGTACGAGGCGTTTGGCCAGAACCGATTGGGCCACTACAACGTCAACTTCCAGCTGGAACACTGGCTGCTCCAGCGAGTGCCCGCCAACAAGCTGAACATCGGCATTGCCACCTACGGCCGGGCCTGGAAGATGACCAAGGACTCTGGCAGCTCGGGCGAGCCGGTGGTCCATGATATGTCGGGTCCTGCGCCGGCAGGACATCAGAGCAAGAAGCAGGGCCTGCTCAACTGGGCGGAGATTTGCCAACTGATGCCGAATCCCAGCAACTCCCACCTCCGCGGTCCGATGGCGCCGGTGAAGAGGGTGCTAGATCCCACGAAGCGCTACGGCAGCTACGCCTTCCGTCCGGCCGATGAGAACGGAGACAACGGATTGTGGATCAGCTACGACGACCCGGACTCGGCTTCCAGCAAGGCGCAGTACGCCCGGGTGAAGAATCTCGGCGGAGTGGCTCTGTTCGATCTGACCCAGGACGATTTCCGCGGTCAGTGCACCAACGATCGCTACCCCATTTTGCGTGCCATCAAATACCGACTCCTCTAAGGAACTAAAATGATAAATACGAGTATAAACGTATAGCATAGAGCACACAAAGGTCAGAGGAGATCTGTAAGCAGGAGCGGAAAATCAGTGGAGCGGGAAACAAATGTCACCCAAAGGCCTCCTTCTGTATCTCTGTCCCTTTTTGCAAATTAATTACAAAGTTGTTAACTAAAATGCACCGCAAATTAATTCGATGGGCTTGGTCATTGCGAGGAGGAGGAGGCGATGAAGGGAATGCTATGTTGCACAGCGAGAAAATCGGTTAAAACTTTACCACACAAACTTTAACCACACATGGGCTAGTAAGGAGTTGCTGTGTATATTATTTTCCTTTCCAAATCCTTTTTTAGTTTATCAAAACAGCAATTAATGGCAAAAGTTGAAAATACTTTCCGAGTGCATTGGTTTGCAACTCTCTGGTTAATTGCCCCTTTTGCATTGAATTGTTTGGCGCCCACGTCTGGGCCAACTCGCTCGCTTTATCGTCCCGAACCCATCTCTTGGTCAAATGGCATTTTGCCGGGTTTTTATTTCGTTTTTTTACTCTTTTTGTTCAGTTGAGATTTACAGATTTCGCCGCAGAGCGCCTGGATAGCTATGTATGTTGGTGCTCAACTTGTGTAATTGGCGCTACATACGCGATACCCGAAAAGCTCGATCCGCGATCCATATGCGTAGGTACTCTGTAATGGCTGGGTCGTCGTTTACAGAATTGCTGACATACCAGCCACCAGGCAAAAGGTTGCCACTCGAACGGCCACATTGAACTCTGTGGCCACGCGGACCGAATGGGACAGAGACAGACAGACAGACAGACAGACTCCACTGGCGACGACAACGACACGATGTAAGACAACTAAATTAAGTTATTGTTCCTTGGTTGATTTTCAAGAAGGCTTATTCGACTTATGGATACCCTTTAATTGGGGTGCATTGTCTAATCTAACCGAAGTGTGTTTTAATTCCTATTATTAGTTTTCGTAGTAGTAATTGTCCATTGAAAACTAAGATCAATGATTAACCTTTTACTTATAAAACCGAAGAGGTTTACAATTCCATTTATTAGTTTTTAATTTCTAACCTTTTTCTTATAAAACCGAAAAGGTTAATTATTAGTTATTAGTTTTTCTAGGAGTAGTTTTGCATTGAAACCCAAGATTATAATGATTATAAATAATGTAATGATTTGGTAGTTCAATTTAACTACGAAGAAACTCCCTAGTTATATTAATATAATGGCATCGAACTCGCTTTTGAATACATTTTTAGTGCCTTTGGATCTCCCACACTTACCCTAACCCGAAATTGAAGCCCTTGGAGCCCGCTCAAAGTTCTAGTTGCTATCTAGGCGGCTTATCGGGGAATCGTGATCTTATTAAGCCGGGCTATACACTCGGAAATTATTTGCAATTGGCGCAATGCCTTATTGGAATGCAAAATATGCCATTAGTGGCAGAAGTCGAGACTTGGCCAGCCGAGCACATCTTCCCAGACTCTCCAACCCAAGGGCCCAAGGGCATGGATGGGGCTCTAGTGGTTGGGATTTCGGATAGATTTTGGGCGCATAGGGAGTTGGGTGGCGCGGGGGCTGGGGACGAGCATGAGCATGCCACTTGCATAGTGTACAAGTTGTAAACACGGCATTGTTTTGGCCACCGTTCCATAATATATACCTAAACAGAACCTACAACTATATGCACTTAGGGAAATATATGGGATTTCTTTTGTTAATAAATATTTCTTTTTAAATTTCTAAATCTCGGTTTTTAATAAACTATGCTCAAAAACTGAACCGAAAGTCTTAGAACTTCCTTTATATAAATATGAAGTTTATATTTACGTTAATTGAAAGTATTTGCTTATTGCTATATGTATTCAAAAACATGTTTATATTTTTGATCATTAGTATTTATTTACTGTAAGTACCATTCATTTATTCATGATTTTTACAAATACCACGTCAGAAAGCGAATCCATATTAAATATTTGTAATCTTGTGATAATTACTGAATTTTATGAAAATAGGTATTCCCCACAATTGAATTTATTAATTTCAAAAGTGTAGTAGTAAAAGAAGTAGTAAACCCATCGATTTTTGCAGGTGTAAAGTGCATTGAAAACATATCGTCGATCGTGTTCGAGGCTCCTCCTGGGCTGAGGAGGACGAGGACACCAGACTTGTGCTTGAGCAAGCTCCTGGATTTGGCTTGTCGCCTCATCTAATTAAGGAGCATTTGGTCCACGGCGGCGGCGTCTGCAAGATCTGTTCATGATTATTGCCCCGTGGTTATATCGCTGCCTGCAGCTTCTGGGGCTCCTGCGGCTCCCGCCCCGGCGAATGACAAATATGCTGCCCGGCCCCGCAGGCTCCTCCAGACTTTTGTCTTCCGAGGAAGCAAAAGCTAAGGTTGCAGCAGCCTCTCTAAATAAAGATATTTTCGCCCTCATTACGCGCTGTGTCCTTTTGTTTATTTGCAGAGGTCCGCACAGAGGTTTCTGCTTGCCCACTCCTTTATTTTGGACTTCATTTTTTGTTTTTTGCTTGGTGGCCGATGAAGTGTCGCTGATTGCGCGTTGCATTGTTTTGGCCTGGTCAAAAAAGCGGCGATGACGGCGATAAGGAACTACACATGGACTGGTCAGGGATTTGGGTATGTTAGCTGCCGATATGATAACCGACCTGACCGATAAAGATTTCCTCGGAAAGTTGCCATAGTTTAGATTTAATTTTCGGTCCGGATTAGAAGACGTAAGTGCCAGCTTGGGTTTGGGTCCCACATCGTCGTCGTAGTTCCCACACAATGAGCTCGTTTTACTGCGGGCCATCCGCTCGGTTCGTCTTGGCTCGCACATTGTTATCGCCGTTGAGTTTGCCTTGAGTTTGCATTTTTATTGCTTTGTTAATTTTAAATAAGCCACGCGACTTTACGTTCGCACAGGAATGAGCCCATAAGTCAGACGTCGTCGTTAAAGGAGTTTCGTTAGAGCAGCCACCACAATCCAAATTGAGCCGTCTCCTCAGCCACAGCCTCCTCCATCTGCTCATCCTCCTCCTGCAGGAGGATCATTCTCGTCCAATTGTCAGCGGGTTGTCACACAAAATGATTTACAGATGGGATCATTGTGCCTCTTCGGCGCCACGTTGGGCAAGAGGGATTCCAGAGGGCGCCAGTTCAATTCAAAATTTGAATACCCTAAAAAAAGAGGAAAAAAAGATTTAATTCAGGTAGCACGTTATTCACCTAAAAAACATAAAATGGTTTGCATAACTCTAGATTCTTGGGAGTTGTAAAGCTTTCAATTAAATATATTTACTAAGTACTACAAAAATGATTACAAAGGTAATCGAAAATATACATAAAATATATCGAACATCTCTAATATATCGATAATGCCACATGTATCGAATTTAAGATAACTTTACACCCCATTCCCCATCGCCATCCCCATCATTCCACCAAGAGTATTCGAATATTCTCAGGCAGCAGCGCGGAGAGTTTATAGATTTTTAACGCCAAGATCGTGAATTCGTCTGACCACAATTATTGTATTTTAAATGCCAACAAAGATATAAGTTTTCAGCCTTCGCCGATCTCCTCCAATCGGATCCCATTGGACCCGGGCAGCTCGGGCTTTTATTCATAAACAAGCGACAATAAAAATGTGCCATAACAAGCTAAGGTTATTCTTGTTTAACGAAATAAACAACTCATAAAATTATGCTACACAAAAAGCGGCAACAACAACGCGAACAAGAAACTTTTGTTTATATTTTCTGTAAATTTTTGTTCGCACCAATTAAATTCAATTAGCTGTCAGCAGCCAGTCGCCTCTATGCTGCTATATGTATGAAGATATATGCATATATTCAGGACAGATAACCCCGACGCCACCAACGGAATATGTCTGCGGCTAACTGTAGCGCCACTGCCTCATAAAAGGTTAGTTTAAACAAATAAACACGTGGAATTTAATGAAGAAACGTGTGTGGCTCTGATGGACTATACGGGAGCGGCAGAGCTGCTAATATGTTAATTCTATAAGTGGAAATGCCAGGGGGAGTATGCCCAACATTAAATGATTTTTTGGGAATAATTAAATTGTGAGAATGAAGCAAATTCTTTTGCCCATACAATTCTTGAAGAATTTTAACTCTTCAATCCAAAATTCAACTTCAAACGCCCTTAGAGGAATTACGTTCCTCGGAAATTAATCAAATGCAACATCCAAGTCCGAGTTTATCCTCTCCATCCCCATAAATCCCGGCAAAATGGCAAAAACAAACAAATCTGCCAAAGACTTGTGGTCACCAAAGAATGTGCATAAACATTTGCAAAACTTTTGATTGCGGCACTAAAAATAAAACGCCCTGCAGCCGGCAGCACAGTGGGGCAACGTGTGAAATCGCATTAAAACAGAAACTAAAACCAGGACCGGGAATGGGAATGGGACTGGAAATCCAAGGGAATTAAGAGACAAAAGGAGCGGTGGGGGGGTTTGGGGGGATATGGGGATGACGACGCGCCTAAAGCAAACAAATAAAAGTTGCAACTAAATGGCCAACTAACAGCATCAACATCGACAACATCGACTGGCGGGCGGCACGCTTTAGAAATTTAATTAAATCGTCAGAGAAACAATAAAAACTACGCCAGCACATACATACAGCGAGTGAGAGAGACGTGGCGAGCACTTTTATTACGCACTGTGCTCGGCCCCATGTGCAATAACTCAAAAAATACTTGCCCCATGTATCATTAAAATCAAAAATTACCCACGCTGGGTGGGATTCGGATTTGGAGGCGAGATAATCGGAACAGATCGCAGATCATGTGCATAGATCATCCTCGCATTGGCCATTAAAAATGTTTAGATGTACAAATAAACACTAGACGGAGGCCAATCGTTAAATCCACCCATTCCCCCAAGTTGGTAATTTCTACCATTTGGCCTGTAAACAATTTCCAAAATTAAGCGATTGTACTATACGCCTGGGGGGTAAATGTGGATCTTTTGATTGGTCTAGACTCTAGAGGGTAATCCAAACGAAATGGATTTCGAAAAGAGCTCTTAAAATTGTCAGGTACTTGGAGCGGTTGTAATATTCATAGGTATATTTAAATAATTTCACTAAGCAATATAATTACAAGATTTTTATACCATGTACCTTAAGATTCAAATGACAATGACGACCTCCAAAAGTAGACAAGTATACAGCGTCGATCTACAATTGTCCGTCTGTCCGTCCGTCTGTTCTTCCGTCTGTTCGTCCGTCTGTTCGAGTTTACTCCAAATTTTTTCCACGCGCCTTACCGCCGCCGTGATTACATAAAACTGTATTTTTTCCCACATATTTGACAATATCTACAAAATGGTAAGAACTGGGGATATAACTTCTTTTGTTTTAGGTGTCTTTATCATATACGCAGAATATCTTATTATTTAATTTCAGCCAGCAAGAGATATAAATATTGTTGCAAGTACATGATATCATGTTTTCGTATTTTTTTTGGTGGGATATAAATTATTTGAAACCCTTATGGTCCTATTTCATTTCAAAACAAAATGAAATTCATTTCCCATCAAATTCCGGTGTCAATCAGTGCAAACGCATCTTTATCTTTCTGCTCACATGCCAGATAGAGGAAAATGGACCAACCCCTTAACGCAGCGTTTTCTATGGAAGTTAGGAAATTAGTATGCAACCCTTTTGGCGCTGATAACAAAAAACGTAATGTCAAGCGTGGTTTAGCGATACGTCATCATGATTTGGCAAATTTGACAGGCGAAAAGGTTGAGAAAAGCGGAGTGCTAGGGTTTGCTTTTTGCATAAATTGCTCAACAATTGGGCAAAGCACTGGGCCCATTCATTCACTCACTCATTCATTCGGTGAATTGAATCGGTTTGGCCAACTGACAGCAGCTGAGAGATTAAGGCCATGATTTGCCAGAATCTGCTTTCCAGCGATAACTGCAACACGTTGACATCGCCGGCGTATAATTTTATCCCAACTCCCCCCATTGGATTTCCCTCTTTATGTCTAGGGTTGCGTGTTCGAGGAAGATTTCTCATTTTGCCCGCAAATCGAACTGCCAACTTGCCAAATTGTTCTCCATATCAACGAGAAGGTGCGTGTATGTTGTGTGCGGGGGAAAAACAGTTGGACAAATTGAATCTACAGATACGGATTCCCATTCCCGATCCCATTCACATTGCCCCGAAGAAAAAGGCAGCAGCAGTTGGTATAAAAAAATTGAATTATCATTTGTTGGTGCATCAGAGTTAATTCGATTTGGCGCTGTACGCGTGCGCACGCAAATCTCAAGTCCCCAGCTGGAGCTGCCCCTCCCCGGCTGGGACCCCCTTTTGGTTGCTTTCATCTGGTCAAAGCGACCCCCTGCTGGGCAGCAAACACAAGCGACTGACATAATCGTGATATATTGGCACGCAGGCCAACAGGCAAGTTCATCATGTCCCAGTCACCTCGGACTCCGAAACGAAGTCCAAATAGAAGCGCAAACAATGCGAATGAGAGGATCACAGTGTGGATTTGGAACAGTTTGTTGAAATATTTCAGAACCACATAACTTTATAGTACATCTTGGGAAAGCAGGTTTCCTTTTAAACCTACAAGCCACTTATTTCACATTTGAGTAACATAAATATTTGGTCTGACAAGTTATTTCATTATACCCGGTTCTTAAAAAGAACAATAATATTATATTGAATTCGTACGAATGTAAGTAACAGAGAGAAAGAACCTTTACCGACCCCATAGATTAGATATTCCTGATCAGCATCAATAGCTGAGTTGATCTAGCCTTGTCCGTCTGTCCGTCCGTCTGTCCGAACGCCTAGATTTTAGAGACTATAATAGATAGAGAAAAACTAATTGCACATTCAGAATTCTGTGATACCACTTCAGCACAAGTTTATTTTAAAAATTGGCTACCATCCCCCGCACCACCGCAAACCGCGAAATTCTGTGGCATCCATAATGTTAACCCTAGAGGTACAAAATTCGAAAGGTAAAATGCCAAAGCCANCAGCATCAATAGCTGAGTTGATCCAGCCTTGTCCGTCTGTCCGTACGCCTAGATTTTAGAGACTATAATAGATAGAGAAAAACTAATTGCACATTCAGAACTCTGTGATACCAGTTCAGCACAAGTTTGCTTTAAAAATCCGCTACCTCCGCCCGCACCAGCGCAAACCGCGAAATTCTGTAGCATCCACAATTTTAACCCTAGAGTTACAAAATTCGAAAGGTAAAATGGCAAAGCCAATATCTATCTGAGTTGCAAAAATCAGCCGGTTATGCCCACTTTTGCCTGCGCAAATGACAAAAATGTATTGCGCTCACAAGCTTAGAGAAATAATAAAACAATAGTTCTTTTACATTTCCTATTAGCTTAGAATATCCGACTTTAATTTAATTTGAACCCGATGAGGCGCTACCCCTTCCCTTTCGCCCCTGCCAGTCCCCCTCCCCACCCACTTTAAGGCCATCCATCACACACACACACTCCAGAGTCCACAAGGCAACGTGCAAATAAAAACGTCATCGATCAGAGCTTCTTGGCAGGACGCCAAATACTATTATGCAACACACATGGCTGAGGAGTAAAAAATAAAATTGAATTGAAAATCGCTGACAAATTAAAATGCAGAGAGTCCCAAGGAACCGGCTCAATAGATTTTCCCAAAACCCGATGACGAATGCCGAAAGAATTAAGATGGATCACATGACTGAATGACGGCGAGGAAATAAAAAACTACAAAAAAAAAAGAAAGGACAAACCGAAGAATCGAAGAGTTGAAATCGCTTACAATGGATGAAAAGGAAAACGCTGAAAACCGAAAACAGAAAAACATCTTCCAGATACGATTTGCCATTTGGATGGCTGGCAGTCGGATGATTCAGCACATTGGCTACTACCTATTACTGGGTACGAGCACATATCGTCATGGTCGTGTCACTCACTCACTTACTCAGTCAGTTTTGTAAATCCCAAGTCAGAAACAAAGAAACAGAAACATCAGCAGCAGAAGCAGCAGCGGCGGCAGCCGCCAAAAAGAGTTTGAATTTCAAATTGAATTGAAACGAAGTAAATGACGTTGAAAACTTTGAAAAGGGGGGGAAAACACGGCCTCCGTCTGTGCGTAGTGGATTTAAAATGCCTTAATGGTTAATATACCAATGAATCTCGAATCATGCCAAGTCATGGCGCCACACAAGCCCCCCCTCACTTCGGCTCTGTTCGGTTTCGTAAAAAAAAAAAAGGAAAGAAAAACTTAAACAGGATATGAGCGTGGCAATGAGTAGCATGCGGCAAATCATTTATAATGTTTAAATTTTTAATAAATATTCTCACAGCACACACGCATCAGGGCATCCTTCTTGGCTCCTTCCAACCAATTTGGAATCCTTTGTTGGGTGCTTCTTTAATCAGCACAGGAATCTGATACTTGTACAAAAGGCTTTTCTTTGCAAACACACTTCCTGAACTTTACTTGGTAACAACGGCGGCACTGCCACCCCCTACGGGTATTGTACGGATTGAGCGCATATTTACACATATGAAAAACATGTTAACCAGAAAATTAATTATAAAATTTTCAAAAACCTTAACAATGTCTACAATATGGCGTTGATTTAACTCAAACAAAAACTAACTAACTGCTGCTCCACTATGAGCGGGTGTGTGTTGCACAAGCAACTTTTATACAGGATCCCCAAAATGTTGTCCTATTGATTAGGTTCAACTATTGTTTATGGTTAAAAATTGTTCCATCTAGAACAAGTCTTATAACAAGCTTTGTTAGGGAAATATTTTTGCCTTGTTTTTAGTTTTCCCAGCTCGTTTGTCCAAAAACGAAAGAAAAATGGGAATTAAAATCTAGGATACTCCTTCTGAGTATTAGGACTCAAAATAATCAGAAAATATACGAAGAGGTTTCAGCTTTCAATTCGTATCCAATGAATAAACTGAGATTTAAAGTACAATTTACTACAATTTACTAAATAAGCTAAAGTAAGTAAAAAGGTTCTTCAAAAGTATATAGGATGTAGTATTGCAATTTCGACGACACCCTGTATTTACAGCAAACACCGACTTTATTCCCAGCTAAAAAGAAGAGCTCCGCCAGTGAAAACCATATAAATTACATACACTTACCCACGCAGCACATCTACTTGTAGACATTGTTTGATGGAGCAGGACACTGCCTGAGCAGGGCAGGGGAACAGGATCCACTCCCACTGGTGCTCCTGCTCCTGCGAGTGCTGCCAACAGCAACAAAAGGCAGAAAAAGTGCCCGTAATTCATACTTCCCATATAAGAAAATTTACAATTTCTTTTCTTTGGCAAGAAATCCTTACCCACAACATTTCTCGCCACCACCACCGCTCCCGCATCCCTTCACGGGGCCAGGGGCTAAGCAGGAAGGATATGGATATTGTGCTGCGAAATTAAACAAGGATAAAGCCGAAGGAAAGGGTCCTGGGGGAGGGGAAAAGCTCGGTTGGGGTTGGGGCCAAAGAATGCGATGGAAACGTGCACAAGTTGCGGTTTGTTTTGCTGCCGACCCGGAGCCGGAAGAATAAGAATGAGAATCTAAGGTCTGAGCCTTAGCGGATGCAAATCTTTGAATATTTGCTTAACATGCGGGCTGCCAGAAACTAAAGATGCTCTGGGGATGGGGAAAACCTTTAATTCCCACCATTTCCCACCAACTGTTGCCCACTGGCAGCTGTTGTCACCTGTCTGCGGCCTCAAAAAACTGTAAATCACAAAAAGATGCCACAAAACAAGTAGAAACGGTGTAGTCGAGATTTCCCGACGACGAGATACCATGTAGCTGGCACACAAAAAATTTTTCTTGGCCTTATCTTCAATACTTGTTGTCCCATCTTTATGAAACATAGTACATGGCTAGTTATAACAATTTTAAGCTGCTATCAGAAAATTTTATATCTTTTAGTTAAGCCACTTTGGAGATATAGACACGAAAATTACAGCTTATTGATATAGGTGAAAGGGGCGTCACCCGTTTACAAACATTTGCACAAACTTAATATACCATTTCTACCTTGAAGTACATGGTATATAAAAGATATATACCCTTGGAAAGCTGCTGAAATTATGATTAACATAATGTGTGGTCTGCGCCCACATAACGGTCTCCGATCGGGACGCAGAACCCTTCGACCCGCAGACCCTACAATATATTATATTGCTCGTAAATAACGGATCGGATTGCATTCACATAAAAATTGTATTTTTTCTCCGCTCGCCGCCAGCCAAATTATCATTATAAGAAAAATTATGAAAAATTATGCAAAGGACGAAGGGAAAAGACTGAACCTACCCGCTCTGCTTGAAAATAAAAGTATCGAATTAGCGAAATAATATCAGATAACCTCAGCTCAGCAACAACTACTGAACAAAATAAAAAGAAATATGAAGAAAAAGAATTCCACTTGAATTGTCAGCCGGCATGCTGGCGCTCCTTGAACCAAACAAAAAATCCAGAACAAAAGATGAACAATATCTTTAAACATGGTTGTAATTATTTGGAGTTTCTGTGCATCAGCTGCTACAGAAAAATCAAACCACATCGACATATGTAAGCCTTTCGCTAATCCCCATACATATTCCCCCACATCCCGGCTCTTGTCCCAGAAAAAGATAGTTGCATGTTGTTGCCACATTTATAAGTAGTTACCCTTCCAACGGCCACATGAATAACACAAAGCCACGGAACTCCCCTCGTTTTTCTTCTGCTTCTTTTTGCCCGAGTGCATTAGATTCGCCAGAGAGGCACTCAAGGATTTATGAAATAATTTTTTTGCCTCCTTATTGCCATTCTTCTGCGACTTTTACAAACAAAAAGGGATCCGGGGAGCGAGAGGTGGAGAACCTTCTTTTTATTGGTTTTTTTGTTGCGGCTTCTGCGGGTTTTCTCTGTTCTCTACATTTAAAATTGCATTCGAATTGACAAAGAATTAGCAAGACGCTTATATGAAGGTAAATTAAACACCAACATGGGCACCTGTCGATGTTTTCCACGGCAAAGGGAGAGGGGTGTTGCCTCATAAAGAGGGTATTACATGGATAGAGGTCTTTCCAAGGCAAAAATCCTCAAAATCTGGAAAATTCCAAGTTCAATTGTTCTTTATCCGAGTGTAAGGTCAACATGAAGAAGGTTAGGATACAACCTATAGGGTTTTTAAAAAAAGAACTCGACTATAAATACCCGGTTCTCAGTATTCACCTGAATTTCAGAGGTAGCCGATTTTAAAAACAATCTTGTGCTTAACTGGTTCCAGATAATTTTTTAATATGCAGAGAATAACTCTATCAATTATAGTTTTCAAGATCTAAGACAGACATACGGATGGACAGACGGACGGTGGGACATAGGGACGGTCGGACAGACGGACGAACGGACATGAAAAGACTCGCCTGTTAATGCTAATTAAGAATACATTTGAAAAAATGCAATATACCCTTGTTCTTTAAAAAAAAATGGGTATTATAAANGGTATTACATGGATAGAGGTCTTTCCAGGGCAAAAATCCTGAAAATCTGGCGAATTCCAGGTTCAATTGTTCTTTATCCGAGTGTAAGGTCAACATGATTGTAAAGAAGGTTAGGGTACCTAAAAAAGAACTCGACTATTAATACCCGATTCTCAGTTTCCACCTGATTTTAAGAGGTTTTCGGCCTGAGGCGGGAAGAGTGCGGGGGAAGTACCCGATTTTAAAAACAAACTTTTACTGAATTGGTGCCAGATATATTTTTAATATGCAATTAGTTATTCTCTATCAATTATAGTGTTAAAGATCTAGGACAGACGGATGCACAGACGGACAAACGGACAAACGGACAGACGGACATTGATAGATCGATAAATTTGAATATGTATTTAGTAAATGACTATCAATTATAGTTTTCAAGATCTAAGGCAGACATACGGACGGACGGATGGACAGACGGATGGACGAACGGACATGAAAAGACAAGCCTGTAAATGCTAATTAAGAATACATTTGTAAAAATTCAATATACCCTTGTTCTGTAAAAAAAAGGGTATAAAAAACAATTTTGGTTGCTTAAGTTTTAAATTACATAATTAATAAGGTTTTCCATGAAATAACAAAATGTGCTTCCTATAAGTCCCATAGAATAAAACCGCAACCGAAAAGCTCGGCTCGTCCATTGACCACAACTCTTGACCCACAAGCAAACGGAATGCACCTGCTCACCTGGGAATCCACCTCATCTCTCTTAGCCACCTCCGCCTTCTCACACACCCACCCACAAATGAAAAACAGAAATTAAAAGCACGAAAAATGATAAGCCATAAATTGCCCGCCCAAAAGTCTCTCAAAACAAATACGAGTTCTCCTCCGCTTCCAAGGCAATTAAAGAAGCGATGAGGACTTGGTATCGGTATCCGCGAGGTCTATGGGTTGGGTCTATGCAATGCCTGTGTTGCGGCTGTAGATACAATTAAAAGTACAATTTTTCATATGCAATGGCAATCGGTGTGATTGCAGCCGCGTATCTGTTGGGTTAATTCGTATCTTGGCAATCGATCGAACCGTTTGCCGATCGAAAACCGAAAAATAAAGCAAAGCAAAAAATAGTTTCAATTAGAAAAAGTCTAGTCAAAGGTATTAGAGGAGGCCGGGAGAAGATCTGGGAGTTTAAAATGGAAAGGGATGTTTTGGTTGGCGATTCGAGGGCGTATTCCGTAATCTTTGTTATGGAATTAGTTTTGGATACCCTAACTGGTGGAGTAGGACTACTAATCTATGCTTCAGAGTTAGGATGAGTTATGCGATAGTATTTTGTGGCTGTTAAAATGATCTACCTAGATTTCCAAAGAAAATAACTTGGTTTTTAGAAACCCATTGGGTAATTGGTAGGATATAGAGCATTTCAAAAGCATTTAGCCGAGTTATATTTGGCTAATTCCGCTCGCGTGTTGCCAACTGCGAGAGTTGCCAACTAATTCGATTTGTTTGGCCGGCCATTAAATGAATAAAGGATCATCGCGGTGCAGATCTCGCTTTGCGGTTTCTGCTGCTGCCCCGCTAACATATGTTGCATTAATTGTTCATGTTGCCTCAAAAGCAACTCATGTTCAATGAGTTTTATTGCTGCTCGACACACACTGAAACAGCGAAACAAAACAATCTTTAGGTTTTTTTTGCTGCAGCGAGCAGGCGCACGAAACAAATGAAAAGAAAAATTGCGCACAAAACATTTTTCATTACGTGATTTTCGAGCATGCCAAGGGTTAAGGAGGCACAGACGAGGGGGTCCGAACAACCGAAGTGGCGACAGCCGGCAAAGTGCCATGTATACAACAAGCACAGAGGGGTTAACAGCAGCAGCAGCATCAGCATCAGCAGCAGCAGCAGCCACAAGGATCCCACATCCCATACCACGTCGTTCCATCCTATTCGATCGCATCGGATCGGTATGGTTTGGGCCGGCTCCGATCCGAGGTGAGCCCTCCTCTCCGTTTTGGGCTTTCGGGATCCGCGGCTTTGCATTCCCACACGCGATCGCAATCGCTGCGCCCGAGTCGAGCTAAACAGCAGATACAAATGTATCTATGAGCTGCAGTCGCGACTCGCGACTCAATTACAATTTATTAAAAGCCGCGCAAACTGATTTATAACCAGCCAGCTCACCGGAGTTTTACGCTAGGAGGATGTTTAGACCTTGGACCGTGGGTTTCTCGCAGATCTACCTATAAAGGATTTGGGTTAACAAAGGGTTTAAATATTTGATAATAATTTTATTAAAGTTGCAAATGTTAACCCCCAATTAAAGCCTTACCTTACTTAATTAACTTTAATATAAAATATTTAGCATTTGGCAATTAAAATGAATGGGTCTTGGAACATAATGAAACAATTGGGCGGAAATATTAAGGTAACATAATATTATAATAAATTTCCCAAATATTTACGCTTTTAAAGCCTTAAAAACGTTGGTGTCCTGAAAGTTTTATAACTTTCCTACTACTTATAAGAAATCTAGTCCTGTGAAATATCTTTAAACTTGAGTTTTGGCTTATACTTGACCAAGTTAAACTTGTAGCACACCAAAGTTACCAATGTTCTTCCCATTTGAAAACCACTTAGCCCAAGGTTCCCCCGTTCACGTGTCTGGCAAGTTGACGTAGTGTCTGGCGGATTTCGTTGGCTTGTTTTGGCCCACGGTCCACCGTCCCTGGTCGATGGTCGATGGTCGGTCTATGGGCAGCAGCCTTAGTGGGGGCAAATTGGCGGCTTATTTGTGTGTGGAAATTGCCTGGCAGGCTGTAGACTTCGCTATTGCTTCTGCGGCTGCCCCATGGGAGCTGGAGCATAAAAAAAAATACAACTGGAAGGTGGTGGGATGAGCCAAGGCAGCAGGGAACGGGTTAATGTGGAAGTGGAGCCCCAAGAATATGGCGCCTGGGCCGCTGGTGGTGACAGTTGCTTGTCAACAGCATACACGATCCACAGTCCACGATCCGCGAGGAGCAGGAGATCCATGATCTATGGAGCCTGACAAGAGTTACAATGGAAGAGCTGTTAGATGTTGCACAGATGATCTATGGATTGGATTCTGGCGAAAGGGATTTCATTCTAATTTCTTGGTTATCTAATATGAGTTTTTAGATAAACAGGGTTAAAAAAAGATTAGTAAACAATTGTATAATGTATTCCCTTAAATCCCTTTAGGAAATTTTACCCTTATATCTTTACTTTTATTCTTATAATTTTTTGATACAATCGCTTTCGCGGGCTTTCCCATGATTAACCCAGTTTCACAAATCCTTCCCGCAAATCGCACAGCTCTGATTTATTGTCAACCAGTTTGCAACAAAGGGCCAAAATAACAGTTATGCCAAGACTCAAAATTAATGCATTTAACACAAAATATGATTGCCACAATTTAGGGCCCCCAAAAGGACACGAGAGAGATGCGATCGAACGGTGGAACAACCAACCCAGGAACCGGGAATCGGCAATCGGGAACCAGGGAACCCACAATCAGCTAAACGTTGCACGTTGCCTGTGAGAAATTAACGAGAATTAAGCGACCTGCCCACCTAATGCTCCAGATACAGCGACACATATCTTCCATACCTCAGCCTTTTTTTTTATTCCCTGTGCCTTCTCAGGTTTTGGGACGAACCTAGTAATCAACAGCATTCCTTTTAATTTCAACTTTTTGCATTGGCCGGTGCCCCGATGCCCCGATGCCCCGATGCCACGAAAAATCAAAAAGTCCAAATCAAAACCAATAATAAAGTTAAATCGATAATTGAGGTCAGGTCGGGCGAAGAGGTATTTTACGGAGCTGGAGTGTGTGCTGTCCCTTGGACCCGGCGAAAACATTTTCGGGGCCTTTGGCGTACATACGTGATCGTTTAACTGTAAATTAAATATAATTTACCAATAATCATAATCACAATATGCAGTTTCTGTTTCTGTCTTATGGTCGCTTGTATTTCTCCTTTTTTTTCGACGCCGCGACGTCAGATTTAAGCACTGATCTATAGGTGATTTGATCCCCTTAAGCCCAGACGCATAAATCATCATCTGGCGGATACATTTTCTGGATCGATAACTGTCCAGCCGAACGCGCGCCTCGCAGCTGATGGCCCAAAAAAAAAAAAAAAACAGGCAACAAAAGAGCCGTAAAAAATAAAAATTCGCCGAGTTCGCTGATCGATTGGCTATTCTTATTATTTTGTATTTTATTCGATCTGTGGCTCTCTCACGCTCCCCTGATGAACGTCTGGCCGGGCGGCTATAATTAAATGCTAAACTCAAAATCGCATAGACTGGCATATGTTAGACCAAATTGAGGCAGAACGCACAACAAATTAATCTGCAGAGCATAAAGGTCTTTTGTATGGACAGCGATTAACGATGAGTTCGGTCATGATTTCAAACAATCTGCAATCCATGATACAACTTCCGGTTATCATTTTTCAAACATAATTCTTCAAACATGCTATGATTTCAGCAATTTGTAATTGTCTCATCTAGATGCAACATCTGTTTTTTTGTACCCGGTTCTCAGCCGAGACAATCGATGTTAGTCATGTTTGTCTGTCTGTAAGATTGCCAAGATCTTGGGGACTATAATAGTTAGAGAAAAATTAATTAAATATTCAGAATTGTGTGATACTAGTTTATCACAAGTTTGTTTTAAAAATCGGCTGCCACACCCCGCACTCCCGTAAACAAAGAAATTCTGTGGCGTCCACAATTTTGATTCTAGAGGTACTCAATTTCCATAGTATATTGATAGAGCCAATATCTATCTGTGTTGCGAAATTCAGAGGGTTACGCCCACTTCCGCCCGCGTAAAAATAAACAAATTTAGGCTGCGCCCACAAGATTTTCTATCCGCAATATCCGAGACACTCTACTATAATCGTTAACACTTGTTATTGCCTAAAAAGAAACTGCTATCAAATATAAGTAATCAAGTTTACGCTTTATTCCACAATTTCCACATTGAAAATTTAAAAGTTTATTATTGAGTTCGCTCAAACTTTATGGACTTTAAACAATTTTAATTTATTTAATTGCCCAAATGCAATCGCGCCCAAACACCACCCAAAAATGTAATGAAAACAACTGCTTGTGGCTTTATTATTTTTGCAATAATAATTTATTATTATATATTATTTTTAAACTTTTGCTTTTTGTTACGATTGTTATTCTTGTTGTTGTGTTTGTTGGTGTTCTGTTGTGTTGTGTTTTGTTTCTCTCGCTTCTGTCGGATGCTGTATTATTTTAATTGTATTTATTTTAATAATATTGTGTTTCTGCTGCGAGCGTCGAAATGTTGCACAATGTTTTTAACCATTTATTATTATTGATTCTGATTCACGGAACTATTTGTTCTTTTGACTATTGTTATGACTAAAGTTAATGTGTGTGTATATATATAGGGTGTATATATAATAGCATATGAAGCGTTTAAATAGGTTTAATGTCAATTTCTATCATCTTTGCTTCCTTCGTTTTGTATTTGCTTTTTGTTTTAGCTTTTTTTAACATACGCTTTTGAATGACGGGCATACAAGTTGTTTTCTTTTGTTTTGTTTAGCATTTAGTATTATTTGTATTAATAATCATCATCAGATATATATAGTATGAATTATTGTTTACTGCCTAGGCAAGTGAAATACTTGAAGTTCATTAATTTGTATTAGACGCTATTTTTTTAGTGTTATGAGCTTAATGCACTCCTCTGCTAAGCTAGTGAATAAATTAAAATCTTAACATTAAAAAATTACCTCGTAAAGTAAATCAAAGATTCATCCATCCGTTTTAAAACACTAAAAAGCGGCTCGTAAAATGTATCATTTTATTTCCTAAATATCTACTGTTTCTCCCATATATATCGTGTATATATATAGCATATATATGTATCTGTTACAATTATATACTCGAATTGAAGCTATATCGTAATGTTTATAAGCAATGCTAAAAATGGTTTCTGCCTTTCTCCTTTTTTGGGGATTTTTTAAATGCTAGGTGTGGGTGTGTATCAACTTTTATGGCCGCCACTGTTGACGGTCCCTACAAGTTTTTCAGCTTTCCGAATTTTCCTCCCCTTTATATTCTTTAAAAAGTCTTTCGTATCGTCGGCTATATACAAAGTAACTGTAAGCTTACAACTGCACGTTATTTTATCTAAGCACTCTACATCGGATACCGGAAGTTCTTTGCGTTCTATTTTCACTTTTACTATATCTCCCTCTGTATATGTACAAAATGGCCATTCCAACGTTTGCAACGTTCTAAAAACTCCTCGTTTTCGCCTTTTCCTCTAAGCTTGTTTTCCCTATTTACACATTTTCCAAACTCGCACTCTCAAGCGCAGCAGCCGCACCGAACTGGATTGCACTCTGAGATCAAAAATACGACGTATCCGCAGCACCTTCACCTGGTGGTCAGGTGTGCTTCTTTTTCAGCCTAATTGGCGCTGCCGAAGAGCACGGAGTTTTTGTAGTAGGCCGTCGGCCGCTCCGAAAGCGGACTCTTCACGTCCCGCTCCGCGTTGGCCGCCCGCGACTTGCGCTCCATTTCCAGCTCCTGGGCCAAGGACTCTGCAAGGATTCGGGGGGAAGAGAAAAGACAATATGTTTTGGTTAGATGGGGATGCCAATTTTAAGGGGTAACTAAAGTATCCTAATCATTAAATCAGAGAGTTTCAGGAACTTTTACTTCCTTTCATTAGGGGGAAAAAGGTGTTATATAGAACCTGTACCAATTCAAGAACTTTTACTTTATTACTTAAGGGGGAAAAAACTAATAATAGTACATAATTAATTTTACCTCTTAATCAGCTTTCACTGAATTAAAAGTGTGAAAAATTCAAAATATCCCTATTAAAATATGTTCACTGAATTAAAAGTGTGAAAAATTCAAAATATCCCTATTAAAATATGATTAATTTCATTGATTGTATTATCTTTATTCTGTAACGCTTCAAGAAACCATAAGTAGCACATTAGTTTCTAACCTCCTAGCATTCTAACGTTTGATGATATTATAGGCTGCAGATTGGTTTATCACAAACACATTAAATATCAATAAAAACCTATTACTTATCAACAAGTATCTTTAAAAACTCAACTCACCGGAATAGTTCTGCCAGAAGGCTCCGGTGGCCATCAGATCGATGCCCGGATAGCTCCAGGGAGCCTTGCCATTGCTGGCAGCCGCTGCTGCTGCCGCCGCCGCTGCAGCGGCCAAGCTACCCTCCGCAGCAGCTGCTGCAGCAGCCACGGCGGCCGCTGATGCGGCGGCTGATCCGCTCGGGGGCCGTTCGTCGCGCTCCCGACTGGCACAACGCTCCTCGTCACCGTGGGCGCCATGGGAAGCGGAACCGGAAGCGGAGACGGAGGACCGGGGCTGGCGCTCGACGGAGCCCTCGTGATCGGAGTGCGGCTCCCGCTTGAAGTGGGTGGGGGAGTCCGGGCAGTTGACGCCCGAAGCGGAACCGGCCGAATGTCCGGCGGTCACATCACAGGAGGAGCTCGAGCCCAGCGATTTGTCCGATTTTTCACTGCCACCGCGACTGCCGCCGTCGTTTTCTAAAAAAAAGTTAAGCACAGAGCGCTGTGTTGGTTAAATAACATTTTTAGGTGAAAATATATAGCAATTTGTATAGATTTTTTGGATCAATTGATTTGAAGCTAAAATTGGGACTTGGCCTTTGTAATCTTTGAGGGAACACTCACCTTTCATCGCCTCCACGTCTCCGCCGTGGCTGCTGCTGTTGCTGTGATTGTTGTTATTATTATTGTTGTTATTATTGTTATTGTTGCACTTGGAATCACCGCCACTGCCGCCACACGTCTCCGATTCACTGCAAGCGGATCCGGAACCACCGCCACCGCTGCCATTGGCATTGGGACTACCCTTTGCCGCCCCACTTCCGCCGCCCAATTGCTGCTGGAAGCGGATGCGGATTTTGCGTTCGCGCCGGAAGCGCTTCTGGTAGAGCACTGCAAGATAGGTGAAGAAAATGCAAGGATATTGAAAGTGTTGCGCATGATTACAGGACCAATTAGATTAAACTTAACATAGCAATTAGGGTTTATTTAAGGAACCAGTTACCAGGTACAAGCCTGCAAGATTTGAGCCTAAATACAAGCCTCGTATTCTAGTAACTTATTAGGTTTTAAAACAATCTTTCACAGTCAACGCTACTGCCTCGCGAAACCATAGAACACAAATTACAATGCAATTAAATGGAAGATTTAATCTATATCGACTTGAAACCATTGCCTTTGGAGCTGACCCAATATCAATTGCAAATAATAATTGCCATTTCGCCGGGAAAATGCCAGAAAATAAAGAAAAGAGCAACCACTAGGCCATAGATCGTGAGCCGATCTGCGACTGCTAACTGGTAATTTGATCGATTCAAATGATTCTGTTCTGGTTCTTGGTGCTCGGTTCTCGGTTCTCGGTTCTCGAAACCCGGACCGAAGATCTCTGCCTTGTTGGCCTGCGTTGTGCCAATTCAAGTGCGCATCCGGCCGTGTGTGTGGGCGCAATTATGTTTATTGATCCTGACTTGCAATCATTCCAGATCGCGAGTCATAGAAAAAAATGCAAGAGATACAAAGAATTATGCACTGGGAAAAATTCATACTTAAGTTTACTGCTCTTGAAGGTCAAATAATACTTGTTATGCGATTGAAAGAATAAGTTTCTTAAATCATATTTTATAAACTATTAGTTTCCAGACATCTTTGCTTGTCTTTATGCCCTTGGACTTTTTAAATATTGCGGAAATTTGGAATTTTCTTAGAATATGTCCCAATTCATTAGTGATTATTATTAATTTGATCCAGAAATTGTAGTTTATGAGACGCCAAGATAACATGAATAGGTGACGCATCTTTAGAAACATTTTATTCCTAGTCTTTAAGATTTTCACTGTTTGAAAAGATGTAATATTTAGCAGGAAACTTCAAACCTATGAAGACCCTAAAATAATCTGTAATTTAGGGTCCCTCCCTGAAGAGTTAATCCAGTTATGTTAATTTGTTTCTACAACTTTTTTTTAGTGTTGCCGATCCGCAATCTTGGAGTGAATGTGGATGGATGCAATGAAGCGTGGTGACAGCCGTTTTGAGGGTGGAGCCACAAATTCAGCCTCAAATCAAATCGAAACGAAAAACTGTGTTGCAGGCATATTGAATTTCACTGGAGGATCGTAGCGTCGTGGATCATTCCGATCCGTTCGATTTTTGTTCGCAGCACCCACGCGCAGCACCCATTGCTCAAATGCTCAAATGGCCAATTGTGAGCTTGTGGCCGGTTGTTCTGAACTCGAAAACGAAAGCCCCACAACCGGCGTACATGGCTGTGATTTTTATCGCCGGCGTTATTATTAGTTGCAATTAGATGTCTATGTGCCTGTGTGGCATTTTGCATAGTTGCATGCAATTTTTTGTTTCCTTTTCGGTATTCGGTATTCGTTCACTGATTTATGTGCTGCTTTTCCTCCATAATTTCCTCGGCCGGGAAAAGAGAGAGGAAAGTGGGAAATGGGAAGTTATGGACGACGGGTCGGTCAGTCGGTGGGCAATTATAGTCTCTGCCCTGGTTCCCTTTGTTCTCGCAGTGCAATTGCGAGTTTTCTTCTTGGTTTTTTGCCTTTGTTTTGGGTGGAGCTCAGGTTTCTGTTTTGGTCTTAATTTTTTCTGCTCTTTTATTTTTTTGAGCCCTCAATGGCAATGGCGGCTTGTAAATTTGAGGGTTGCCTTTGGCCCAAAGAAACCAAGGTAGTCGCAAGCCTAATGAATTCTGAACGGACCGAAACATGTCTAGAACTTTGACCAACTTTGGTAATTGGTGTGTTAGCAAATTGCCAATAAATAGACAATTTTCATATGCAAAATTGATTTAATTTAGGCCATTACTTGGCTAAACTATGGCATTATTTTCCAATCGCCCTCAATCTGGTTTACCTTTGGCTTATTAACAATGGATTCATGTTTCTGGGCTTAGTTCTTCCCCATCGCTGGCTTTCCACCCTTAAGCCGAGGCAACCCTTTCGGTGACTTTCAAGAACAACAACCAATTAAAGGATTTCTGGCTGTGCAACTCAAGTTCCAGATTTAACTCAACTCCCCATCAACATTATGTTCGCTACTTTTTTGCCCAATCATTCGAGTGTAACTAAATAATGAAATGATATTAAATTCATTTGAATTGTGATTTCTGTTGAAAAACGGCCCCGGACAACGGCGGCAGCAGTCACGGTCTCAAAACCCTTTTATGCATCATTTCTGTTTTTGTCCTGAGCAACCTGGCGACGACCACCAGAGCGCCAGAGGAAGTGGCGGCCAGGAGGTGTGTGTCGGCGCAAAGGGGGACATTCGCAGACAGTCGGCATATCAGGTGTCATTGTCATTTGAGTCAGATTGCATTAAGTGCGCCCGATTGGAATCGGAATCGGCATAGGCAGGGCCCAAAGAGCCAAAGAGCCAAAACCAAGCCCCAGAAACGCCAGCGGGGATTTGAATCTGGAGCCGCGGAACTAAATTGCGCACTGTCAAGGCTGATTTGTGCTGTCCCGGTTAGGGATGGATCACTGGTCACAGTGGAGCAGCGCTACAGCGAACCGGTTTCTGGTTAGACGAGTTGTTGGGAGAATACCTATTTCTTTGCCTATTTTTGTAGACCCAAACTTTGACCTTGCGATTTGTATTTCAGTTTTTTCTATGCCTTTTTTATCGATATCTTATTCAGTTATATCATCGATAAATTGTTTGGAACTCACCTCGTAGTTTTCGTTCATCGACCAGTTGACGCTCCAGGGAATCCTTGACCTCGCGTTCACGCAGGACATCCATTTTGAGCTCAGCTGAAAGGGTTACACAAAATACAAATATTTTGGGAAAATTAGTACAAAGAAGGCAGAGAATAGAACCTATATTTTGGGTTGATAATGCCAAGTGTGTCTAAACTAAATAAACACGTTTAAAAAGAACATACATATGTATCTTCTTGTATCTTCTTTCAGGAAGTTTCTAAGAGTTTTTAAGCCTTAGGAACTACTATTTCAATAATATAATACCTCTGAATGCCATTAAACTTTAAGTTAACAAGAAAGTTAAAGCGACTACCTAATTCTAAGTACTTAAGTTGGAAAAGGGTATGATTGCTCACCTTTCTCGTAGCTTATCTGCCGCTCCTGCTGCCTGGCATTGTCGGCGGCCACCTTGAGGAGGCTCTGGATGTTCCGGAGCAGGGTTTCCGTGGAACTGGCCGGCACGGCGGCATGGGCATCGATTCCCAACGGACCGAGGGCCAGTCCACCGGCCAAGGCGGCAGCTGCCGTGGCATCGTTGGCCGCCATCAACGCCTCGTTGGGCGTAAGAGCACCACCACCTCCGGCGCCGGGGGGACCGTTGGCCACAGCACCACCGCCCACGGCCGCTCCATTGGCCACCGCAGCGGCGGCCGCCAGTTGCGAATAGTTGAGAGCTCTTTGGTGCTGCAGGGCGGCTGCCGCCGCTGCCGCCTCCGCCGAGGAGGCGGGGGAACCTCTCTGCGGCACCACGCCCACGCCCAAGTGGTGCGAAAGCCCCACCGAGGGGTGGTGGTGGTGGGAGGCGGCCGCCGCATGCTGATGCAGTTGGTGGGCCGCCGCCGCAGCCGCTGCTGCTGCAGCTGCCGCCGATCCGGTGGACAGATTATCACGTTCCGTGTCACTCAAGTCTGTCAGAGATGAAAGGGGTAATATGGGTGGGCGGGGTTACAAGGCAGTCACTCAAAGTGTCCAAATGCGGTTATCGGTTATCGCAGCTTATCGCCGCACATCTGTGCTTAAGCAAAGTCCACTCACCTTCGTCGTCTTTGGCCAGGCAGCGTTCATCGACTTCGGATTGGTTCTCATCGCTCAGGTTCTCCTCCTCCTCCTCGTCGTCCTCCACGCCAATAATTCCGCCGCCACCCACGTGCACGGCCACGCCCCCCACGGAGCCGCCAACGCCCACACCACTGCGACTGCCCTCGTCCAGGCTGCGGGAGGCGCCTCTGCCCGGCGACCCTGCCACCGAGTGGCAGTCACTGCGCTCGCTGCCCGCATCGCAGTTGCTGCCTCCGTGGTCCGTGTTTCCACCGGACTTGCTCAGGTTCAGCACCGGACTCTGGCGCGTGGGAGAGCCTGAAGGTTAAAACAAGGTCAGGGGATAGGAATGTTTAGGATTTTTATTCTTAAAATGTATCTCGACCATCAAAAAAGTACCGGGAACTAAGAAGCCCGCCCAAAGGGATTTAGGAATATAATATTATAGATTATTGAATATATAATATATTCTTGGAGGTTATATAATATAGAATATATATTATAAAAACATATATTTTAACAAAGACGTTAGGAATACCAACGACCAACCTTCGTATTATCCTTAAACTGCCATAAGTGGGTTTGTTTTTTGTTTTCAAAACTAAAAACTGCTGCTTTGGGGTATCCTTTAAGGTTTTGAGTCGTTAGAAAATATAATAAAAAGAATTCACTGGGATAACTAAACACCATTGACACTTAAATCCATTTTGATGATTGGAATATTCGTTGGCGTGAATGTTTTTTGGATGTATCATAAGTCTGTTTTTAATTAGCCAATTCCCGGTACCTTCTTGACACATTATATGCCAATTCGTGGAAAACTTTTCTTGAAATCTTGATTTAGTACAATACTTACAATTCCTGGAGCTGAGATCCCGGGGCTTCTGGTCGCCTATTACATTTCCGACCCTATCCACGCCTCCGCCGGCCACGCCCATCGCCTGCTGGCGCTCGTCGGTGCGCTCCTCCCGCAGACGCTCCAGATGCTTCACAATATCCTCGTAGGCCGCCCGGCAGTTCTCCCAGATCCCGGAGCGAGCCAGTGCATCCATGTTGGCCGCCGACATGCCGGCATTCTGGGCGGCCGCCTTGAGCATTTGGCTCTCTGGCCGGGCGTGGAGGCCATGGGGCGGCATGCCCGGAGACATGAGAGCCGCGGCACCCGGATGATGGGCATTCATCTGCATGAAGGCCATGTGGTTGATGGGCGGCGGGTTGTAGCCATTCGCCAGCAAAGGAGACTTCTCCAAGCGGTTCATATCTGAAGGTTACAACAATAAATGGGGTTATTCTTTTCTAAAATTCAATTAAATGCAAATGGAAATGCCGGTCAAAACCCCTTTAATTGGGTAAACACAAGTTGAAAACTTGCTCACTAGGCAATCAATAATCTCTGGCCAGCCATGAACCCGCCCACAATGTGGCGCCTTGGTAAATATTTAAATTTTCAATTGCATTCACTGGATGGCCGGCCGGCCCATCCTCGACAATATTTGCCTTTCATTTTGATGGCCCGCTCGACTGACACCTGTTCCTATGTCTGCGGCATGTTCATGCCAAATATGTATATATTTTATATAGTATATATATCTATATATAGCCTGTCTATTGTCTGAGCGCCCAGACTAAACACAACAACTAAAAACACCCACGCACATGGCGGCGGTGAATGCATAGAAAGATAGATACTTTTGTATCTGCTGGGTGGTGTGGTGTGTGTATGCGGCTGTCATTTGTTTGCGCTTGAATATACTGCAGCAGTTAGTTGCACATTTTAGTGTGCCATTAAACGCTTGAACATTCAGTAAATTGCATAAATTGATGGAAAAATGTGAAATGCAATTAAAACTTGGTGAAAATCCGTTCGCCTCGGAATGCAATTAAACGGTTTTGAGTGCGGGGCAAAATGCATTTAAAAAATTTATAAAAATCCATCAACTAGTCAGCGTAGTGGTGCGTGTTAACCGATTTTTTTTTTACCCGTTGTGCGTTAATAATAATGCAATATCACTCAAGAATCAACGCCCCACAATTCACTCGGGGAATCTTTTCTTTATGCCTGAAAATGACTTGGCAAAAAAGGGTATTTTCTTCTTCGATTTTTTTTTTCGAGGCCCATCTTCGTTTCAGTTAGTTCAGAAGGCGCCGGCGGCGGCAACTTGGTTCTGAAGAAAGAGAATTTTTGAGATATCTTTCGATTGGGGCCTTTGTTGTGGCTGCTGCGGCCGTTGTGCGAGAGTATCTTTCAATATTGTGCGTTTGGCCGGACACATTAATAGAAAAAGGCGTTGACCAAGTTGTCAGCCATTCCCCTGCCCCACTACTACTGCTCATAGAGTACGAGTATGTAAAAATGAACAAAATCAATTAAATGCGAGTCCGCTTGTACTTATCATAATTACAGATACGGATACACAACACGGCACAGATACAATTCGAAATTTTTTCTGAGCTGAATGCGATTTCCTGTAAAAATCACATGGCCAGTCGACAATGGAATTTGACTTGATTGCGGCTTTGGCTTTGGCTGCCATTTATCTGCGGCTGGGAACGTAACCAAAGTACAATCAATGTATCTGTATCTGCATCTGTGGCTATGGCTGTGTATCCGTTTCGTTTTTGTTCGTTTGGCAGCTGTAAGCTGTAATCAGCCAACAAGCAGCGACCACAAATCACAAATGGCGGCACCAGCAATCGATTTGGTAAAGGCACAAAGAGCCAAGGAAAGCATTCGGAAAGCCTACAGAAAGCACAAAAAAATGCGGATACCCGAAAGCGGGTTTGGTGGCCAATCTTCGAATGATTTCATTACCATTCGAATGCGAATTCGTGGTCCCTCCGGCCGTGGCACTCAATTGTGTGAGAATTGCAATTGGCGGAGGCAAGTGGGCATTTGAATACACAGGAAAAAATCTACAGATTCAGCACCTTTTTCCCGTAAAAAAAAACGGAAATTTAGTAGGCAAATGTAATGAATATTTAGCAGGGCTTTCTCTGAATCTATTGGTCGAAATTTGTAGCAAAAAAAACTCCTAGAAAGTTCTGATATCCCACGCATATATTAGTCAATTTAATTTATGAAAATATCTTTCAAATTGAGACAAATCGTCTACCGATTATATCGATAAGTCTAACTGAAACCTATCGCTTTTATCGGTGATCGCTCGAGAAGGCAATGGGGCAGACCAGAGACTTATTGACTCATCCATTAAACCATAATTTGTCCCCATTATAGTGACTTAGACCTATCATATTTGTTAGTTTATTTATGATGACCACTTACCACTTATATGGCCATTTTCATAGGCGTAGTCCCCGTTGTCCAGGCGGTGTTTCTTCAGCTGGGGATGTTGCGAAAGGTGTGTGGGCGGCAGGGAAAGCCCCACGGGTCCCCTTTTGGGCGGTCTACCCGGTCTGGAACTGCGGAATTGCAGAGAGTTACTGTTGGGTTGAAAGCAATGGACAGTATCCGTGGTATCAGTACAAAAAAGTGCCAAATGCCGCAGCACTACGACTCCGTGCTGTTGCATTTTCTTTTCAAAAATATTTAAGGTATTTTGGCAACAAAAAGACCAGAGCATAAATCTTTGAGAGTTTTTAGATAAACGAAAAAATTCATATAGAGCTTGCAAATTCTTGTAATAAAAGTTCTGAACGGCTTAATTATATTCCAAAGTTTATATTTACACTTGATTTATGGGTCTTTAAACGTTTTACACAAGCTAGCCTTGGCAGAAAGGCTTGTAAATTCAAAAGTTTTATTTGCTTCCGCAAGAAGCCCACTAAAAAGAATGTCTATAATTTTTTGATGGCCTGTCTCTCTCCATAAACCATCCATCATGGCTTAACTATTCCAAAGCATCTTGCTGTTTAATAATTTCCCTCCCCTCCCCGAAGGAAACGAACTCGCCCACAAGTTGCATTCCCTAATTAAGCTCCAGCCAAGTTTAGTGAGCTGGCCCCCCGTTGGCCACACGGCAAATTAAAGGCCAAAAACCAAGAATAACGAAAACGTGCTACCATTTTAATTATGTGCCATAAAAACAAAGAAAAATATACAGCAGAAAGCAGTTGAATAGTAGTGTTATTGCCGGTAATTTATGCCCGCAATTGCTGCTATTTGTATAGAAAATATTTAAACAAGTCTCGGGCAAATACTTGACGCAGGCGCAGGTTAGGCCAAAATAGTTAACAATAACAACGTGGCGCTGCGGGTGGAACTGGCTGGCTTTGTATGACAAACAATCCAGATAAAACTCAGAAAACCAAAACTGCAGCACAAATACTACAAAGCCCTGGAGGAATACTTGATCAAATAGAGCGATCCGGGACCAGATGTCTGCCAGCTCCCTCCCCAGATGGCTCCTCCTCGGTGGGGCAATTAAATTATGGAATCTTCATTCCATGTTTGCCGATGGCAAACAGGTGCCTCGCCTTAGAAGACAATGGCAAATAAACACAGGTAGCACTGATCGTATGCCCCATCCGATATAAATTACGATGGCAAGTACAGGGCGCAAGTACAGGGTACATTCTTGATGGCGAAATGCTGGAACATTTGTAATTGTGCGTGCTTGGGGATAACAACGATTCCCCCCAGATGAAGCCAAATATTTGGCCAGTTACATATTGCCCTGATAAATATTTGTGGCGGGATTTTAATTGTGCTGCTCCATTAAACGTTTAATCGCAAACAAAGTTGTTGTCTTGGCCTTTTTGGGTCAAATAAAGAGCCTCTTCATCGGAGTGAATCATTCCGAGAATCAAGAAAGCAAAAGTGTCTTTTTTTTGCCGTGGAATCTAATCGGAAGGCCATTCGCCCGCTATGACGTGCAAAAAAAGATTCATACCAAACACAAAAATAAGAAATTGGAGGCCCGTGCGTCTGTCAGTCAAGTTGAATGAAATTTATGGGAAGTGAGGTGGAGTCCGGGCGGACTTTCATTGGAAAGTTTTTGTACTCTGCGCACTGACGTGTTTGTCTTGCCCAGGGAATTTTGTTTCCCTGGAATACATTTTTCGCATAGATTCCCGGATAAGATTGAACAATTTGGTTGAAGAATTTACGTAACCATCATGATGATGCAAGGAATACTCGTAGAAGTGACCCACTTTCATAGGAAAATTGATAAGCTAGTTGGAGCCTGCGATAGCAAATTTAAGAATTCTTTAATCACACATTCTGATGGGGTTTACAAACTCGTACCACTCTCCCCCATGAATTCAACTCGAAAACTAAAGTCAATTTAAATGCACTCCTACCACTAAGTTCCCCACAAATTCAACTCGAAAACTGCCCATGTTGAAGCCAGCGGTGGGCGCTCCATAGCTTATTTAGCTCCCAGTGCCATTAAAAATTTAATCAAGCATAGATTCTGATAGGCTTTACAGACTCGTACCACTAACTTCCCCCACGAATTCAACTCGAAAACTGACCACAATTAAAATGTTTAAGCTATTTCAACTAATTTATGCACCGTTGTCATTCGGCGTATGTCATTTTGCATTTTTTTGCGCGCAACGAACAAACGTTTAGTCAGGAATAAACAACAATTTGTCAAAATAGTCGGCGAGTCCAATGTGCGGCTGACAAAACAGCAAGTAACCAACGGATACGATGCGGACCGTGCCACCAACCGATTCGCGAGGAGCCGCCGAGGAGCCAGAACCGGTTGCGAACCCGTTTGCAGCTGTCTCGTTCGCGTATATTTTTCAATAATCAAGGGATAGCTGAGTTGTTAATTATTGACTCGATGTCCCCGGACAAAGTATACGCAACAGCCGCCAAAATATGCGCCAAACTGCGCTAAATGTGCCAGGTCCAGTCCAGCACAAGGCATTGCACTGCAGATTATATAAGCCATAGTTATAGTTACGATTCCGATTGCACATCGTCAATGGGAGAGGAGGCGTTGCCGGCATTTGTCAGCGAATCCGCGGGCTTGGGTTAAAATTTAACCCACTGCCGCAGGGATTGCGATGCCGCCTGCAAATTGGCAAATCAATTATGTTTATGGCCAAGTTGCCACCTTGTGGCCGGCCGGGCCGTTGTGTGTTTGAGCGTGCCAGTCGGTCGCTAAATCAATGCAATCGCCGCCAACCGACAATTAAATGTTGGCCAGCAACACCATTTCCATATTTGCAATCAAAGGCAAAACTTTTAATTGAATTCATAGCCTCAAATTGATTCGCGCCCCTCTGCCATTTGTCTCACCTCACATCGATTCCCCTCGGACCGGGGCGATCCGCAGTTCCCAGAAAGAAGCCGGTAAGTGTCTCTTCCTGGCTGGGCGCTTGAAGTTGTCTCGAATTACTTTCGGTTTAACAATAAATGTTATTGGAATTTGCATTAAGCCAAACGAGACACACACTCACTCGTCTGCCTTTGGCCTTTTTGCCGTTGCCTTGGCTAAACTTTCGTATTCATTGTTAAATGACATGCAAATGTACGAATGACATGGAAGCGACTCGGATCGGACCGGAGGGTTCCAGCTCTTCCAAGCTAATTGCCGGCTTCGAGTGAGCTTCAACAATTGATCGACCATGAATTGAAGTTGCACAAAACCCTAACCAGATATGACAACTCAAGTGCGTACCCATTCTGGTTGCTATTTCAAATTCACATCGAAATTTTAGTGAAGCCACAGGGCGAACTAGTTTCATATTCATATTTAAACTAGAAGAAACGCTATAGAGAAGATTTCTCGACCACGAGATACCATATACCTATTTTCAATATCAATTATCAATCCCAAATTACATGTGCACAGGCTTGAAACCAGAACCATAAACCTGAACATATAACATAAATGGTTGATAGACGTCATCAGGCATTGCCACTACTTTAATAAGGCCGTATCTTCATTTGTTATTGCCCGATTATTATAAAACTTGACACATGGCTAGATATTTATATTTTTAACTGTAAGCAAAAAGACTTAAATCTCTTGCTCTCACAATTTCGGAGATATAGACATAAATGCAAGACGTAGCTTAAGCAAAAGAATTTATGTCTCTAGCTGTTTTATTCTTGGAGAACAACGTGTTTATACATGCTGTTGATGTCGCTACATTTTCACAAACTTAATATACCATATGTACCTTAAGGTACTATACATGGTATAGTAAAAATCACATGGTAATTTGCAATTTCGGGTGGCCTTCTTGCTCGCTTCCAAGTTTGCGTTATAATTTCCTCGAGCCACTTGCGATTTCCCCCGCCAGACTCCGAGCAATTGTATACAATGCATACTATAGTGTATTTCTTGCGAGCAATTGTTTTTGCATACTTTGTTTTTTCCTCACTCACTTCAATTTCAATTGGCGTGCTAATAACTCATTTAGTTCGCAACAAAAACTGGGCAAAAACCAGAGGCAAACAAAACTAAAAACAAAAATTGAAAAAATAGTTACAAACATGCCACACCAACAATGGAATGGAATGGATGGCTGGCCAAGATTTGCCTCCTCCTCCTCCTCCTCCTGAATATATATTAAATCCCATGATGCTGAGAGAATAATACCCATATATAGTCTGAATGCTGGGTGCAGTTTTGTTTTAGGCTCTGTAATTATTATAAAAAATAAATTGAACTATTGTTGCCTCATTTAGATTGAACAGAAGCTGCTGCTGCAACAATGTTGCTTTTGTTATTCGGTTACACTCAATTAAGCTGAATTTGCAAAATGCAAATGCCCCAAATGAAACTCACACCTTGCTATAGCGTATGCGAATTATTTTAGAAATTTAATATAATTAAATTTGTGCCGGCAATCGTTCAGCTCAACACTTTTCCGGCTCCCATTTTTGACGGCCCGAGCCCGAGGAGTTTGATCTCTTGATTGTCAGTCCGTCATCTGTGATTGGACACTCGACAGTCGCCGCTATTGTTGCTATTTTTGCTATTCTTCTGGCTATTACTGTTGCTGTTGCTATTGCTTTTTTTGCATAAATTATAGAGCCTGTCTCTATAACAAAGACATGCCTACGAAATGTGTATAATAAATCAATGCGCTGTCGTAATTTGTGTTAAGTTATTTGTAATCAATTTGAATTCCCTCTCCGGCCGC
Source organism: Drosophila ironensis (assembly GCA_021223825.1). Lineage (NCBI taxonomy): Eukaryota > Metazoa > Arthropoda > Insecta > Diptera > Drosophilidae > Drosophila > Drosophila ironensis. The sequence goes on from JAJJHQ010013222.1 coordinate 1,049,669, forward strand.
GAGATTTATGGGAACATTTAGCTTTAAGCTCAACGCTTTAGCTATGGAAATACGTCAAGAAATATTTGGAAAGCCGGGACAATAAGTATCTTTTAGTCTTCTAAACTTATTAACCATAAATCTTCACCATTTTCCCACCGACTCACTCTGCGGTGCATTCTCCACTCGAACAAATTTAACAACAAATTAAAGCCAAATGAAGTCAAATCAATCGATGGCTTTTCAACTCTTTGAGTTTTTTTTTGTGTCCACGAACATTTTCCACTTGGCCCGAGTAATTTGCATAGTTGCGGTCTGCGCGGTTCGGCTTTAGTCCAATTTAGTGGAAAGGTGTGCCCACCAGCTCAGTCACAACACGTTGTTGTGGCTCAATGGAGTTGCCTTTGCCTTTCAGCCTTTCTGGCTTTCAAGCTTTCGGGCTTTCTGCCTTTGGTCGATGCCGCTTGCAGCAGCTTGCAGCCTAAATGCCGTTTTAGCCAACTAACTTGGCCAAGAAAATGGCGAGGAGAGCGGCACAGGCCCAACTGTCAACTGCGATCAAAATCAATTGTTTGCCATTTGCCAAACCAAATTGACTTCGCTTCAACAAAAAACAACACACGACAAAATAATATTCAGTGTCAATAGATTGGTGGTAAAAAAAAAAGAGAGATATATCTAAAAATGATCATTGGCCCCCATAAAAGGCAAACAAATATAATAAAAAATTATTGCAACGTAAGTTTTGATTCAATTGGATGGGCTTAAGAGCGTTTAGAGTGAAAACAGGGTGCTAAGCTTGTTCCTTATAACAATGGTATACTCCTGACATTATTATTGTGAATTCCTAACTTTACTTTTACAGTTTGGTAACTGTTACTCCGGAAATCAAGCCCCTCTCACCTGCCACAAAAATTCTTTTGGAAACCCCTTTTTTTTCGTTACGCTCTATTTACAGCGTTTTTTTATACTCTATCGAGCTTATCCTTTCAATATCCGGCCCTGGAGGATCGCCCAATTTCCGTTTCGAGTTTAATTAATTTAATAAACAAATTCTTTTCGCTCTAAAAACTCTCAAGTGCACAAAACCGATGCGATCGATTCGAATCTTTTTTTTTACGGTTTTTTACCTTTGACGTAAACAATGAAAAACCAAAAAGTTGTAAAAAAAAAAATATTAAGGAGGGGGGGCGGGGAAGGAAGAGAGAAATTATTGCCATAGTTTTTTTATTATACTTTTGTGTTTACCTCTCTGGTGGCTTGATCGATAGGCATCTGCAATTAAAAAGAGAAGAGAAAAGACAAGTGAGGCAAATTGTTAAACGTTGTGTGTAAGCTTTTTAATACAAAGGAACTACTATCCTGCCCCGAGAAAGGGAAGTTTTCACTGCAGTTTGGCGGGCAAGCGGGTGTGAAAATGCGCACGCCCTTTTCCCCCCAGCCCCGCCGACCGAACGCTTTGTAATTATCCCGGGAGACACCAGAGCCTTTAGCGGTTTCGCATTTCCCCCTTTTTTTTGTCATGGATCTGGCTCTCGCAACTTGTTTCAATTTAGAGCAAAAGTTTTTCAACCTAATAATAGGTTTAACCGCATTTTCAACCGCTCTTCATGGACGGGTCCGGTTCGGTTCCTTTACAAAGTCCAAAAAAATAAAACAGGGAATGGAAATGATAGTGGGTACGGGTCTGGGTCTGGGTCTGGGTCTGGGCTGTTTCTGTTCTGGTTCTCTGCTCGATTCTCCACCAAAATATGTTATAACTCTCTGGCCAAAAGCGCATGTGCACTTTGGAGCACACTCCGTGCATGTGCTGAACCCTTTGGCGGCCCGTCCCGTTTTCATAATTAACTAGATGGTTTTCCATCGAGTGCATTGTGGTCAGTGGCCAGTGGCCAGTGGCCAGCACAACCCGTTTGTTGCAGCCCGACAACTGTAAACAAAACAGCCAGGACTCTCCACCGGCTTACAATCCAAAAAAAAAGCTCACAAAAAAGGGGATATTGGGATACAAGGTTGTAATCTTTAGGCCGCTGATGTCTCAATGCCGGACCACCGTTTTGCAGTTTGTTTTGGGCAATGGATGTTTAAATATCCATTAAATATTGAATTTCTTGGGGATACAATTTACAAAATTAGCAGTTGGTTAGATAAAGAAACCGGTAAACACCAAAATTACAAAGGAGAGAATTAAGTTTTTGTGAAGCCTTGAAAACGGTTTGCTTTCAAGCTATTCCTAACTTAATTGTAGGGTTTAAAATACTCATATAAGATGATAATCTTTACCACCTTTCAAGACTTTCAAATCATGTCGAGATCTTCTAATCCAAAAAAAAACATCAACTTTTCCTCACAAGCACTGAACTTTTCTTCAAAAAGCGCTGAACGTTTCTCCTAAAAGCACTGAACTTTGGTATGTAAGCAATCCCTTCTTGTCCCAGCCAAGGACAATTAAAGTTCCGTGTGAGGTGGGACTGCGTTTTGAAATATTTAACCATGCAACTTCTAGATGCCCCAACCTCCGGTCACTGGGCCCACCCACTTTTCGCGAGTGGAAAAAACAAAACCCATTTCTCGAAGCTTTTTGCTTGTCGTTTTTTCCACTCGAACGGAAATGCGCTGACAGGGCACCGCACACGTCGATGGCAAAAAAAGGCCACTGAAACCGAAACGAAAACCGAAACAGGAGCAGAAACAGAACAGAAACAGGAACTGAAGGAAAAGTTCTACAAGGTGGAAAACTAAACTAAACTAAACTAAACTAAACTAAACTAAACTGTTTTACCAACTATTGTTAGAGGCGCTCAAAAGAATTACGCAGCTTTCGGATAGTTAGCAAGCCCAGGGGCCGGCCCCCCCTGAAATGCAAATGGAAATGGAAAACTGTCTGGGTCTGGGGTTGGGGTGTATTTTGGAGGGGTGGGAGCTACGTTACGTTTGCATTGCGTATTTCCGCCAAATGTCATCGCAAAAACGGGAAAAGGCGAAATGCGAGACGAAAGTTTTTGATTGGCCGCGTTAATCGATATCGATGCACAAACTATTTGCATTGTTCTTTGCCTTTGGCAATCAGAAATCCGGGAAGAGGGGACTGTGGACGGCGGGTGTAAGTTGAGTGCGTAAGTTGGCTAAAGCGGAAACCGGAAATGAGAAAATTTTGCAGAGCAAACCCCGAACTAGAAATGCAACTAACAGGGCAAAAGCACTCAACGAAATCGAAGGGGGTTGGAATTTTTCTAGGGTCAAAAATAGCTTTTCCCTAACAGTATCTCTCAAATATCCTTGTAAATAGCTTTATGAAATGTTGGAAAACTTTGGTTTAAGCTCAGTTTAAACTATGCTAAGTATTATTCTGTTTTCGAGAGGTAAGCATGGTTCCAAATACCCGTATTTTAAAGGAACTTTACTCCTATATTCCTCTTATAAAGATTCTATTGTATTTATTTAATTTAAGGCCCGAATAAAAATGTAAACAAGTGTTGTAACATTCCATCTGTTTTTTAATATAAACTCCAATTGTTTATGTCCTTCTGCAGTGTTTCTTAGAGTTATGGAATAAACTTCAAGTTGCAAGTTCGTACCTGGCTGTGGTGCAGTCCCTGTAGAGAACATCGAAGTCCTTGCAGCTGAGCAGCTTGCAGCGATTGACGCCCGGCTGGATGGCCCCCAATCCCCTCAGGATGCGCACCTGCTCCACGTTGCACACGAGCGGCACAATGTCCAGCCGCTTCAGCTTGGTGTAGACCGTGTGCAGGCCGCCGACGAGGTGCTTCAGGAAGAGCTCGAACGCCTGCGGCAGGCAGAGCATCGTTTCGTTGCTGATGATGAAGGCGGCGACCTTCTGACCCCGGTACTCCACCAGCTTGCACTCGTTGGCGCTGGGATCCGATGTGGAGATGGGCGGCGGCGAGTTGTACGACCGGGGGGGCACATGGTGGTGGGCGGCGGCCATCAGTTCCAGCGGGGAGGCGTGGTGCATCATCTGCAGCGAGTTGAGCAGCCCCAGCGAGTGCGGCGGCAGTCCGTGCGGCATCCGCGGCGGCAAACCCGCCGGCAGCCCGTTCCCGGAGCTCAGGCCGTGCGGCGGTGGGCTGAGCTGGTGGTGCTGCTGCTGCTGCTGGGCCTGGGCCTGCTGCTGCTGTTGCTGCTGCATCTGCTGCATCATCGAGTGATTCAGGGAGCTGACAGGACTCACGGCGCTGGGATGCCGGCTTGGGGAGCTGGCTGGGGAGCAGCTAGAGCGCCGGCCATTGGGGCGATCGTCGTTGGCGCCACGCGAACTATTGCTGCCGTCGCGGCCGTTCTGCTGCTGTTGCTGCTGCTGTTGCGCCGCTGCTGCGGCTGCTGCTGCGGCGGCTGCCTGCTGCTGTTGCTGCTGATGGTGCATCAACATGGCGGTGGTGTTCATTTTGACACTCGATCTTCGATACTTGGCCGATGTTTATTGTTATTTGCCGATCAGCCGCGTTCTTTTCTTCCCCGATTTCTGGTTTTTCACTCGTCACAGAGTCCACACTCCATTATGGCAGACACTTTGGTTGTTTCACCGATTTGTTGATTGCTCTTTAATTTGTATATATACTCGTTTTGGTTTTCAGTTTTCTGTATTCTGTATGAATAACAAACGCACACAACGTTAGAGATCGCAAAAGAGGCGGAGACTCGCAAAGGGCAAATAAATAATTAATGAACTTTTAATTCATTTTTAATTATTTATTTGCTGGGATTCTCTATGCAAATTCTAATTGAGCTGGGTTCACCCCTTCACATCCGTGAGTGTTAAATGTTCGCTGTAAATGATCTTCTGATTGGTTCTCAGCTCGAGGTTCTAGGTAAACGTTTCAATGGTATAGTAATCGGAAGAACTAGCTTTATAACTTGGGAAAACGCTCTGGGTTCTAGGTAAACGTTTCAATGGTATAGTAATCCGAAGAACTAGCTTTATAACTTGGGAAAACTAGACAAGGAGCTGTACTATATTATTTGTTTCAAGTACAAATAAGGGGTATTTTTCAAGCCATTTGGAATAAATCAAAGTAATTTTAATGGCCAGTTCCGAGGATTGGGGAGGTTTAAACTCTCAAAGCAAGAAACGGGATTATACAAATTGTATTCCAATTTATAAAAAATCGAAATAAAGTCTATTAAATGCTCAAATCTGAGGATTGGGAATAGTTAAATTGAGAAAGTTTCAAGGCTTAAAAACAGGAGTGGAAGCAGTACTAAATGTTGTACCTATTTGAAATGAAATCAGGTAGTATTTTCGAAACATTTTCAACCATTGATTTATAAAACCTATGCTTTTAAGCTTGAAAAATTCGATTGCAAGCTGGTTTTAATATTTTGGGACAATTTACGAGGGTTTTCAGCCAATTTGCAAGATTTCCCTTGAACCAGAATCCTTGTATACCCAAAAACCTGACTTTACCTTTTCGAAAAACTATGGAAAAACTATCGAAGCTAAAGAATCACAGACACCAGCACTCGCGCACTTTGTTTATGGAAGATATTTGACAACAATTTAGCATTTTGAAACAATTTCAACTCGTTCGCGGGACAATTGTTGTTTATACGATTTCAGATTGCAGTTGCAGATGCAAATGATGTCGAATCCGTGGGATTGCCGAATGCGAACTGCGAGATGCGAGATGCGAGCTGCGAGTTTGTGGACCGCACCGACGGATTGTCACTGAGAGATTGCGATTCCGTTTGCGAGACGAACTGGCTGCGATTCGGCGGCGACTGCGCTGCCGGCGTCGTCTCGGTCGGTGGTGGTGGTGGTGCTCTTGTGCTCCGGCAGCTCCTTGGGGATTCTTGGGCCGTCCGTTGCCTCCTCCTCCCTGGTGCCGGTTGCCCCGCGAATCGGAGAAATCAACGAAACGAATTGCATTCGAATGGGAATCGACTGAGAGCGGGATGGCGCGATCCGAGGGCGAGTGTGCGAAAGGCGAGCGAAAGCCGAGTGTTATTTTTTTAACCCACCCACACACACACACACACAAACAGACAGAGCGGGAGAGCCTTTACCGTTATGTACTGAAAACGAAGCGAAATGCGCGCGCAAAAGTTTTATTGCATTACCTTCGCTTACGAATGACAAATTCATAATGAAAGGCGAGCCAAATGTGTTTCCATTCGTTTCGTTTCGTTTCGTTTCGTTACGTTTCGTGTGGCGCCGACAGCGCAGTCGGCAGAGCAGCCGACAGAGGCGACGTGTGTATCTGTATCTGCGATTGTGCAAAACCAGAATACGAATACGACTACGACTACGACTGCGACTGCGAGTGCGACTGCGAGTACGAGTACGAATACGAGTGCGAGTTACGTTACGAATGTTTGTTGCACGTCTCGCCATACGAATACCGCTGCAAAAAAGGGGAGTGGTATACAATTGTTTCCCTATGTGTGTTGGTGTGTGTGTGTGTGTGTGTGTGTGTGCAACCCCGAAAAATACAATGACAAATGTAATAAAAAGACAAACACACAAAAGTCCAAGGACTTTTCGCAGAGCGAACGAGACGGGGCACAAGGACCTCGGCTCTCGCACTCGCGCTCGCTCACGCATCCCTTCTCTCTCGCTCGCAGTTAGATTTGTTTTATTTATTTTTTCAATTCGTTTGTGCGCCTTCTTCAAATTCACACTCCCCCCCACCACCATCCCCCTGCTCCATATTCTCGTTCTCTCTTTCTCTCACTGGCAGAAATTGCTGTTCATTTCATTTGCGTTTCAATTTCATTTCGTTTCAGGCGGCTGCCAGGCATCGCATCTCTCGCTCCCACACCCGCCTCGGCTGCCCGCCCCGATGGCGGCATCTCTGTTGCACACTCAGGTGGGCTGCAACCAATAAACATGAGTGAGCAGGGCATATTTGCATAGTGAGCGGGAGAGGGAGCGAGGCCCCGTGTGTGATTGTGGGCCAAGCGGCTAACGGCCTCTCGCTCACACCAATGGCCGTCGCCTTATATAAACAAATGACAATTGTTTTGGCATTTTCTGTTGGGCTTCCAGCCCAAAGTAAATTAAAATAAATGCATTGCATTTGCCCAAAAGCAAAGCACGAAAAAAGCGAACAAGCTTCGCGTTTGCGCAGCTGCTTTTGCATTGAATTTGATTTTTTTTTATTTTTATTTTTTTGTTTTAACTTTGACAATTTCTTATTGGAAAAGCATTTTAATTTCAATTAAAAAGCAAATGACAAACTTTTCCCCCGTCCTCCTCCCCCTCCCCCCCATCAACGTGGGTTGGAAGTTTGGGAAAGGCAAGCACTCCCCGTCTCGCTCGCACGCACACAAAGGACCCTGTATGTACGAATCAAGCTCTTTTTTATGCCATTTGTGGGTTTGTCATCTGCTTTCCGTTTCCCATTCGTTTCCTCGTTTATTTGTATTCCTTGGCAGGATATTGTTTGGCGTTTTTTTTTTGTTTTTTTTTTTGGTGTTGCCGATTCAGAGGAGAGCGGCACAGGACCTCTCGCTCGCACTAGTTGGACAACGGGTGGGGGGGAGGTTATTTTTTGTCGCCCGAGGGCGTTCGTTTTCGCTTTTTCGGATCGGTTGGGAGCAGAACGGATGCGGATGCTTATAAATAGCACTCACTGCTTATGAATGCTCGTCTCGCACCTTTGCCACCTAGGTCCTTGCCCCTCCCATGCAGGTATATAAACATATATCCCCAATATACATATATAACATTGTATGTCGTCTCACTAATGCGATGGCTCGCTTCGTTTCGTTTCGGTTCGTTCTGTCGTTCATTTCTCATTTTTCTATTATTTGTCTTCGTTTTTCCTTCTGCGTTTCTTTTGACGATTTCGAACCAATCGCATTTCGCTCTGTTCTGTTCTGTTCTGTTCTGTTCTCTCTTCATTTGTTTCGGGAGAGTGTGCCAATATGTATTTTATTTACTTGTGTGTCCGTCCGTCCCGTCTATGTGGGATTCGGTCTTATATATTGTCTTTGCACATGACGTATGGATTTTTCTTGTACGTTTCGTTTTTGGGGTTTTTCTTATTGCGGATTCCCCTTCTTCTCGTAGTCCTTCTCCTTTTTCTGGGTGCCGTTGGGTGGAATATTGATGACAGCTTGAATTGGAAAATGAATTGATTGTAAATACAGAATTTTAATGGCAGTGGGATCAATAATCTTATCAAATTTTCTTGTTCATTGTTTTTTATTTAATATTCCCCACACATTTTAGTCACTTGTAGATTTGAGTTACATTTAGATAAATTACACAAATTTTACATTTAAAATAACATTGTGTTTACCTAAAATTGTAAACATTATTGCCCTGAGTAAAAAATTCAAATTTATTTAGCCCGCCAAAGTAGTTTGGTGCTGCATCAATCAGTCTTTGTCAGCGCAAAAGCCATTAGAGCACTTTCAAGCACTAACCTTTTTTCGTGTTTTCCAATACCAAAACCATGGACATTTTTTGTTTGTTTTTTGAAATTAAAACAATTAAATAAACACATTGATCAGCCACTATAAAATTTTAGAGAAGGGAGAAAGTGAACATGTTAACATGAATACGTTTATAGGATTTTATAGTAATGTTAAATTACTGTTTCAGAAATCGTGTGATTTTTTAAGCTAATTAAATTAAATTTTTTAACATGATTTTAACATAATTTTATTAATTTTAAAATCCAAAGGAATGGTTTTAACTAATTTTATACAGATTTCAAACAAATTTCCTATGTCAAGTTCTCTTTGATTATTCAAATTGGGTAGTCAATTAATTGGGTTATTTATTTATTTAAATACTATAATCTGAGCACCACGAGTACACATCACAAAACATAATCCAGTGTCTTGTTTCAAGGCCACTCCGATTGTTCAATTGGATTATAATATTAAATTAAGGGAATACCCCATTTATCGAGCATTGTAGAATCATGAATTTCGACGATTCCGGTTTCCATGAAGGCAAATCAATGCAAATAATGGCCTTTGGGGTGGCGTGGCACTTGGAAAATCTACATAATACAATTTAGTTGAACACAGACAGGAAACTAAAAGGTAGCATGCAAAAATGCAAAAAAACGCATGTTTTTTAAATTTAAATTTAATCGAAAAAACAAAGAAATGGTTTTAACTGATTAATAAAGATTTCAAACAAATTTCTTATGCCAAGTTCCCTTTGATTATTCAAAAAGTGTAGTCAATTAATTGGGTTTTTTATTTATGAAGGCAAATCAATGCAAATAATGGCCTTTGGGGTGGCGTGGCACTTGGAACAGGAAACTAAAAGGTAGCATGCACTTGAAACACTTAATAGCACACCAAAATACGATTAGTTGCGAGTTGTTCGTAATCAAAGCTGGACATCATGCAGCTCACACCGCTCGATCCTTTTGTGCATCCTATGTGGCGTACGCCATGGCCCACTGTGACCATTATATCGGCGTACCTTCTGTTTGTTCTAAAACTGGGACCCAAATTTATGGAGAACCGCAAACCCTACGACTTGCGGAACGTGATTAAGTGCTACAACATAATTCAGATAATATACAACACGATCGGCTTTGGTCTTGTAAGTTCGATTAGTGCAGTGACAGGATAATAGAAAGAGCTTCTCTTCCAGGCCATTCACTTCTTGTTTTTCTTGGATACCTATGATATGAGCTGCGTCGTCTCCCTGCCCCTGGACCATCCGCACAAGGGCTACGAGCGCTTTTTGTGCAACATTTATGGCATCAACAAGTTTATGGACCTCCTGGAGACCATATTCTTTGTGCTGCGCAAAAAGAAAAAGCAGATCACCTTCCTGCATCTGTACCATCACACGTTGATGTCCTCGGCTGGCTATCCTTTGGGCCTCTTCGTTGGATACGGTGGCCTCTTTTTCCCCTTTTGCGTCATCAACGCGGGTGTGCACATCATCATGTACGCCTACTACTACATGTCCTCGGTGAGCGTGACGGTGCAAAAGAGCCTCTGGTGGAAGAAGTACATCACGCTCGCCCAACTGGCCCAGTTCGTAACCATCATGGTGCTCGCGATCAGGACTTTTATGCAGCCAAATTGCAATTACTCCAGGCTCTTGATGTGGATATGCTTGACACTGAATCCCGTCTGGATTTACCTGTTCGGTAGCTTCTATGTCAAGACGTATATTCTGACAGGAAAAAAGCAGCTCCTGAAAATGGGTTAACGGCCTATAAATGTAAAATTTGAGCTATAAATCGATATGTGTTGTGACTTTGTTGTATTTTATTTTGTTTTGCCGGTTCGTCGGTTTCATCAGAATAAAGAGGTACAGTTAACCTATACGTGCGTACCGAAAAGGACCTATTGGATCTAAGCTTTAGGATCCAATATTTGAATAATTTCAAGTTTGGACGGCCTGACTTAAAGATCAAGTCAAAATGTCAATTTACAATTTGTTACAATTTGGTTACTATTTTCTTTATTTTGACCAGGATTTGCAGTTTTGTGTATTGATAATGATAAACTTTTATTCACAATTCCTAGCTTTAAGCATACACATAGGACTAAACTATAATTAACAAAAATTAAACAAAAATTAAAATTAAACAATACCTATACAATTTCCAGATAATTATGAGTAATAAAAGTATTTTGTCTGATTGAGGCAAACGCAAGGATTTTTAATCTAAATTAAACAGATTTAATTTATTAGAAAATTAAAATTTAGGGAAACAAAGTCATATTTAAGTAACGAGATACTTTTATTACTTGCTATTACTAGAATGTTTAAATATATGCTAGCAGAGAGCCTAAAATGGACAAAATATACAAACTATTTAAGATGTATGAATACTGAATTTGCCGGCATAAATAAGTATTACATTTGGTCAGTTCATAGTCAACGTATTTCATTTGTTTTTTTTTTACTTCCCGCAATTTCTAGTTGATGTGTAAAAGTAAACAGCATTTTCAAATATCCCGGGCAATGGCAAACGGAAACTTATCGATTCTANAATAAGTATTACATTTGGTCAGTTCAACGTATTTTATTTGCTTTTAGTTTTTAATTTCCGCATTTCCTAGTTGATGTGTAAAAGTAAACAGCATTTTTAAATATCCCGGGCAATGGCAAACGCAAACTTATCGATTCTATGTTTGGTGAACCGCTGCGAATGGCAACCGATAACAGTGCTCGCAGGCTGTCGCCCAACATAAGGTGACCCTATCGGTTAGGCAACAGTGACGTCACATGCGAACCGGGCATGAGGTCGAGGAGTAGAGGGTGGCGCACCGAAAACATGGCCAGGTTTTTCTCGTTCTGTTTTGTCATTCAAATTCGGATTTTCATAGATTTCTGTTTCTCGTCTCTCGGACTGTTCATTTAAAATCAAACGTTGCGCTGCAAACAAAGAAATTGGCGGGGCAGCAACCGAAAAACCGGGAAAGTGCAACCGCAAACGGTGACCCTGGCAAGCAGTTTTAAACCATAAAGAAAAAAAAAATATAACCGATACAATCGAGAATTGTGTGTTTTTTGGGCGCGTGCAACTCACACGTAACACGGTCTGATTGACGCAAACGCGAAGAAGAGGACGAAGACGGGAATTGATAATACATAAAGAAACAAAGCCGCGTGTAGCGAAAAGTTTGACAAGCACTTTCCTCATGGAGGAGGAAATCATCGAAATTAGCGACAGCGAACGCGAGGAATCATCAACATCTTCAACCTCCGACATGGACGTGGAAATTACCGGAGTGGATGTGGGCGAACAAACCCCCCTGCCCCCAAAAATCGGCTGCCCTTCGCCCGAGGAAATTGTGCCCAAGGACAATGCAACGTGAGTACCCGCCCGCCCCCAGCCAGCTCAGTGCCTCCCCAACTGTCGCCTGCAATATCAGATGTTTTGCTCGATTTTGTTGTATTTCCTTATCAACAATGACAAAGTTCGGAAATACATACTCGTATTTCTGTACATCTCGGTTGTGTGATTGAGGAGGGGCGCTCTTTTCCCCGAAATACGCGATGAGGGCCCGCCGAGCACATGGCTCACAGCGGCGGTCAAGCAACTAGCAGTGGTTGGCAAACTATTCGGTTATGCATGCACAAGATAGAATCAATGTATCTTTGTATCTTTTTTTTGAGACCTTGTCACATCAAGAAAAGCAATGTATCTTTTGTTTAGTATTTTTGTTTTGTCCATTTAAAGTTTCTTTTTAAATTTTGTATATGAAATACCTTATTAAATATGTTGGAGAATTGTTTATAAACTGTAAAAGTGTTGGCAATACAACAATTTCAATACTCATAGTTATTTGGTCACATTTTTATAATATCCGTTATTTTTTTAAATTTTTAAAATAACTGACAAATCTTGTAATATAGTTATTCTAAATTTTACTTACAATTTTATTTACTTTTCGCTTATTTTTTCCGTTAAGTGGCTATTCACTTTGCTTAATACTTTTTTAGACTTAAATTTTAATATTTTAAATCAAAAGACGTTTTTACCATAATTAGTTTGACTTATAAGAAAATATTTTTTACACAGTTTCCTCATAGGATTTTTTTTTCTTTTTATGTTTTATTTTTATGCAGGGTGTTATGTTAATTTGTTTTTAAATTTAAACAAAAATGGTTTAAGGGAACTAATGTGGAATTGCTTGTAAACATATATATATATATATATATTTTAACTAATAAACAATTTCTATGTAAAAAAGGCAGTTGAAATCCAATCCAATGTCCAACCTCGATTTTATTTAAATCCCGTTTTGGTGCTATCACTGTGTCCGCATCTGTAGCGTCTTTGGTTTGCATTTGATTTATGTAATCTATTGCCTGCCATCCATCCTCCCTTTCCCACCCGTTTGACATGGTCACGGGCAGCAGCCAAACGTAGCAAATAGAAATAAAATAGAAAAAAACTAGAAACAAACAAAAAAATAGCAACAAAATCCCAGGCATGGGCGCCAACGCACACGCCCAGTTGCAGTTACCTTTGGTTTTTTATTATTAATGTTGTTGTTGCTAGGTGCGCTTTGTTCTTATTGGAAACTGGTTTTACTTTCTGCTTTTCGGCCAAGGCGTGTGTCTGGGCTTGCGGGCAAACGTTGAATTTGAAAATACAAGCGTGGTTGATTTCACAAGTTTCACCCTCGTGTCGGTCGCAGTTTGAGAGCCATTGCCGCACCAAAACAAAACTTGTTGAAGTGAAAACTTGAATACCTGCCAAAAATGCGAAATATTTCGCATGAAAAGGGGAACTTTTTAATATAACAAAGACAATAGTATATATAGAAAATAACAAAATATCTGCAAACTTAATTTATTGTTGAATTTCCAGAGTATTTGGGATACCCGAACCAAATTAAACATTTTAATTGCACGCTTTTTTGCAACATAAACAGGAATAAAATACAGTGGGATACGCTTCATTGGTGCATTAATTTCCAGAGACAACAAGTATTTCCATAGACCACTCTATTTGCATTCTGTATAGGAAATATCATTGGTTTCCGGGTTCCAATGATCACCACGAATGCAATCTAAATTGTAGAGCACCGGTGGGCACTCCATAGCTCATTTGGCTCCCAAAAACAAAAAACCTGTGAATGTCTAGAACGAATCTATAATATAGATTGTGTTTATTTCGCCGCTTCCGCAGACATTTGCGTCACTTGTTGTTTTTGCAAGCCAATGAGTAAGTGCTAAAATAATACACAACAGATACATATTGACTACAGGTTGAACAGCAACCTACATTGGACAGATAAGATTTTCAAGGTAATGCGGTTCGATTGCCATACTTCATACAACCTTTATAGTATCCAGAACTGATCAATCCGACCTGACTACCTCCGTGGAAGTCAAGTACAGTCAAAGAAAAGACATGGCCAAAACTTAAAGCAGCCCACACACAGCTCAAATTTGGCAAAGTGAATGAACCTTGTGCTCAGCGAAGCCATACAAGTTTTCAGTTTTTGGCCTTCAACAATTATTTAATTTCCGTCAGAAACTTTGCTTTGTTACAATTGCGAGTCAAGGTTCAAGGAGAATTTCTCTTGTCTGCGGAACTGACTCATCCTCAATGCAAAATGAAACAATAAACCGGAGACAAGATGTTCCTATAACATTTTGTTGTTTGCACTTACTTGGAAACCTGACGATGAGGCTGATGATGATGGGAAGAGTTGCGAGGGAACCCGTTTTGGTCCGCACGTCTCTAGTATGAGTCAACCTGTTGATAAATTAGAAATGCCGACCCCGATAAATGGGGAAATCTGGATTCGTTGCTACAGAATTCTGCTGCCTGTGTTATTGAGTTTATCCAGCTGGAAACAAACGGGGGGCATGCTGTTTTTTCCAGCCCTTTCAAGTTCAAGGACGAATTTCCACAGCTGCTTTGAAAGTATTCTTGGCTGAACAAACATAGTATACTGTATCTCGCCTGTGGCTAGCCGATGACCAACTTAACTCAACCAACTCAAGGCAATGACTCAATCAATCAGTGCGATTATAACCGCTTGAAACTTTAGAAAAGACACTCAAACTGCCAGTTGTGCAATTTTTCAAGCTGCCATAATTCACAAATAACCTTCGATTGCAAGTTGGACACGACTCCGTTTGATTTAAGAATAAAAGAACGTGGCTAAATATTATGGGTACTATAGTACCCATAGTACCCATAATATGTATTATACATAATAATTAGCTGATAAAAGATTACGCTTGTATTGTTATCACTTTTTTACAGCACTCTAGCAACGATTATCAGCAACTAACACGTATAGCACCTTCCCCTTTTACAAAGTCTAATTTGACCGCTATCTGTCAACCAGTGTGACCCGTCAGTATGAGTCGACCACAAAAGTTTTCTGCGAGTTTTACAATGGATATAATAGTTGAACAAAGAGTTTGCCTCAAATTCGTTGATAATGTTAAAAAAATAGCTTATGGCGATCATTTTAGGTCAAAAATACTAGCATACGATTGGTACACGATCGTGAAGTGGTCGAAGACCGTTCTGGACGGCCTTTCACGCCAATAACCGACGATAACATAATCGAAATCAAGAAATTAAGGCTGAAAATTCGTCGGTAAGACATGAGACATGGGTTTCTATTCACAAAACTCAAATTTTCCCTACGAGAAACGCGTTTTGAGTCCATTGAAGCCATCGAAACAAATTCGCAACGAGAATCGGAGGCCATACCTTTGGCGGTGCATCGAAAAGTGGGTTCGGGGACAATTCAAATAAATATTGATGATAAAATTTTAATTTGTTTTTTTTTTTTAACAATTTCGGGTACTTTTTATACAGAAAATCAGCCAACCAAACTCCGCATTTCTCAGACAAATTTAGATGTGTTATTAGTATAGTCAATATCTATCTTTACCAAGATCCGGGTGGTTAGAGTTTATTAAGCATTTGTAAGTGATGGCTCGTTAAACGCACGCCAACAGTTTGAGCAGCATTTGCTTCTATTTACCGGCCATCAACAACAAAGTTGGTAACGCCAGAAAGCTCGTTTTGACCCAAATTCGCTTTGCGCACTTTTTCCCCTTTTCGCAATTTTGTAATGCTAGTTCTGCCATTGGGCCTGGGTTTTTGTGTCCGTCCAAACTATTGCCCCATCGACACGAAACTTTTGACCAACTTCTGGAAACTAGCCCCAAACTATGTACTCGTAACTCTCAATGTGCTAATGGCCGACTCCGGCCAAAGTGGGTCAATTAAATTATTGATTCGCCAAGGGTACTGGCATACAAACGAGCCCAATGGCAGAAACAAAGATATTAGCTAAATTAAACGCGTAACGTTTCCATGATTTTCGCATTCTTTATTCTGAGGCTTCCATATATAAGTTTGAGTGTTTGTAGACGGATGTGGTGGGCTTCTGTGAAGTGGCACTCATTTGAAGACAATAGGAATAGCTTTGGGTGACGTAATATTCAGCTATCGTGGGGGCTGGCGAATTTAATTTTTTTGGTCAGGTAATTTTTCAATTAAGTTCAAGACTAGAATTACGCCTTTTCCCAATTTATACAAAAGAATATTAAAAAAAAAAAATAAAAAAAAAGTCTATCGCTGTGGTAACTTCAAAAAAAAATTAAAAAGCATTACAAAATACAGAGAACAATTAAAAAGCTTTAGTTAACATGGCAAAAATGCCAATGGTAACGGGATCTTAGAGACCACTTAGACAAAAAAAAAAAAAAAAATGGTGACGATTTGGAGTATGAAGCAACCATTGACAATTAAAAAAAAAAATTAAATATTAAAATCTGAATTTTTATTGTAACTAATAAAAAAAATCATATACAATAATGGGTTATATCTGTAGACGAGCAATGCCAATGATCACGGGATCTTAGAGACCACTTAGAAAAAAAAAAAAACAAATGGTGACGATTTGGAGTATGAAGCAACCATTGACAATTAAAAAAAAAAATTAAATATTAAAATCTGAATTTTTATTGTAACTAATAAAAAAAATCATATACAATAATGGGTTATATCTGTAGACGAGCAATGCCAATGATCACGGGATCTTAGAGACCACTTAGAAAAAAAAAAAAACAAATGGTGACGATTTGGAGTATGAAGCAACCATTGACAATTAAAAAAAAAAATTAAATATTAAAATCTGAATTTTTATTGTAACTAATAAAAAAAATCATATACAATAATGGGTTATATCTGTAGACGAGCAATGCCAATGATCACGGGATCTTAGAGACCACTTAGAAAAAAAAAAAAACAAATGGTGACGATTTGGAGTATGAAGCAACCATTGACAATTAAAAAAAAAAATTAAATATTAAAATCTGAATTTTTATTGTAACTAATAAAAAAAATCAAATACAATAATGGGTTATATCTGTAGACGAGCAATGCCAATGATCACGGGATCTTAGAGACCACTTTGTGGAAAAACTTATAGGATTACAAGAACCGAGCATAAATATAAATAAAGCATGCAGAAAAAAAATTTTAAAAAATATTTGAGGAACTAAAATCCCAGAACCAACCCAAACTTGGAAGAAAAATAAACTAAATGGATAATGCCTGAAGTGGCTGCCTTTATATAGAAATGCATGGCTATCCTTTTATAGGGACAAGTAGAATGTATATTTTCCAACACTAAACATTAGGAAAGATATTTGGGGCTAAGACACATGGTCACACTTTAAATTTTTAAATCAATTTTTTTTAAAAATGCCGATATTTTGATGCATCGTCAGTGAATGTATATATTAAATAAAAGTTCAAGATTCTTTCCAACAAAAAAGATAAAACAAAGTGTTTTGTGGACACGTGATACAATTATCTGAATATATGGGTGTTTTTCATTCTATTCTTATAGACACATTCTATAAATCACAAATTTTTGTATTCATTTGTGTAAAACGGTAAAATTCTCCGATTGATGTTTGATACTAACAAATCGATATTAGATATTTATGTTGATTTTAAAGTGTACAAATATTATCAACATAGTATGCTAATTCTACGTAGAATGTTAGATAAATCCATTGTAACTAGGAACCTATATAGATGATCGGAAGAAAATACCAACGGCCACTGGGGGAATCCTCATCATCGATATCACCAAAACTGGTTTAAAAAACATCGTGGACCCCTCTGGGCTGGGAACCAATTATTTTACTTGCACACCTCGACAAGACTGCTAAAAATTGTGTTGCGAGATTACTGTTTTTTTTTTTTGATTCTAGTAAAATATTTTGAAATATTTTAATTTTTGGACGTCCATAAATAGGTTGATTATTTCTTGTCAAAATACAACCAAAACTTGAATTTTCGCAGTGTAACTTTGAAGAGAGCAACCAATCGAGAGTGCATTTAGGCGAGGAAAATGGAGAGTTCAGCTGTTTGCTTTGCATTTCCATTTCCATTTTTAGCCCCAGGCGCCTCTCAAACTGTCGGTTGGTGTTGGCAGCTTGTAAATTAGCAATCACACCGCAATTTAAGCTCCGGCAGTTTTACAGCCCCTGGATTGCCCAACGTTTAGCCTAACTGCTTCGTCATCTTGGCCAACTGGGGAGTTTCGAGGCAATTTCTCTGGAAATTTTCAAGCATTTTTGTCTTGTGAGCTTGCTGATTAATTTTCTTTTGTTTTTGTTTTGTATTCATTATGGCACTTGTGTTTTCCCCTTGTGGGCGGGGGAGGGGCGGCTTTTAATTGTTTTGTTTGTCTGCATTGCAGCACTTTCACTTGGATTTTGTTTCTGAGCGCTTTTGTTGCAGCGCAATGCACTTGTTGCATGGCTATGAGCACTCTAATTGCTTTGTGGCTGACCCATTTTGGCCTAGAAACTGGTTCAAGTTAACCGCCATTTTCAGGACACCTTGCGGTTTCACATTCCACTGATCTCAGCCTCAACTTTCTTCCAGCCACCCTGCAGTTTAGGCTCCCTTTTTTTTTATTCTTACTAAAAACCATTAATTAAAATATATATTTAAGATCTCTAGATATATGTTTATTGATGTTTGCGTTTTTCAACAACGGGAAGTAAATTGCAACGAAATATAAAATATATATAAAAAATTTCACCAGAAACGAGTCAAAACAAAAACGAAAGTGCAATAACTTTTGAATGATTTGAGGAAAAGCTTTAAGGGGCCTTACCAGTGTGACTGCCGGGAATTTGGTTATTTTTCGGGGATTTATAAAAAAAATATTTTCAAAATCTCAAGGTATATTTTTCTATTTTTCCATAATTTTTTAATAATTAAACATCAAAATTTTGAAAAAACAATTGGGAAAACTTAAAATATAAAGTACAAACTGTTCCAAAATTTTACAAGACGAAGGGGGTGATGAAGATGACAAGGGTAAACCAAAGGTAAATATAAATAAAGCATGCAGAAAAAAATTTTAAAAATATTTGAGGAACTAAAATCCCAGAACCAACCCAAACTTGGAAGAAAAATAAACTAAATGGATAATGCCTGAAGTGGCTGCCTTTATATAGGAATGCATGGCTGTCCTTATATAGGGACAAAGAGAATGTTATATTTTCCAACACTAAACATTAGGAAAGATATTTGGGGCTAAGACACATGGTCACACTGTCAATTTTTAAATCCATTGTTTTAAAAATGACGATATTTCGATACATTGTCAGTGTATATATATAATGCATATATTTAATAAGAGTTCAAGATTCTACTCAAACAAAAGCGGGAAGTAAAATTGCACCGAAGATGCGGCAATATAAAAAATTTCACCACAAACGAGTTAAAACAAAAACGAAAGTGCAATAATTTTTGAATGATTTTGAGGAAGAGCTATAAAAGAGCTGCTTTAAAAAAAAAAAGTACTCACATCTCATAATGTTAATTGAAAATAATTGATTTTTTATGCTCCTCTCAAAGTTATTTGACTATTAATTGGGTCAATAAAAATTAATTAAGTCAGAGACCCAGATATTTCTCTTTGAGCTTTTATCTCTGCCCAACGATCGTGCTGCATTGCATTAATTGAGCACAATTTTGTTCAGACAAGCATAATTCCCTGTAATTATCATTTGCGAAAATCTTTTTGTTGACACTACCTTGCCTCTCTTTTCCTGAATCGCTCAACGATCCCACCACTCTTTCTCGGCCGAGCGATCGTGGCGGTGCAGCGTGGATCGGATCATCGGCATGCAACCCACTCGCTCGCTCAGTTGCAAGCGGCAGCGGTGCGTCGACTGACGTCGTTTTTCCGAGCTCGTCGCGTCAATTGTGGAAAATCGAGCGGGGAAAACGCACTGAAGAAACAAACGGGGTTTTGGAATCAAAATCGACTATAATATTGAAACTTTTGTCTTTGCTCCGATGTCAGGAAACCCGATAAAATTCCGTTGTCTATAAAAAGATCAATTTGGCCGTACTACTTGAGCTAAATACAATCCCCAAACCTCGACTCCCGAAATAACAACCACTAGTTAAACGCAGCAGAAGAACGAAAAGAACTTGAAATTTAACGATTCTATCGGAGCGATACAAAAAAAGTTAAAAAACAAAAAAACGCGTATGAACCCTAGAGCAAAAGGGTAAAGACAGCAGCTATAATTACACAGCCAACCGAACATCATCAAGCTGACTAAAATGTATTAGTAAGTTTTTTAGCTGTGGCTTTTTTTATCGCACCCGATTAAATGCTAACTAAAACGCAAACACAGTGCAAGGCAGAAACCGCAAAACCCCAAAAAAAAACTGTGTGAAAAAATGCTAAACGAATAAAATTCCGTTGACGTTGACCAATCTAAACACATGCACATGGGTGCAAAAATATATAAATACGAGCGTTTTCGTATTTCTGTGAACGCGAGTGTTCAGGTGTCGTCTGGTGTCTCTTTTTTGCATATTCATTTGGCTCCGAGTGCGGACTTTTCCCTCCCTTTCGACAAGGTGCCACGTGCAGAGGCGTGGAAATTAAAAATCAATTGATTAAATCATGTCCAAAAGACTTGTTGAATAACCCGGCGGATGAGTTGCAACGCCAAATGAAAAGTTGTGGTTATAACTTAGATAAGATCTTGAAAATCACAGAGATAAAGTTATGGAAAAAACCTTAATCGGATGCCTTAAAAGATAAATACTTTAGTTTAGTTCAGCCTTAAATTGTGAAGAATTTTGAGATTTTATGGGCGGTTAGTCACGCCCCCATGGTTTAAGAGAGCATGACCAGTTAAAGATCGGAAAGAAGATCGGAAAGAACTTGAAATTTAACGATTCTATTAGAGCAGTACAAAAAAAGTTTAAAAAAAAAAAACAAAAAAAAGGGTAAAGACAGCAGCTATAATTACACAGCGAACCGAACATCATCAAGCTGAATATGTAATAATTGCATATTCATTGAAAAGTTCGTTGCCTTCTATATATTATAGTCTCGGAGTTCTAGGAGATCAAACGATTTTACGGACAGACCCATCTTGATACAATAATAAGCATACGAATGTGATACCTGTGAGGAACTTTGGGATCGTTTAAGGGAGCATGAATTAAATATGTAACAATTGTATATTCAGGGAAAAGTTCGTTGCCTTCTATATATTATAGTCTCTGAGTTCTAGGAGATGAAACGTTTTTACGGACAGACGTACGGACAATGCTAGATCGACTCGATGTGCGTTACCCCGAACCCAAGCTACCTTTGTTTACTACGAAACTGGGTATAAATTGTTTAAGAAAAATCCGATTTTTAATTTGTAAAAATCGAACAATTACTAAGTTTATTTTAGTATCCAATGCAGCTTCTTTCTAAGATGACTAAAACTTTGATTTCGCTGCCTATAATGAATCACTCGACTCGAATTCGACTCTTCTGCCAGCCTTTGCCCTTCACACACTTTTTTCTGGCTTAGTTCGCTCAACCCGTCAAAGAGCATTGACCAATTCGATCAAGGCAGCAAAAAAGGGGGGAAAATTGGAAAAGAGCAACGAGTTGGGGAAAAATCTTTTCGACAGTTCTCAATCTCTTTTGAAATGTCAGAGCCCAACTGGTCTGCCAAATGCATATTGTCACTCCTCCTCGACCGGACTGCTCCCCCCGGGGTCTCAGGGCCATGTCTTCTCTCCTTCGAGGGTATTTAGCTGGTCTCTTGGCGGGACACACATGCACATACTCGTATGCCGGTCCCAACTTTTTTGGGGAGCAGAGGTTTGGCATATGGCACATTGAGGTCGCCGGCGCAAAATTCCTAGCCAAAAAAAAAGATATATCAAGTCGCAGTTGGGGGGGAAATATGTACAATGCATCGCTACCGTACTATAGTTTCGGTTTTGTGTGTGCTGTCTTTTAGTTTTCTGCTATTTTTTTCGTACTGGGTGTGTCGTTTATTGCCCCGACATAAATGTTTTTATGCCCACCCCGGCATTGTTGTTGCCGTTGCCATGTTGCCATGCTGTGGGCGTGCAGATTGCGCTTTAAATTGCAGTGGCATTAAAATTTTGCATGCATTTTATTGCAGTTACAGGCAGCCGGGCAGGCCCGCTGGCAAACAAATGACTCACATGGGTACTCCTCACACAGCTACTGCAAAGAGGCCTCTTTTCGGGCCAAAAACTTTAGCCTGTAATGCATTTACCAGTCAGGAATTATGGGCCACTGTACGAGTAGTGTGGAGTGCTTTTATCTCCGTGGACTGCACTGCACTCCTCCTGGGATAGTTAAAATTATATGTTTGGAGACACAATTCAGCTGAGCTGCTCTGCTCGTCGGTGCAATTTTTATGTGCCACAAAGTGTGGGGTGAAATTGCATTATTCTCGTCCTATGATTTATGTGTAGTTTTCTTTGGAATTTATATTGGCCAAGCTGAAAGGACATAGGTTTCCGGGTTCTACTACATACAACATAAACAATAATAAGGGTATATTGAATTCCTACCAAAGTATGTAACAGGGAAGAGTTATAGTCTTCGACCCCATAAAGTACACCTGTCCGCTTGTCCGTATGTCCGTATAAACGCCTATAAAATTGCAATAATCCCGCGACTGTGCAGTTGCATAATCTTATAACCAATTAATTCCCACTAAAGTATTTAATAGGGAGAAGGAATGGTCTCCGAGTCGATATAGACCTGTCCGCTTGTCCGTTTGTCCGTATAAACCCCTATAAATAGCATTAATCCCGCACCTGTCCAGTTGCATAATCCCATAACCATTCTCATCCATAGATCTTATCTAATTGCAACATTTTTTATCCGCCATTATCTTATTTGACCGCGCTTTAAGCACGTGTCCACAGATACAACGGCAAACATTCAACACGGTCATAAATCCCGATGACATATGTTGTATGTACGTGTGTATTTTTCATATTCTGTGCGCCATAAATAGCAAACAACTGACAACTGGCAGAACCTAACCATATTCCATTTCCACGTCCCCTTAACCACCTCGACCGCACAAATACGCAGGGGGATAATAGGTCGGACAACGACCCAAAACTAGGGGCCATAAATTCAATTGAAGCAAGTGTCAATAGAACACCAACTCATCCATATGCAAGTGTTTTATCACTATCCAGAGATGGCGTC
The DNA here is from genome assembly GCA_021223825.1 of Drosophila ironensis. Taxonomy (NCBI): domain Eukaryota; kingdom Metazoa; phylum Arthropoda; class Insecta; order Diptera; family Drosophilidae; genus Drosophila; species Drosophila ironensis. The sequence continues at coordinate 1,072,631 of JAJJHQ010013222.1, forward strand.
GACGATGGTGATGATGATGATGGTGATGGTGATGGTGGTGGGGCTGATATTGTCAGACAACAATCAATTATGTATTCTATAGTGTTTGCATTAGTTCTCAACTCACTCACACTTGTGCAGACAATGGTTGGCTGAAAGTTCTTGAGGCTTTCACTGAAAGATATTCCCACAAGTTAGAACCCAAAAGCTTGGATGCCAGTGACTGCTTTGTGCTTTTTTAAACTTCCATTGAATAGTCAAAACTGATGCTAAACACACTTTATTTCTCCCTGTGATGTTCTCAACATTCTCGGCCATTTTTCGTGGATCCCAAAACACTTTTCAACTCCGGCAATTTGGCTTAAACTTTTCGACCGACACTTGGCCAGGTTCATTAACTTTGTTATCCCTTCTCCTCCGTCATGGCTCCCTACGGTTTCACTCTCTGCTAAAGCTGGCTTTTCTTTTATTTATTGGTAACTTCTCCCTCTATTCACTTAAGCCTTGACGGTTTTGGCTCCTCGCCCATCTATGGATGTGTATTTTGTTTGCTCTTTTATTTTGCCTCCAGTTCTCCGGTTCTTTCGGTCGCCATTATGTCTGCACAGCGTTTCCGGTTCACGCAGTCGGGGGCAAGCACAATAACAAAAGCAAAGATACATGCTTACGTACATAACATAGATGCATGCAACCCGCATTGACCTACTGTGCGTGGTTGTCCACGTGTGCGTTGGGTCTTGTGGCAAGCAATTTCAACTTGTGGCAGGTCATGTCCGCTGCTGCGCCCTATGCTTGTTATACCCGGTTCTTCAATATAACAAGGGTATGTTGAATTCCTAAGAATCTATGTAACAGGGAGAAGGGACGTATCCGACCCCACAAAGTATGTTCCTAATCAGCAACAACAGCCTAGTCTATTAAGCCATGTCTCTATGTATGAACACGTCGATCTCCGAGATGGTAAGAGCTTGAGATGTAATTCTTGTTGCTTTATATTCGTTATATGTGTATGGAGATCGAGTTTATTTTGAGTTTTCGTCACACCTTTTTACGCCTTAGCAATTTTCAAAAAACTTTATTATCCAAAAAACTAAATGATTATGAAAATAGGTACATGGTATCTCGTTGTCGAGCAATCTTGACTATAGCGATTCCACTTGTTTTTGTTATTATTCTTGTGATGGGCTAACGGGCCAAGCATTTGAAATACACTCAAGCAAAGGGGTCGGTTGGCTTCAGAGGTGAATTCTCTTAACTGAAAAGGAAAAAGATCAAAGGCAGATGGCGGATTGTGGGAGTAGAATCAGATGATAAGGATTTTCATTCATTTCCACTCCTTTTTAAGGTTAATTCCGACTGTAGAGTGTTTGTAGAGGCTTCTTGCCTTGGCCAGGACATGGTCCATTCTTATTGTCCAACAAATGACACTGAGAGGGGCATGGCATTGTCTGGCCAACAGCAGAGAGTCTTCCCGCAACATGCGCGTTGCACAATGCCAGGCTTCTCTTTAGGCTCTCCCTCGGCTCTCTGTTGCCGCACAGTGCGTTCGAAAAGGCAGCTGCCAGTTCTGTAATTGCACCGGCAACATGGTCGTGCTTTTGCCTTCGTGACTTTGCTTTTGCCGCTCTCCCGATTCGAGTGTTGCCCCGTGCCGTTGCATTAAAATCAGCAGCTGCTGCAGCAACATCAACGGCACAGCAGCAGCAGCAGCAATAGCAGCAACAGCAGCAGTTGCAACATCAGAAGCTGCATCAGTCGCTTCCGTTGACTGCCGGAGACCGCCAGCATAAACAAAGTGTTCGCTAAAACAGCCCTTTGATAGCCACTTACAATGTTTTTGTAGTTTCCCGCTCTGATAGTGCAAAAAAAATATATATAAAACCCATAACAATAACTCACGCCCCTCATAATTGGCTGCAAAAAGAGGATAATGCACCATTAATGTGATTTCGATATTTTTTTTATATGTCGCAAAGTAATAACATTAAAAGTCTGACTCCTCCGCTCTATCCAATGCTCAATAAATTGTATATGAGTTCGGAGGAATTTACATTTCTGCCGCGGTAAGTAGAAAATGTTACTTCCCATTTTTGCTCCTGTCGGGGGATCCTTGTTTTTGCTGCTGCTGTTTCGGTGTCGGAGCAAAATTTGATGCGACAGGATGCTAATGGCATGCAAATGGCAGTACGCTGGGATATTTGATATATGGCGGAAAGTTGGAGCGGAAATAACGAGAGACGGAGGTGTGTGGTTGAATTATGAAGTTTTTTTCGGGGAGTAAAAGTTTTATTTGCACTGCTGGAAAGTTTAGTTGAAGCAGAGTTATTATTCTAAGGAAAACCGCACAAACACAATTAGTTTAATTCGTATTAATTGACTTCCTGATCCCCATCGGCTGAGAAATATCTAGTGTTTGCCTTCAAGTATTCCTACTGTAGCAATTGTGCGTACGAAACTATCGCCGAGAGGCATCATCTCGCTGTTAACTGATGGATTTGACACCCCGGCAATCTAGTTTGCATGATTCTTCCAGCACATGTCACGTCCCCGTCCAAGTTCTTGCAAAAACTTTTGTCATCACAAGCCAAGTGACACCCCTTTTCCCGTTCCCTCCGGTCTGCATATTCATGAGGGAATGATTATTCCGTCAGATACTCACTCACTCACTCTAGGAAAACCCATTGCCATGGCACTAGCCTGGCGAATTCCTCGAATGTTCTTCTACCATTGACTTCGCTTATCGCGCATTGAACTTTGCTGTGACCTGCAGGCACACACGAGCTTACAAAGGCGTGAGCACAATGGAGGGCACATTAATATAGCTAGGGGGATACTCCATCAACATGAAGGGATACCATTACTTTCTACATCAGCGGTGGGCAGTCCACAGCTCTTTCGGCTCCCAAAACAAACACCAAATGTGTGAAATTACACAAACAAACTATGTAGAACCAAAAAATCGGAAGATTTGAAGGTAATTATAACGCATACGATGTTATGTCTAGATAGTTTGAAAGTAATTATAACATGTAAATTGTATATTTATTTAATATTTCAAGCGAGGCCCAACAAATGCCAGAAATATGTTTATAATCGTGCCATTTACTGTGCTATTATTTCAACCGGCAATGTAATCTATACACGCTTAAATTTGCATTGCATGCTTTTGCATTCATTCTTCGGTTGCCTGTTTGTTGGTTCCTTTTTTCGCTTTCCGTTCACGTTTTTTACCTGCCATTCAGGCGGCGGTGGTGGTAGTGGTAGTGGTAGTTGGGGTTCCCCTTTGCGGGCTTTATTTATCTAGCGCGGGCTTTCATGTTTTTTGGGTGCGCCGTCCATTTCTTGGAGCCCTCCCACCTCCCACCTCCTACCCTCTCCTCTCTCCTCTCCCTCCCTACTGTACTTAATTTAAATCAGCTCTTTAGCGGGCTGTTTTATGCAACTGTGGGATGTACGTTGAAGGTTTCCATGTGTTCCTTTTGATTGGAGTTGAATTGGAAATGCAAAGAGCGTTGCCTACTTTTTTGGGCGGTGCTCGACGGCTCCCTAACAAATGGCTTTCTAAAATGTAGCCCAATCAAGCGCGAACGAATTTTTGACTTTTATGGGTTTTCTCTAATTGTTATGCAAACTGCTGTTGGCTGTTGGCTGCTGTTTCATCGCCGGTCCTGTTTGCACTCACCACCCCAAGATATGGGCAGGCCCTCCCCTGTGCCCCCAATTTGCCGGCGGTTGAAGCCGCCGCGACCGCATCGGCAAGTTATGGCAGCAATTAAAAGTTTTGTGCTGAGCACTTGAAAAAATGCCAAACCTACGGGCCCCGCCCCGGTTCCTAACTCCCCCGCGCTTACCCTTTTTTTCCTCCCTTTGTCTGGCAAAGAGAAAACAGGTCTGGAAAATGCAAATTATTTCTTCCTCTAGTAGTAATTAACGTCTTTTGTTTGTCTGCCGCTTCTTATCCACACGCAATTGTCGCATTTTCCCGGTAATGATCGCTTTACAAGCGCAAATAGAAGTTTTAGAAAAAGAAAAGTAGGGAGATGAATATAAAAAGGAGGAGGGACAGCTGTGGTCAAGGGGGTGTGGAGCTTACCTACCCGGTACTTAGTTTAAAACTGCTGTAAAGAACTTTTACAAACAGCTACAAAAAAAAGGGGCATATTAGCACTCCGTCTTAAGTTTGGCAAAAAATATGTATATATATTTTTTTATACATTTTCTAGGTTTTTTAAAAAAGTGGAGAAATTTGATCACAATTAGTATCACATACTATACAAATAGTAATCTCAAAACATACTTTAAAACCAACATAAATAGTTAGTTTCAAACATCGATCGAAGAATTTTAACGTTTTACACAAATAAAAGAAAATATTTGTGATTTATAGAATGTGTCATATGAATTAAAAATACAACCAAAATAGAGGGCTATACAAAAATACGACACACCCATATGTTTAGATAATTTTATCACGTGTCCACAAAACACTTTGTTTTATATTTTTTGTTGGAAAGAATCATGAACTCTTAATAAATATATACTTTCACTGACGATGTATCAAAATATCGACAATTTTAAAACTATTGATGTAAAAATTGACAGTGTGACCATGTGTCTTAGCCCCAAATATCTTTCCTAATGTTTAGTGTTGGAAAATACAACATTCTACTTGTCCCTATAAAAGGATAGCCACTTCATGCATTCCTATATAAAGGTAGCCATTTCAGTCAATTTCCATTTAGTTTATTTTATATAAGTTTGGGTTGGTTCTGGGCTTTAGTTTCTCAAGTATTTTTAAAATTGTATTTTTCTGCATGCTTTTTTTTATATTTTCCCTCGGTTCACGTAATCTCTACCATCCCCTCCGAAAAGCCACTAGCAGTTGTAACAATTTTTGCTTTATATTTGAAGTTTTAATAACTGTACCTGCCTTATACGTTTTTTTTTATAAATTTTTTTTTAAATTTTATATTTCTCGATAATACCAACTTAGTGGATGTGCTCTTATTTTTTTTTCTGCATGCCTTATTTATTTTGTTGCAATTTAGATATTGGCGTTTTCGTCGTCACAGGTACTTGCAGTAGTGACAATTTTTGCTTTATATTTGAGGTTTCCCAATTGTTTTTAAATAAAAGCCCGTCGTTTTAATAGCTGTACCTGCCTCATTAGTTTTTTTTTTTAATAAAATTGTTTTAAATTTTGATATTTCTCAATAATACCAACTCAGTGGATGTGCTCTTTTTCTGCATGCTTTATTTATTTTGTTGCAATTTAGATATTGGCGTTGTTATCCTTGTCGTCACAGCCACTTGCAGTAGTGACAATTTTTGCTTCATATTTTAAGATTTGCCAATTTTTTTTCACAAAGTGGTCTCTAAGATCCCGTGATCATTGGCATTTTTTCCCCATTATTGTATTTGATTTTTTTTTTAGTCCCGCCTGATTATAATTTAAATTTTTCTACATTAATAATTGGAATATATATTATAGAACTAAGAGATGAGAGGTGCTAAATTGAAAATTCACATGTCCAGTTATTAATTCTTGCTAGTTATTTGCATTTAACTTGTGGTACTTACCAATTAATATTAAAATTTTATTACCAAAATTATTCGCATTAATAAGATCTTGGGAAACCTCTGGTTTCAAATAAGAAAACGGCATTCTCAATATCAAATACCATTTTAATGGGTCACAGAGTCGAGGGGAAACCGAGACCGAATACAAATAAATAACAACAATCAAACGGAAAATAAAATGCGAAATCGAGAATAACAATGAGCCGGGCATAAAGCACTTGCTGTGAGTGAGTCTACGACTCTATAGTATATATAGTGTGCCGACGACAATGCTCGGCAAAGTACAGTGAAAACTCTCTGCCTTGGCACAACTCCAAACTGCGGTCGTGGCGATTGGGGGGGTATTTCTTTGGCTTTCGGGATTCTTTGGCGCCCGCATTAGTGTCGCCCTATTGGCGGCCATTGTGATGCCATAATTTCTTGGCCCATTTGAGCGGGCGCAGGTTGTTGCACTTCCCTCCAAATGGGGGACAAAAAATGAAAGACCGCCGGGGTCGCATGGCGGGACAGTGTGCTAAAAAATAGAAGGGAAGCGAATGAATGAAAGTGGAAATTGATCAGGAAGGCGGAAGTGTGGTTGCTTTTTGGGTGAATTATTAATTGCGGGAAAAGCTTGTGCTAAAAACTCGGGGTATGCTCTCAATTTGGAACTCCATTTCATCTATTAAAAAGCGAAACAATGGCTTGCACATACAATTTAAAGCCAAGAATTTAGTCAAATGAAAAGGAACCCATTTTTTTTTAGGTGTCACTGTGCCGCCCATTCAAATGCAAGCGGATTACTTCCTGTTGCTTTCGGTTGTGCCATTTTATGGTGCTTGGTTTTTCACATTTCACGTCTCAAGGGGATAAACGAAAGATTTTCGTGGCCCGCGGCGTCAGCTCCTTTCATGACGAGGACATGAAATTAAAAACACATTCATATTATGTAGACCAGACCGACTGAGCCCCAAGGATTGACCAGGCAAATTGTTTTCTTTCACTTGCAGCATAGCCGAAGAGAAAAAGAAGCTGGGCAACGACCAATACAAGGCTCAAAACTACCAGAATGCACTTAAACTTTATACGGACGCTATATTACTCTGCCCGGACTCAGCCGCCTATTATGGCAACCGTGCCGCCTGCTACATGATGCTGCTTAACTACAATAGCGCCCTCAACGATGCCCGGCACGCCATCAGGATCGATCCGGTCTTCGAGAAGGCCTACATCCGGGTGGCCAAGTGCAGCCTGGCCCTCGGCGACATCGCCGGCACCGAGCAGGCGATCAAAACGGTACTGGAACTGAATTCGCAAAGCACTGCCCTGAGCAGCGAGCAGGCCGCCGTGAAAAAGCTGCGCCAACTGGAAGCCACCATCCAGACCAACTATGACACTAACGCCTACCGCAACGTGGTCTTCTACTTGGACAGCGCCCTTAGATTGGCGCCCGCCTGTCTGAAGTAAGTTTTCCATGGGGGAATAGGTATTACTTATGCATCGCAGTTGCAACATCGAGAGTTATTCTTTAATTTTTTTACAGATACCGCCTTCTGAAAGCCGAGTGTCTGGCGTTTTTGGGGCGATGTGACGAGGCCCTTGACATTGCTGTGGGCATAATGAAGCTGGATACGACATCAGCGGACGCAATATACGTACGAGGACTGTGCCTTTACTACACCGACAACCTGGAAAAGGGCATCCTGCACTTTGAGCGCGCCCTTACCCTGGACCCCGATCACTACAAGGCCAAGCTGATGCGCAGCAAGTCCAAACAGCTCAAGGAGATGAAGGAAAACGGCAACATGCTGTTCAAGTCGGGACGGTATCGCGAGGCGCATGTCATCTATACAGATGCCCTGAAGATTGATGAGCTCAACAAGGATATTAATTCAAAATTGCTGTACAACCGAGCGTTGGTAAACACTCGAATCGGTAATATGCGCGAGGCGGTGGCTGACTGCAATCGCGTCCTGGAGCTCAACAGCCAGTATCTGAAGGCGTTGCTGTTGCGCGCCCGATGCAACAACGATCTGGAGAAGTTCGAGGATGCGGTGTCCGACTACGAGACGGCGCTGCAGCTGGAGAAGTCGCCAGAGATTAAGCGGCTGTTGCGCGATGCCAAGTTTTCGTTGAAGAAGTCGAAACGGAAGGACTACTACAAGATCCTTGGCATCGGTCGCAATGCCTCGGACGATGAGGTCAAGAAGGCCTACCGGAAAAAGGCCCTGGTCCATCATCCTGACCGACACGCCAACAGCAGCGCCGAGGAGCGCAAGGAGGAAGAACTGAAGTTCAAGGAGGTGGGCGAGGCGTACGCCATACTTTCGGATGCACGTAAAAAGCAGCGATACGATAGTGGCCAGGATATTGAAGAGCAGGAACAAGGTGAGTGACCATTGAAGGCGTTTTAGGTGTATTTCAGAAACTAGGGCACAGTCTGATATCCGGTAGAATTATTTGTAAAATTTGGATTTGAATTTCTGAAGCAGCGGTGGGCACTTCATAGCTCTTTTAGCTCCCAGTGCTCCCAAATACAACAAAGATGTGAATGTCTCGAACAAAAGGGAATCGACATGTGGACGTCAACCGAAGTTGACGGTGAAAAGAGAATGAGTGAAACGAAGGTCTCGAACAAAAGGGAACCGACATGTGCACGTCACTTGAAGTCTGCCCACCGCTGTTCTAAAGCAATGCTAACTTCAGGGGCTTTTTGCATACTAATTGAATTGTTGCATTCTTTTAGAATGGATCCTCTATTTAAATTTCTGAATAACTCTTTCTATACTTTTATAATTTACACTAGAGATGTTCTATTTTTGCCTATTAATCATTTAAAAATTAAATTTTGCGGGAAAGTTACTTATTTCTATTATGAATTATGTATAGTCTAGGTAAATATTTACTAAAAAATGCGAAATGCATAAAAGTAATTGTTTATAAAGCTTTGATCAAGCATAGAGTATCCTTAAAACGATTGACAATGGATGAATTTCCGATATAAAATTATTTAATATTATATAATACCATTTTACTAAAACTTCCTATTTGTATTTTTGCAGCCGACTTCGATCCAAACCAGATGTTCCGCTCGTTCTTCCAATTTAATGGCGGCGGACGGAACGCCTCCTTTAACTTCGAGTTCTAAGGAGAAATAGAGGAGTCCCATTTTGCCTCTTTGGAAGCCAACGCGATTCAACACAGCAACGCACAAATTTGAAAACGTTGTTTTTCATTGCATTGCCCTCCAGAGAACGAAGAACTCACAAAATTAGTTTGTTTATTTTAAGATGATGAAACAAGTCAAATGCCAGGGTCAGTTTCAACGCAAATACGCAAATTGCAAATTCAAAGTGTAATTTTATCTTTTGAATGTTTTAAAAGATTCCCTTTTCGGCACAACCAGCAATATAAATTATTAGGATGTTAACCCAAATATATGAAAATCTTTAAAAAAACAATAAAAAAAAAAATGTAAACTAATTGTTGTTGTTGAATCGCCGGTGCTTTCGCGTTCGGATGGAATGCGAGGAGTAGCTCTTTAATTAATTAACGATTAACATGAAGCGTAGCCTTATTGTCATCCATATTAATTTTTACTCATTAAGCCAGACACTTAAGTTTTGTTTTTAAGTTCCAAACTTTAATCGATGTTAGCAAACACCACCCACAACAAATCAATCAAAACTAATATTGTGCGTCTGATTTAGTTATTATTTTGTTTAATGGATTAAAGTAAAATACAAAGCGTAAGCTTTCCACAGAGTGTAAAAGATTGAAAGGAAATCGATGTTTTACTGGGCGAAGGAGGGAGCGGGGCCTGTATATATTTATTGTACTTTCATCGGATGTTAAAAAATTTTGGATGCTGGAATTTGCTGAACTTGTCACGTTTTTGGTGCGCTTTTAGTTGATAAATTATCATTTTCAGTTCACTAACTTTTAAATTTCTTTAATTTTATTCAGAAAACTATATTATTTATTTGTTAGGAGTGTTAATAACTTTTAATAATTTAATTATACATTGAAATCTCCTAACTTTCATTCAGAAAATAAGTTAAATTAAATGGCATACAAAATGTAACCAATTTAACTATCATTGGCATTTAATTTATAAAAAAATAAACAGTCAATAAATTTATACAAAGTTGTACTTCTTAATTAAGTTTAAAAAACTTAACCTCTTAACCTCCAAAACTGTCAGGTTTGAGATGCCAAATGTATTTTACATAGTCAAAAACTGAATTTTACTTGAATTTTACCTGCTAGAGATGGAAAGTTTTTATGGAAGGTTGGCAACGCGCACGTTAAATTCAAATCCGTGAAATATTTTTTGGGAGCTTTAGATTTGAAAACATTTTTGAATAGAAAAACTACAAAACCCAATTGATGTAGCCCCCAAATCATGGATTTTGGTAAGAAAAACACTGAACTTTACAATGCTTGTCAGACAAATAGGTACACACATTTATTTACGTTTTTAGCTGCTGCTGCTTACACATTCAGAAAAACTACCATGTTTTTTTTTCGTTTTTGTTAATTTTTATACGCATTTGCATAATCACACTCACGCTAGCACATCAATGCCCAAACAAATTCTCGCTAATTTTACAGACAATTAGTTTAACACGCATACAATTTTCCACTTTTTACATGTGACTTGTTTTTTGGGGGGGGAAGGAGGAGGGACATTTGTATATATTATTGTATTTTATTTTTTCTCTTTGTCTAGGCTAAGGTAAAAACTACGGCTAAAAAAACGCAGGAACAGCAAAAGCCGACCTGCATTTCATCATCATCGTCATCGATTAACCATCTATCTCTCTCGTTTATGTGACTAACTAATTTGCCCATAGATTTTTATTAGGTATACATGCATATAAATTAATTCAATATTTTTTTTCTTTTGTTTTTTCTTTGCTCTGCTCTGCTCCGCTTTGCTTTGCATATAAAAATAAAAACTACTTATATATTATGCAAAAATCATTAGGACCTAATAAAAAAATAAACACGAAAATGTACAATAATGTTTTGTTTGCATTTAGTGTGTTTTGTTGGTTTGTTTCCTTCTTTGTTTCTTTAACGAACTAGTGACGACAGCTTTTGTATAAAATAGGTAAAAGTTTGCGGTCTGCCTGCTTGGTTGGTTGATTCAGTTTTTTTAGCTTTAGTTTCGGTTTGGATTGCTGACTCTTTTTGCGACGACCAGACTTAAGTGACTAAGAAAACATTGCTGTTTCAAAATAAGGTACAATGATATACATTTACATATATATTTTATCCATTTACATAAACGCATACTTTCTATATGCTTAGGTTTTGCTTGCGGGACTTAGTGGTTGACTTTTCTCTCTTAGCAGCCGCTTTTCCTTGTCTTTACAATATATAGTGTTTATATAGTTTTCTTGTTTTTCCTGCTTAGGCGATTATTTTACACATTTGATTTTATCAATTCAGAGCCAGGCTGGGACTTTGTGGCAATCAGCCAAACACCAAACACCAAACACCTCGAAGTGGACGATCGATCAGCCGGCGAAACAACTTGCGTATAAAACATGGCAAATGCTGTGCTCCCCCGCCTCGACTATTTCTATGGTAAAGTGTATTTTATATAGGTAATACTGAGATTCTGCTAGTTAGATGTCTCAGGTATGTCGCAACCCCCGTGTTTCCCAGACCCCAGACCCATGCTCCTTCTCTAACCCTATCTAGTGTCTATATGTACTCGTTAATATTGAAGTTGTGGACAAAAACTAAACTCTTTGTTTCAGCAGCCCTTCGAACAGAATAGAAAGTAACTTTGGTTTGTGTTCAATATTGTTGCTTCTCGGGCGGGCGATGGATCTTGAATGTTTTCATCAAAGTTAACAAAAAGTGCACGTATTTTAATTTGGAATAGAACCTCTACAGCGATTATAAAAAATTGTAAAATTTCAATAAATAAAATAGGTGTTTTGCACAATTTCGTCATGTAAGTACCTTTCTCGATGATCCTTTTTTGCCCTCGCCCCATCAGTAACGCTCGTCTCCTCCCTAAGTAACGCTGCCCCTGGTTTGCAAAGCTTTGTACAATTGGTGACCCCGATCCTGGCCAAACTAAAAGTAAGTTGTACTGTATCTGTGTAATTGGTTTGTTGTTGGTTTGTGGTTTGTCGTTGCTTGTTGGCTGACTGACTAATCGTCCCATTGGAATTGCCATTTATTTGCATCTATTTGCCCTGCTGGCCCTGCAGCCTGATCTTGCCGATGCCGAAGCCCAGCCCCAGGCCCATACCCAGTCCCATTCCCATTCCCCTTGTCGTTGTCGTCGTCGTCGTCGTCCACTTCTTGAGGCGCCACTGTCACTTGGGCTGTATCCGCGCCGTTCGCTCCAGCTCACTGAGCTGGCCGTAGTACAGGACCTCGCTGATCAGCTTCTCGGCAATGATCCTCTGGGTGCGGTCCATCGTGCGCAGCTTGAGCGCCACATTCGAGCCGATAAAGTCGCAGTCATCGCGATTGAGGGACTCCGCATAGAAGGCCGACGTGACCGCCGCCTGGGCGGAGACACTGCTCTTGATGTGGCCCGGACTGGCGGCCGATTCGGTGGCCTCGTCGTTGTCCGCATCCGCCTCCTCCCCATCGGACATGCTCTCCCGCGAGCCCAGCAGCGAGTTCATCAGCATGTGACCCGCACTGGAGGCCTCCGTCAGCTTGCGCATGTTCAGGGGCATGCTATCGCTGCTGCGCGGCGGCAGGACAAAGGCCCCGAAATTCGCCTTGGCCTGGGCCACTCGCAGATCCTGCGCCATGTCCACCACCAAGGGCAACCGGCTCTCCTCGCCCGCCGAACTGTACGAGCGATGCGACTCTGGTGGCGGCGGCGGAGCACCGGCAACCGCAACCACACCACCGCCCGCCTGGCCGTGAAAGTAATCGACCAGCTCCTGCTTGATGTCCAGGTCCTCGTGACCTCCATGGTGTTGCGGAGGCAGCAGCGCCTGATGCGACAGCTGATGCGGGTGGGGGTGCTGATGCGGATGCTGGTGCTGGTGCTGGGGGTGGTGGTGCAGCTGCTCGTGCGCCTGCCGGGGCGTGGCAGCTCGGGCCGAGACGGGGCTACTGAGCAGGTGATTCTTGTGCGCCTCGTGCATATTCGTATTTGGTATGGGACTCGAACCGGCCTCGCTCAGGGCCCTCTCGGAGCGCAGGGAATCGCTGGCTGGGTCATTGGCCTCCCGACTGCTGGAACCTCCTCCGCCGACGCCGCCTCCTCCTCCTCCGCCGGGTCCTGCGCCGCCCACTCCGCCACCCGGCGGCGATCTCCTCTCAACTTTGGCCGCCAATTGGCCCAAAGCCGCTGCCGCTGCCACATCTTCCTTGCAGTTGTTGTTGTCCTCGTTGTCGGAGGTGTCCATGGTTTTGAGGGGACTCGGCTGGAAGTCGCTGCTGCTGCCCCCGCCGCCGCCTCCTCCGCCTCCGCCACCGTGATAACTCATGGGCAGGGGCACTCTCAGTTGCTGCGGGGGCGGGCCGCCACCTCCGGGACCTCCTCCTCCTCCTCCGCCGCCGGTACTTCCTCCACCACGATCGGAGCCGCCACCGCCGGAACCGGATATCGGTGGCGAGTACTGGCCCGCCGTGTTCCAGCTGTCCAGCGTCTGGCTTTGGCTCGCTATCAGCATGGGTATGTTGAGGCCCATCTGGAAGAGGCAATCGGAACGGGAAGGCAGGGTTATAGATAGCGTTTGGCTAGTAGTACTTAAACCGAAAAGTGTGTGTCCAAAGGTCTCTCCGTCATCGTGACGCAGTCGAAAGATTGGCCCCTCGCGATAGGCCCGATTATTCGAGGAAACAATTAAGATACCCACAAGGTTAGGAAAGAAAAACGAAAGGTTCCCGCGGGCTCTTTGAATTTAATCATTGGAAATTCATAAATCTATCAAGAAATATTTGTAGCCCTTAGTCTTAGCCCTAAAGCTCAAAGATTGTATCCTGAAAGATCCAAATAGTAACTACAAAAATGGATAAAAAGATGCAAAACCGTATATCCAATATATCAATTATCTTTACCTAAACATTATAAAGAACTAAAAAGAATTTCGGTTATATGATATCATAATATTATATTATATTTTATACACATGTTCTAAGGGATGTAATATACATAGGACATGCTGTTTATTAGTTTATTGTTAAACCCAGCAAAATGTATCATTTTTTTAAGGATCTTATATCCTTTTAAAGTTTTACAGCTATTATTTGGAATTCCAAAATCTATAAACAGAATGCGCACTAGTATTATTTAGACCTCAACTGTATGTACCTACTTTTATAAGTATTACGAGTATTTCAGATTAAGGTGAAGAAAGGAAATAATATCCCTCAGCACTCATCATATTAGTAAGACTAGAGTTATTATAGATTTCAACACGTAATTTCTAAAAGCTGTCTTACTTTTAGAGACCAGTAATCAATGTTTTTGATGTTTGAAACCTTAGAATCGGGCCAAACTTGAATTCTTATCTAGCTCTCGAGAAGAAGTCTGATAGTCCGATAATTAAGGGGCCAAAGTGTGTCATACGCGTGAGTTCAATAAATGGCTGATATATGTAGCTGAATAAATTGATTCCGAAACTAAACAGTCACGATGACGATTCTGAAACTAATTTTCCGCCTAATGGTGACTGGGCTTTTCCACATTGATTTTGGAAAATCATCATGTGTGGGTCCGTTAGAGAGTTGTGAATAATATATATGAAAAATGATTGGGATTGTTGAAAAGCCTTAAACTCTGAATTTCAATATATACATTTTTTTTAGCAGGACATGTAATTAAAGCTCTCAGAAAGCTTACAAAACATTTTACCAGTTACTCCCCACAACCATCTCTCCACATCTCATAATTCCCTTGCATTCCTCCATAAATACATACCCACATACTTTTATTAATTCATTAATTAATTTATAATACAATTTGTACAAATACTTTAAGTAAGCTGTAGCTTTAAGCTTTGCAATTTTACATTGTTTATTTTCCATTTAACCAAAATTCCTAAGAAATGTGTTTTTTTGTTTTTTTTTTTCGTACACATTCCAATTCCGGTCAAACCCCTCTTTGGAATTTGTTTTTGTTAATAATGTTTTGTTGGGAGTCTGAAAGTGCAAAACATAAATTAAAGCCGCAAGCGACAAAAGTCTAAACAAATTATGATAATTATGTTAAATAAATAATAATTTTGAGTGCTCGAGAGCTTTCAAATCGTGTTTTTGTGCTCCTCTTTTTGTTATTGTTGTTTTTGTTATATGGCAAACACACGAAGCGATCAAAACAAATTATCACTCTCTTCCTCCCGCGCCCTCCCTGCGCGATCTTAGAGACCCCTAAGAGACCCAAAAAAAAAACAACTTACATTGGCCGCCGCACTATGGGGAACTCTTTGATGGATGCCCGGGGAGCGCAGGCTGTTGTTGCCGCCTATGTTGTTGTGATAATGCATCCTCGCTTATCTCTTTGGGGGCTTTACCAAAACGGACAATGAAAGCACAGCTCGATTTGTGAATTAATGCGAGTGTGTACACTTGTTGTTGTCGTTGTCCGGGGGGATCTTTACTTGTGCTTTTTTGTTTTGTGCTCGCAAAGCGACGACACCGCGACGCGACTCGAACTCGCACTCGTACACTCGTAATATTTGTGCCCGAAATTATTCTAGCGGCGTAGTAAAAATTTTCGAACAGCCCCACAAGCCGGACGGCGAGAGCGGCAAGAGAGCCGGCGATTGTGGGGGCAGAGCGCCAAGAATCTAAGAGTGAGGCACTTAAGAGAGCTTGAATGGCGCTACACTTGCCATTGTCATTAAGAGAGTGATGCTCGCCGATGTAACGGTTTTCTTTCAAATAATATCATTCACTGTTCAACAAGTTTAAGACTTTTTTCTTAGTCAATTAATTATACCTAAATCTAGACCCTAAAAACTGTTGTTAAATATTAAATAATTAACATAGACAAAATGCTAGAAATTAAATAAATACTTATCTTTACAGTTTAAATATGCTTTTAAATTTTCATAATTTATTTAAATCTCTTGCTATTTCCTAATTCTCATAAAAATATTCTAAGATATTTATTTATTTTTCATTTTTATATCATTTTTTAAATAAAAGTTGCACCAAAAATTTTCAGGTTTTTTAGAAAATCGTTATTTGCTTACAATTTATTAAAATGTGTTGTAATTTTTTTATTACAAAATATAGGTTCCGAGATATGTGATTTTAATTTGTGAATTTTTAATTCATTTTGCGAAAAAAAGATGATTCAAGCTAAATTTCTAGAAAATCATGATGATCTTTTGCACGCTAAGCTTTACCTTTGACAATTGAAGAGAATCCCGCTATTCAAGAGCAAATTCAAATCAGCACACGCCGTGAATAACTTTCTATATTTGAAACAAATTACATCACCTCTAATCTAACATTCGATAACAAACGAAAACAACCAGCCGATGCAATATCATCAATATCTTTTATAGCAACATTAGCGAATGTCAGCATTATTTTGCAAGAGCGGCGAACGACGCACGGCGAAGAGAGTGCGTAGAGCCAAGAGAGTTTTTGGGCCGGAGGGCGCCTTAATGGGCATTAGCATTAACCTACCCCACGTTTGGGGCCGCACACACGAAAATAAGTCAACCACAACAACAATAGCGCACGTCTAATGTGATCCCGCTCTTTCTGTCTGCGGCGATCTCTTTGATTTCGTCGCATTGTCTTTTGGGCTTTTTTTTTGACGGCGCCTAGAACTTTCCAGAAAACAAAAAAAAACACCAAAGAGAGCAAGCAGTGCAAGGACAAATTACCAAAAGGTCCAAAGTTCAATGCTCTTGTGTTATTTACTTTTGCGTTAATTTTTACTTTCATTACTTGTTTCCGAATTGGAACTTTGTTTATTGCGGCATCTGAGAAATAAGAGTTCGACCTGGCTTGTTTATTTGTTGTTGTTGTTGCCTCCCTCTCACAACTCCTCCCCCCCCTCGCTTTCTTTCCTTCGCTATCTGCCTCCCCCTTGCGCCCGCTGCTTGTTGTTATTGTTGTTGCAGCTGCTTTTGTTGTTTACGCATTCAGAGCACCGTTGTGCTCGCTGTGTGTATGCGTGTTTGCATGTCTGTATTATTATTTTGTTAAGGCAAATAAAATAAAACAGACAAGAGAATGAACATGAACCCGCTCTCGCTCTGCCATGTGTGTGTGTGCGTGTGTGTGTGCAACTGAAAAATGTAAACAAACTGATTATCATCCAATCCAATGAATAAATAACACACTACACAAACTACGCGTCGTCGTCGTCGCGTCGCTGTTTCTACTCCTTTGGCACGAAATGCGCCCGCTCTCCCGCCCCACTTCGTCCCGCCCCGCCCCCTTACTCGCAATTGTCGCCATCCCCCCACTTTTTCCACCACCCCCCCTAACGCTCTTCCACAGTATAATTTCCCTAACCTGAACCATTATCACGGGGCCAAAAAAAAAAAAAACAATTCAGGTGAAAATAAATCAAATTACTACCACTTAAATAAATAATAATGATTAACCGCATTAACTTATTCATAATCAATTAAATGACCTACAATAAATATAAAAAAACATTAATTGCAAGCACAATAAGCGCTAATAAATTTTGCGATTAAAATCGTAACTCACACAAAGGCAAATCTAAATAAGCTTCTAATACAATCTTTAAAGTTTAAAACAGCGGTGGGCACTGGGAGCTGAAAGAGCTATGGGCTGCCCACCGCTGGTTTAAAAGCTAATACTTATCCTTAGCATATAAATCAATTACTATACGGAGACCAATACTACTTACGATATAATGCCAATAATCGTGTGAGGATTATCCCCACAAAGCAGACTTAGTTTCAAATAAACCAGATAGGATACAAATGGATAATTCCCATTAATTTGCCAAAAAAATGTTTAAATATATAATCTATGTATATATTCCTCTTCAAATCTTTGCTTTTCCCTTTTTATTACCAAAGCTTTTTTGGCTTAATCGCTTATACATAGGTTCAAATTATGTTTTTATTTAGATTTAACAAATCCTAATATTCCTAACAAGTTTTACAACTATTAACTGTTACAGCTTAAATGTTATCTTTTAATTTTTGCTACTTCCTCCGTACCTTACACGTCAGCGATTCCGAAAATAATCGAATTAGTTGCAAAGAGAAAAAGCTTCCTCCGCGGAGTACAACTGTATCTAAGCATTCGGCTGCTCACGCAAATGTTTTTGAAGTACGACGGCGATATTTTCACAAAAGTGCACACACAGCAAAAACAACAAAGCGGCGCACGGAACAAAAATAACAACAACAGGCTACTGCTCCACACAAACATTAATGAAACTGCCATGAAAACCGCAAGCGCAAGCGCCGCACACAAAACCCCCCAGCAAAAAGGGGATTTACACTGAACGGGTAGTCGTAAAATTGACAGTGGAACAAATTGCAATTGAAAATGCATTGCGGTATTCACGGAGCGTGTGTTTGTTGGTGACGACGGTCACCTGGCAGGTGCCGATGCTAGAGTTGCCAGTCCCGGTGCTAAAACGTAATCCCCTGAAAAGATTTATCCAGCTTACGGACCAAAACCCGTATAAGGCTAAGGCCAGAACAGTATTCTTAGACTTTAAACTTTATAATTTATTGCCCTGTTGGACGTTTTAGGTGGATTTCAATTCAAATGTAATTTGTTTAAGAAATTCTACTAATATAACTTTATAATCGACTTTATTATATGGCTTTATCATAATTACCTGATTAGAGAACATTAAACAATCAAGTAATACTAAAAGTGAAGGGATTTTCGTGTTTATTGTCTTCTAAATTATATTTTTTTATTTTTTATTTCCAAGAACTTTTATAATAATTGTTACCAAACAAAATTTGATTACTGCTTGCTTTTGGAGACTACAAAATACGTTTTTTTTTTTTAAGACAAAAACATTTTCTATAATTTTTTCAAGAAAATGAATCAATATAAAACGTATCCTTGTCAGAAAAACTATCAAAGTTCAAAGCAAAACTTTAATTGGCAAAAAAGAAACCTTTTATTCATGATAGAGCCAAGTAAACTTTGTTTTTGAATGACCCATTAACTATAAAGAATTCTATAAACATTTAATTACATTCTAACATTCTGTTTTTTTTTTTAAACTAAAAAAACTGCAAATCCAGCGATTTTTGGGCCAAAAAATGTATACCTTATGGCCCAAAGTGTATTGATTCTATGGAATACCATAAAAAGGCATTAATATTTGTAATATTTGTTCATATTTTTATTGAATATCTAAAATACAGTTCATCAAAGTAGAAACCCCCGTGTCTGTGCCAAGCTTTTATTTATTAAGTTCCCAAAGTTGAAGGGATTTTTAGCCCAAAAGCTCCACCAAATATTTGGAGAGGAAGCTAAAAAAAACCTCAAGAATTCTTGCATAACTTGCAAAAGTCGGCAAACTACGGCAAACTCTTCCTAATTCTCGTCGCCGCCGCAAACTTCATTATCACCTCCATCGGCATTATCGTCATTGCAACGGGTCGGAGTACGAGAAACAACAAAAAATAATGCACAAAAAACAAGCATATGAACGCTGCGCGCTTGGCTCTAAACAACTTTGCTTCGCAATGAATGAGTAAACAAAAACAAACGCTGACTTCGCTGCCGCTGCTGCGGCTGCTGCTGCTGCTGCTGCTTTCGTTGTTGCAGTTGCTGCTTATTTGCCTTGCACTTTTCATTCCGCCACCGCGGGGGCAAGTTAGAGCGGGAGGGGGATGGTGAGGAGGAGGAGGAGGGACTCACGGGGGGGAGAGGGATAACTCTACCCGTAACTTGGGGTTATAGGCAATGCAAGAGAAAACAAAACAACGCGAATTGCAACAACAGCACGCCACTCGGCTGTGGCTGCTCCAGCTACAACAACAATTGGAAACACAAACAAGAGAAAACTGCACTGCGGAAAAAGGTAATGGGAGCTACAGGAGCTCCAAGGGTTGCAAAGTTTGCATTTATGATACGTTTTATAGGGGAAATGTTTTACTGGCATTAGTGATTATTAAGGAATTGGTTTATACTAAATTGAATATATATAAAATTATGAAATGTTTTATGTTAAAATGCATTTTTTTATAATTTTTCCATAATCATTTTTTTTATATTTTATATTTCCATTACAAGACGTATCAAATACATGGCGATTTAATATTCAATTAAACTAAGAATCGTATTACACATTTGCAAACGTATAGAAATTTTGAAACTCAAATGAACAAGTGTAAATAAGTAAGCAATTGATTAAATGATTTAGGCAATGATTTAAGGTTTAATTTTATATTTCATTACGTTCGCTTTATTAGTTAATTATTTTAAAGAAAAATAAAATATCAGTATTGTGTGTCAAAGAAATCAATGAACCTGAGAAAAGGGAATTTAATATTCAATTATATTACCAAAAACATTAGGGAGTGCCAAATGAAGTGAACAAAATACAATTATAATAAAAAACTGTTTGTTTTTAAATCCATTTATATTATTATGATCGAGTTTTGTAATAGACACATCATAGGAATGGGTACACCCATTTGTGTGTCATTAAAGTTAAGAAACAAGCTATTCAACCTAGCCCAAACACTCGAAATTGCAATAAACTGCCTATAAATTCTTCAAGTGTTCAAGGGTCTGAGGGTGTTGGGTGTTGGTTGGGCGGTGGGGGGTAGTGGGGGGTGCAGTGCGTGAGTTGCTTGTTGGCCGCAACGTTGCGGGACAACAACCGAAACTACAACAATAACAACCAACAACAACTCCTCGGCGTCTTCTTCCCTTTGTTGTTGTTGTTCACTTGTCTTGAGGAAAACACCGCAGAGAAAAACAATTGCAAAATATGAACAAAAATACCTAACAATAACAGGCTGTGGGCGGGCTGGGGGCGGTGGGCGTGGGCGTTTTTTTGTTGTTCCTGCCTGCACACGCAAATAATAATGACGAAGAAGCAGGAAAAAACAACACCAAAGCCAAAGCCAAACCAAAGCACAACCGAAAAGAGAACAACGGTAGCTAGCTACCTGTCTGTACTATAAAGCTCGCTAGGTGGCAACCGGTAAAAAGGAATAAAACAAAAACATTGCAGAGCAGGGGGCTACTACTTAGGGGGCGGCATCGGTCCAGTGAGAACCGATTTTTGTCTTGTCAAAATGTAAGCAGCAGAGACTTTCAAAAGATTACAGGATCGTGGGGGATGGATTTTGAGCTTTGAGTTTGAGTTAAGGTATCGTTTGACCTTTTACGTATTAATTTTTTTAAATGTTATTGTTTCAGTATAAGAGTTGATAATAAATTTCTTTAGCTTTAGTTTATAGGACTTTATAGTAAATGATGAAAATCATATGAAATAATATAGTAAAGTCAAGTGCCATAGACTATAATACCAAAAAATTGCCCCTTTAAGTAAACTCCTTCTCCTATAGGCTTCCTTTGCTTTTTTTTTATACTCCTTTCCGTTTGAAATCTAAAAATTTAACTAAAACTTGGCTAAACGTAAGGAAAGGAGGTTCAACTTAAGATCAAGAACCCTTAGAAAACTATTGCAAACATTGCAATATCATTTTTTCTAGAAATAGAAAAATTTATTTAGTCAACTGATAATTAGCTCCAGTCTTTTAGTCTTCCACTAGAAGACTAAAATTCATATTGTATTATATCATATAAGATCATAACGATTAATGAAATTGTTAGTAATTAGCGAAGCAACTAATATTATTTGCTTAGGCCATATTATCCCGAATCGAAGAATCTATGTAAGCCTCAAAGCACTTTATGGAGACCGCAAACCAGAAACCAAAAGGTGACATGACTTGGACAAACAAGTTGCATGCATTTGCCCCAACCACGCCCCCATGCACACACACACGCCCCGAAAAAGTCCAGGCGCCAAGTTGTATATTCCTTTCCCTGCAAAAATTCATTTGTTTTCGGGAAACGGCAACAACAACAACAGCAGCAGCAGCAGGAAAAGCGGACGAAAACAGCACCACTCCCCGACCCAACCCCAACAGCCCCTCCTGGCGGGCATTTTGTTTTGATAAGTCTGACAAACAACAGAGCAGAGAGCCAAGTAAAAACAAAAGCTACCATCGAATGACAAGAGACAGGGACGGTGCGAGTCAGTGCGAAAGAGAGGGGGGCCTAGCGTCCACCGGGTAACCACAAAACAAAACGCCACTACAACAAGAACAACCAAGGAAAATACCTCCCCCGCCCAATAGGAGTTTTATTTATATCTTATTTCCATATCTCATCCTTAATTGATAAACTTTCTTTTAATTACTATCCAATAAAGTGACGAAGAGTCCCAACATGCATAATTCTACCTTAACAACTCAATTGTTGAATGTATGTATGCAAATATAAAGTTTAAAGTTAGTTAAGCTTAGTAACTAAGGAGAAGCAATGAAATTAATGGGTTATAATTGTTAATAATAATTGTTAATGGGATGCATAGGATTTTTAGACAGAAAAACATGCAAATTTTTTAATAGAATTTAATCCTGATCATGGGGTAGTTAAATTAGAATAGTTGGTAACCCCGACTATCTGTCAAATGCAGATTTTGGGTTGACTCGATGAATATCATAGAAAATTTAAATCTAGAGTAAAATGCTTTAAGGAAAAAGGAAATATTTTGTATAAGTATCTGATTAATTTCGTTATTGAAATTGTACTTCCAAAATCCAAGATATTCTTGTAATAAAATTAAACATTCATTGATGCCTGAAGGTTAAAAAGTGGTTACATATAGCAATTCACATTTTAGCGTGCCAGTGCAGTTTCTTTACATATAAACTATAAATACTTATATTTTTTGCCTATTTTTACGATTTTTAAATTCACCTATGAAATGCATTTATAGAAGTTTCTAACCAATCCGTGTTATGATTTCATTTGAAGCTCCAAATTTACAGTTTCTATAACAATAAAATGTCGAAATACTTTAAAAACCTTTAATTTGTATTTTATTTTATTTTAACTAGAAACTACAGCATTTTTTTTTAATGTTCAAGGCAAGTTTTATTAAAAATTTCAAAAACAAAGGTCCTAAATTTAAGAAAATCAAGCTCAAACTATTCAGCAAAGAACGAGAAACAAAGATATTCAAATTTAGTACTGTAAATTCCTGACCGATTTGCGACGCTTTCAAGTCGAAAGCTTAGAGTTTTCGCTCTAGTATCTTACAGTTCCACAAGTTTCTGGATGCATCTGATAAGCTTCGAATTTCCCGCTTATCGGGTAACGAAATTGGAGAGTTGTAATGTGAGCAATCTGGGCGGACAATTCGGGGAGAAGTATCGCGCAAAGTTTGCGAGGAGACAGGAAAGCGGAGGCCAGAGGGAGGCCGAAACAAAATCGTGGCAAGTGCTGCGAGCACATTTCGCGGTGCAAAACAAACATTTCATCATGCAGAGCAACAACAACAACACACACACATACATATTCGGATGACAATAACAACAAACGAAAAGCACACACAGAGTAAGGAGCAGAGGGGGTGAGGAAAGGGATGAGACTGAAGAAGACGAAGAAGAGCGGCGACGAAATGTCAGGGCCCCCAATAGGGCCCTCTCCCTCCCACCCGTACACTTTGCGCTTGCCTGGCGCGACAAGGCAAATAAAAACAACAACACGCAGACAGACAGCGAGAGAGTGCGGGAGCGGGAGCGGGAGTTGGGGCCATTGCCTCGCACAAACACACACACGCATACAAACACACACATGTAAATAACACACCACTGCGCATTTCTAAGAAAAATTTATGCGTAAAATTTTAATTCTGTTTTGATCGTCAACAACAAAAAAGCACACACACCGCGCCACACATGCGCCAAAACGGGATGGGAATAGCCCATGGAGCTTTGCTCTGGCACTCACTACAAAAACAGCAAGTCACTTGCGCACATGTTTGCCCCCGGCTCTCTGCGACTCGGGCTCTCGCAGGCTCTCTTGGCCTGCGCGCACTCTCTTAAGCGGCGCCTCTCTTGCGCTTGTTTTGATTGAAATTAACACTAGAAATGTGTCTTTTTTTTGGGGTTGTGTGTTTCGCATGATAAGAGCTCAAAAGAGTGTGAAATCAAAATAAATATGTAACTCATGCCGAAAATGCGTTGCTAAGCAAAAATAAATTAACACACGTGTTGGAAGGTATTTCCTACAAGCTCAAGGGTGATTTTTTCAATGGTTTATCTTTTGAATTTTTCTAGATTATAAATCAATAGGGCACCCCAATCCCCCCCCTTGCTATGGAATTTCCTAGGGTTAAGCCCGATGCCTTAATTCTGGTTAAATTTTCATCATATTTTGAAATGGACTTTGGCAAACAAACAACACCTCTTATCAGTCTCGCATTCATTGAAATAAAGCGAATTGTAAACGAATTCGTATTTATTAATGTGACTCGCAATTCAATTTCCCGCAATTGATTTGACGTGATTAATTTCCAAGACACTGGTGATTTACTATAATAACCGCTATGTTCTATTTTTCCCCAGAAATATTTGTTTGCTCGGTGATTTTAATTTGAAGAAACAGCGATTCCCAAAGTTTTCGATTTATGCACAACAATTCTATTGAATCCGATCCGATGGCTTTGCACACATTTTCTAGAGCAGCAGTTGAAATTTATTTGATTTCCGGATTTATTAGAGCTCTTAAAACAATATCTGCTATATGAATTAATTCTACAAGGATTGGAAAGATTCAGAGTACGAAATTTATTTCATGACTGTTTTACCTTTTTGTATATTCACCATTTTATAAGATTAAATTTACCGTAATCATGATATTATTGATACTACAATAGGTAGTCTCATTTAATTTCCTTAAAAGAACAACATTTTGTATTTAGCTAAACAAATTAGTCATTAAAACTGCCCAGGAGTGTACCAAAAACCTTAGTTTTCTTGGCCAAAACTTTAAGATAACCCCTAAATACGATCACTATCTTTGATGGGTTAAAACTTTTAACATAAAACTAACAATAGCTTGAACTCGCCGTATCGAAGAATTTGATCATTAAAAAAAAATTAAAGTGGCAAATTCCTATAGAACTTTTCAATTTGCAGAAGGTAAAGACGGCAAAAAACCTTGGAGATCTAGGCAAAATATTGTATTCACCCCAAGATTTGATGATGGGTTAAAGGTAACAATATCCTTTACACACAGATCCGAAGTATTTAAGCTATCTTATATAAAAATGGAAGTAGCAAAGTCCTATAGAACCGTTATTTATACAGGAGGTCAGAGAAGCGCAGCCCATAGCTCTGGCGTTCCGAACACACTTCGGCTTTTTACACAGACCGCACCCGAACGTTGCCGGACAAAGTTTAGACCAAAACTTTGTGATAACCCCCAGATTGGATTATGGGTTCAAGGTAACAATGTCGTGTACTCACCGCTCCGAAGTATTTGAGCTCCTTGCCCTTGATGCGTCGGTGCTGCATGACCGTCTGGGATCCCGGCGCCCCGCCCACTCCCCCGGGCGCTCCCCCGTTGCCCGCCGCCGCGATCGTTCCACTTTCGTAGGCCGCCGCTGCCACCGCCGCTGCTGCCAGGCCATTGAGGCCATTGTGGGCGGCCGCTGCCGCCGATGAGGCCACCGGATTGGGCACCAGATTGCCGCCCGAGGAGGCGGCCCCACCGCTAGCACCACCTCCGCTGAGGCTTCCGCCGCCGGCCTCCATGAAGTCGAAGCGCTTGAAGGCATACCACTTGGACGGATTCGGCTGGATGCCCTGGTAGATCTTCACAAACATCTTGTGCTTCTCCCGCCTGTACTGCGTCAGCAGGACATTCATCTTGCGCTCCACCTCGGCCTTGCTGCAGCCGAACCGATCGGCGATCTCCGACCAGGCCCGGAAGCGGCACAACTTGTCCTTGTACTTGGGATCGGCCCGGTTCCAGAGCTCCGTGTGACAGCGATACTGTTCGATCAGTTCGAGGGCATCGTCGTTCGTCCACTCCATGATTTTGGGCGATGTATCGCCACCGCTGGGGGGTATGATGACGCCGCTGCCGCTGCCACTGGGCAGCGGTATCAGCTGCTGGGTGGGTGGCGGTATCAGCGGCTGATGGTGATGATGATGATTCAGATACTGATGATGCGGATGCTGATGATGGGCGGCTGCTGCTGCGGCGGCTACAACGCTGGCCGGATTGAAGTTCATTTAGCCGCAATCGATCGGTGGGTGGTGGACTTCCACTCGTCTACCTCTCTGCGACGAATCGTTGCTCCTCTATTTAGTGGGTTCTGTGCTAGCTGCCAGGTGGCTGTAGTATCTTTGAAGTAACTCTCAGGGAATGTCTCGCGAAATGCACTCAATCAACATGGTCTTCTTGGGAAATGTCGACTGCGTCTCATTCTCTTTCATTTAGCCCTTTGTGCACTACTTTTCATCAACTGCAAATGGATAGAGATGATAATAATTAGCAAATCTAATAGTAATAGTCGCACAATGACATAAGGAATATTGAAATTTGTGGCAAGGCATGGCAATGGCACAAATCACAGGCAAAGTGCCATTTCATGCTGATTAAGAACCTCTATTCTCAGTTAAATAACTCCCTGAAAGCAATAACATTTCTATGGATATTTCCTTTCAAAGTGGCTGTGTGGAAACCCGAGAGAAAACAAGTTTGTTGTGATAAACACAGCGGTTTTTCCCGCCTGCGAATCAAACATTCCGTCCCTGAGCCGAATGATAACGTGACTCACACCCCCCGTGGCACACTCATTCATCGCCACTCGAAACAAACTTTCAGCGTACCTGCAATCGAAGCGAAAACCAGTGGTCATTATGTGATTCCAATTCACGCGGACAGAGTTCTGCTACTACACTCCACTCGACAACGGCGACAAACACTGCGAGGTGTTAATCAGAAATGGGAAATTTTCAAGAAAACAACCAAGCATGGCCAACAGCAAACCACCGGGCAACAATCGCAGCCAAACCCAAAGCAAACCCAATACCATTCCGATCATCATGAGCAATTCCATGGAAATAGGCCTCTCGCCGCCTCGACCGGACTTGTTAATTGCCGCTGGGTTTTTTTTGTATTTAATATTTGATTTGGCATCTAATTGATAAACTGAAAGTTTATTGCGAAATTTCGAATGACATTTTATGTAAACGGTGTGGAATTTACGATCCGTTCTAACTTTCGATGTAGGTTTTTCTAATTGGATCGCCGCTAACGTGAAAGGGTAAATATGACATTCCTCTATTAAATTGTGTGCTTTAGAAATTACACATTCAGCAAGCCAACTAATTGTAAATTAATAGGAAAACCTTCTTTCCGTGCTCATTTGATGTTGCTACACGTATTGTACCTGTCTAAATCTTATCTAACAGTTTCATTTACATTTTACAGCCCAAAAATTAGAGATACCGCAGAAGTTTCTACGCATTTCATCAGGTAAAGCTATAAATTATAAATGTAAATTACAATACAGTGTTCTGCCTTAACAAGGCCTTATTTTTTTTGGCACCTTTAACATTAAACTGTATCACTAAAAATAACTTATCTACGGTTAAACTATCACGCAGCCAAGGATGGATGGGGCTCGTAGATTAGAGGAAATTTTATCTAAACCATGAAGTGACGCAAAATTATGAAATACGCTTTTAGCCGTGACGTAGCTGTATCTTTGAAATGTCAGCTAAAAAGCTGCTGAGATATTTCCACGGCAATAAAACAGCTTTGAAAATTGCTGGGTGTTTGGAGAAACCCAAAGTGCGATTCGGGTAGTAATGATTGCGATCCACATTTCCAGACGCGTCAAACAATCGAATCGCTACCAACATTTCCATTCAGCAATTCCCTGTGTTATAAACGCGAGGCAGTGCTTTTTAATCAGTTTACAGAACACGTCATCGCCAGCCTAGGTCAGTGGCACTATAATTTCTATACTATACTCTCGTACAGCTCTGGCAAGTTCTGGTTCCCTAGTGAATAGTGAAATAAAGTCCGCAGTGGATGATAAGGCAAATTTTTACTTGCGGCATTAGCATTTTGACGTGCAGCTTTTGTTTAGCAAAAATGTCGCAGTTTCTTCGCCGAGCGGGGAAAATGTTGCCAAGAAAGCGCGTGAATGTTTTGCTGGCTATACTGGGTCCTCGTGGAGAATAAGGGTATATTGGATGCTTGTGGTTGTATGAAACAAGGTTAAGGAAGTACTCATTCTTTATCCTAAGCTGGTCCGTACAAAAATGTCGGGGATAGATTCCATTGATTCCATTTGATATTTTGAATTTTTTAACAGAAGAATAATATGTTTCAAACAAGTATTTGTTATTTGATCAGTATTAAAACCCGAGTCAATACAACCATGTCCGTTTTTTCGTAGATCTCTAAATTGTCTATAGATCTTGTTTGACACCACGTCCTTATGTCCGTAGATCTTGATAAATCTCGCTTGACACCATGTTGTCTATAGATCTCGTTTGACACCACGTCCTTATGTCCGTAGATCTTGATAAATCTCGCTTGACACCATGTTGTCTATAGATCTCGTTTGACACCACGTCCTTATGTCCGTAGATCTTGATAGATCTCGCTTGACACCGTAGATAAATCTCGCTTGACACCATGTTTGTATGTCCGTAGCTCTCTAAAATGTTCATATAGCTCGTTGGACACCATGTCCGTTTGTCCGTAGGTCTCTAAAATGTTCGTAGATCTCGGAGATATCCATAGATCTCGTTTGCCAACATGTCGTGTGTCCGTAGATCTTGGATATGTGCACAGATCTCGTTTGACACCATCTCCGTGTGTCCGTAGATCTCTAAAATGTCTATAGATCTCGTTTGACATAGGTCTTGTTTAAGACCATGTCCGGTTGTCCGTGGATCTTGGAGATGTCCATAGAGCTCATACTCTGATCACTAAGCTTTCAAAGCCCTGCAAATCAGGCGAGCATTGGGCAGCGGGTATTTATAGTCGAGACACTTGACTATGGTCGTTCCTGCTTGTTTTGCTTTTGCAAATTTGTGTGTAAATGTCACAAGTCAACAGAAAGAGAATCGAATCAGAAACGGCGCGGCAACAGCAACAGCAACAACAACAAAACGATAACAAAGATGGCAAGCAAGGCAACTGCTCGCTCGCGCCCCGTCATTCACAATAGACGGAAGTGTATTTCGCACATTCACAATGGCCCGCCGGGGGACACGTGCGCTTTCGCTCGCACCAACACCCATCCCCCGGTGGCATGCTATGCGGCGTCCCGCTTTTACATCAATCTTTGTCGAACGTAGATTTTCGCTTCCTGGTCCCGACGACGAGCGCAATTTGCTTTACGTTTTAGCACTTGTCGTTGGCAAATACAAGCAACAAAAGCGGTCAGCGATTTACTTTTAGTTACAACAGACTTAAGATTCTTTTCTACAATATTAGGCACGAAAGTGTATAGCTTTTAGTCCCCAAATTTAGTGATTCTACACTTCCAAAACTTGTATAACTTTAAGTCCCCCAAAGACTTAAGATTCTATACCTCCAAGCCTTTGCCAACAAGCTTCAACCCTTGGAAACCAAGGATATAACTTTGTTTTTTAAAGTTGTTTGCCCAGAAACGAACTTTTTATTGCCTTGAAAGTATTACACATAGTAATTAATAATTAGCTAACCTTTTCTTTCCCTTTTCAGAGACAACTAACTAACTTTTTATTGCTCGACATAAATTAATTAACCTTTCAGAGCTTAAGAACAAATATACAACTTTTCAAAATGTAATCTTAGGCAGCAACAAAGTTCAGGTGGCTGGGCCAAGTAACTAACATTTAATGGCCAAATACCAGATTCTAACTTTTTATAATTCGATGAAGTCACCCGAACGAAACTCATTCATGAATCAGAACCACAGACAGTATCTTTCAGATACAATTTAATTAACATTTTAGCATTCAGAGATACACAGCATTCAAAGCAATACTGTATCTCGAGAGCAAAGTCTTA
This sequence comes from Drosophila ironensis, assembly GCA_021223825.1. Classification (NCBI taxonomy): domain Eukaryota; kingdom Metazoa; phylum Arthropoda; class Insecta; order Diptera; family Drosophilidae; genus Drosophila; species Drosophila ironensis. Next base: position 1,102,196 of record JAJJHQ010013222.1, read on the forward strand.
GGAAATTACAATATAAAGTTCTTTAAAGCAATACAATGGTGAGAAATTTAGGGTATTTTATTAGGGATTTGCAAATAATCAATATATTTGCTATCTTTTACGACATTTTTTTGAGATAATGGCAAAATTTCAATATGGCAAGAATTTTAAGTTAAGTTTTTTTAGTTATTGATTAAAATTCAAGAGCCAAGTAGGGATAAAGCAAGGAGTATTAAATGATGAAGAATAAGTCTATTAAATTGATATAATTCAGTAATCTTGAAACCCTTGTTAAAAATCAACAATCTTTGCGGTATTTTGATCCCAAATTGCCACTGCCAAATGGCCCTCTAGGGATAGAGAAACAAGTATTAAATGAGGAAGAATAAGTCTAATTAATTGCAATTTTTAGGTAATCTTGAAGCCCTAGTTTTGAATCAAAATTCTTTTTGGTACTTTGATCCCAGATTGATTAAAATTTGATTGCCCTCTAGGTAAAAAGCAACAACTATTAAATTATGAAGAATAAGTGTTAAAAATTTCAATTTTTAGGTAATCTTTGGGGTATTTTTGGTCCCAAAAATCAGTTCAAACTTTTTCAAAACGAATTTTCAAATCCAAAGCCTATTGTAAGATGCGTATTCCCTGCTTTATTCGAAAACCTATTTGTCTGGGTGCAATTGTTCCCGCGTAGCACAAGTGCATTGGGTTTTAGCACACAATTTAGCGGACATCATTCCATTCAATAAATTGTCTAGTAATCGGTTTTTGTCGGGCGACAAAGTTCGAGAAGTATTTCGAGTATTATTTCTTTTTGCGCAGATTGCGACGCTGCGCAAACAGCTGGATGATTCATAACGGTAAACCCGCGATAGTCGCTCTCGCTTCCACGCAAGCGGATGTGCGCGAGAGTGCGATAGAGACAGCTAGAGAATGAGAGGGAGAGCAAGAGAGAGGGGAGTTGGGGGAGAAACCTTAATTTGTTTTTTTAGTTCAGTTCGCCTTGCGTGTGGTTTTATTATTTTATTTGCCCGTGTTTAGTTGTTTGCTTTTGTTGTTTGCGCCACTCTCTGCGTCAGTTTTTAGACGCGACACATTTTGGTCTATTTTTAGAGCTTGTTTTTTACGCCACGCTGCCTTTTTTACGCACTTTTCGCGTTCTTTGTCTCCCTCGCACACACACAAACACTCGTGCTTTTCCAATTACTCTCCTTTAAGGCTTGAAAATTGGAAATTTTTTGAAAATTTTCGGTTATATTTTTTTTTTTTGGGGGGGTTTGCCTTGGCGGCCTCGTTTTATTTTTAAGTAGCACAGTTTTTAGGGATTTTCTTGGAACACTGCGGTCACATTTGTTTATAGATTTTTCATTGTATTTCTTTGTTTGATTTGCATTTCCCAGAAATTGCGGTTAGTGTGATTTTAATCGGGAATTTCCAAATGTCACCGCCTTTTTTGTAATGCGAATCATGGCGAATTTGCTTTGATTGCAGTTAATTTATTTTTTTTGCCGATTTTCGAATTTCGGAATATCGGAACTCGAGCTTTTTACACACTTTCAACCATTTTGAATTCGCTTGGGCGGCGCTGCCGAAATGGAATACGAAAAAAGGTACAAATTTGCATAAAATCCATGTTATCCACAACACAATTTAGTTTGTTTTTTTTTTCTTGCCTTTTTGTCATTTCGAGTGGAGAGGCAAAACAAATTAAACAACGCAAAAAGTAAACAACATCCGAAACGGAATTGAGCACAGAAACTTAAAAATACATTTCAAGGCGCGCGGCATGAAATAAAAAACAATTTACACACGCACATGCTGCACGGTATTGAAATAATGTATGCGGTATATATTTACATACAAGTATGTGTTTCAAAAAACACTTTTTCGATATTTGTTTGTTTTTGGCATTGTTTTCGTAATATTTTTGGGAATTTCGAAAGCGTTTCAAACAATAATTTCACGTTGAGTTCAAAATTCTAAACATTTTGTGGTAATTTATTGGAAGTTTTCATAATCATTTTTCAAGTTATTTGTTGGGGCTTTTTTTAAAGCTCCTTTCAGTTGCAAACGGTTTCAAAACTTTATGTAAGCTCAAAACATTTTGCTGTAATTTATGGGAAGTTTTCAAAACCTTTTTTCAAGTTTTTTTTTTGACTTTTTTGAAGCTCTTGCCAGTTTTAACGGTTTCGAAACTTTATTTTAACTCTTATGTGCTGCAGATCACTTTGCTTTTAAGGACATTTTTCAACTCAATTTGTTTCTTAGTGAATTTTTTTTTTAATTTTTGAAACACTTTCCAGTTTTAGAGATTTCAAAACTTTATTGCAAAATTCAGAATTCCCCGTATCCGAGTCACAATAGATTTTTTTGATTCACTTTTTGAAAAACCACTTCAATTTTTGAAAACATTTTCAAAATCTTTCCGATGCTTTTTTTTGTTTGTCAAACCCTCTGTGTTGGAGGGAGACAGATTAGGGAGGCTGGGACCAAAACAAACATCGCCCTTCCCGCTCCCGCTCCCAATCACGCACAAGCACAATTATTATTTACCGCTAGGCTTTTTCGGAGGCGCTGTTGCGCTTTTGCTGCTCCGTAATTTTCCCGTTACGCGCGCAATTGTGGGAAAAGCTTTTGGTACCGTTACAACCGCTCGCGAGCAACGTCCGATGGCGTCTGTTTCTGTTTCCCGACAAACACTGACAAACCTCCTATTGGCATCGATTTGTAAACGCACGAGCAGAGGCAGCAGCAGCGACTGCGGCAGAGACAGCAACAGCAACAGCAGCAGCGAGGCAGCGACTTCGGCAGAGACTGAGGCGGCAGCGCATTGAAATGAGCACAGAGTAAACAGTTGTTTCGTGGAAAAAACAAAACGAGTGAAGTTCTCTTGCCTGTTGTGAAATTCTACGGTGCTTTGTCATGCTTAAAGCAACAACAAATGTGCATGGTCAGGGGATGGGGAGAAGGTGATTGAGGAGGGGGAGTGGGGGGTTACAGCGGGAGAGAGTGAGAGCGATTGAGAGAGCGAGTGCGCGCCAAAAAAGCAAAAACAAGCAGACGCACAGCAACAGTCGAAACAATAGGAACAGCAGAATCCAAGGATCTTAGTGTTGCTTGCATTTAAATATAAGTCGGAAGGAAATGCTATTGCCAAAAAATTGTATATGTAAAAAACATGTATACAAAATACTGCAGATATTATTATGTTTTGAATTCAATAAGTATTTCCCCTGCTCTTGGGTCTTATTTCTTTGAAAAAGCATATTTATCTTGTAACATGTTTTCCGCTCCTGGCGCTATTTAGTCACCCTCGACTGTGAGCAGTTGTTTTGATAAAGAGCAAAAGAAACAAGGCTGGCAGCGCAACAACAATAATACGAAGGTGGTGGGGTGTAGGGGTGGTGGGCAGAGCGAGACGGAGGAGCGGCGGCCGCTTCTTGGGCCGCACACACACACCAACACACACGCGCAGCCGAGTCAAACAAACAAATAAAATGTGAAGCAGAAATGGCAAAAAATTAAACAAACAAGTAGACAGGAGCGGTTCAGCGGAGAAAAAGTGATTGAGTTGAACGAACCGAGGTCGCTGCAAAGGCACAACAACAAAAATAACGTAAAAAACAATCAAAAGCAGCTTCGCGCCAAAATGAAACGAAATTTCTACTACGTCGTAGTAAAATTCCGAAAAGACAAAAAAAAACCCAAACGACCCAAATGCTTTTTCTTTGATATGAAAGGTAAGGTTCAATGAAAGCGAGCAAATAAAATGGAATATTTGGGAAACAAAGATTGGTTCCCAAAACCTTTAAGAACAATTACAATGGAAGAGATGTTTGTATTCAATTTTTAAAACATTTTCTAGGCTTTTTAACACATATTGCCAAAACTAAAGAATGGTAATTTTATTTATTCTCAAAATAATGTCAGGAAAGTGTAACCACATTGCTAGGGCTTTTGTTACCAATTCAGATGATAAATTAGGGATAACTTTTAAGATATTTTCCCAAATAATTGCTCTTGGGATGCCCTGAAAATTGGTGCGTTATAGTTTTCATATTTCCCATTCATCTGCCGGACTTGTAAGACTTCTCTCCTCATGAAAAGTTGGAAATATTTCCTGCTTTTCTGTTTCATTGCTTTCGGTCTGTTTCTGTTTCTGTTTCGGTTTCTATTTATTTTTGTTTAGTTTTGTTTGCTCGTTAGCCGAGTGGGCGGGAGGTACAGTAGGGGCAGGTGCTGTGATGGTGCCCTCTTGCTCCCTCCCATATGCCCGCCGATGGCAATCGCCCTCTCTCTCCCTTTCTTCCACCGCCTCTTGGGACTGCTTGTTTGTTTGTTTTTCGTGGCGTGTTTTATTGTTGTTTTTGTACTTGGTGCGTAGTTTTTACGTTCGTCATCTCATCTGGTATTTCCGTCTTCTGCCGGCGCCTCTGCCCGCTCTCTGCCAGCTCTCTGCCGGCGCTCTTACCGTGCTCTGCGGCAGCGCTGCCCTCAGGCAGCTTGTTTGTGTTTTGTGCCTTGCAATTTCTATTTGCTCTCTTCGCTTGTTTTCGCCTCGGCCTGCTCTCTCTCTCTCTCTCCCCATCGCCAATTCCGCAAAGTGCATTGCGTTTTTGTTGGCTGCGTGGGCGGCGCTTTTAGCTTTTGTTTTTGTCCTCCTCTCGTGCGCAAGTTCTCAATTCACGTGCCGTATTCTTGACCCCTTCACCCCCCGCCCGCATTCTTCTTCTTCATTCCGTCTAACCCATTGTCTTTGCTCTCTTTCTATGCTAGTTTTGCGTTCTTGGGCGAACTTTGTTGTTCCGTTACTATTTGGTTTGCACTTTGCGCACTGTGGTATGCAAAGGTCATTTACAGATTACCTGACATTGATCGATTGCTGGATTTAAGTCCTATCAACTGGGTTTAACATTGTATCGATGCATTTTAGAACATAACGGACTATTCTTATCGTTTTTTTCATCTACAACATACATTTTAATAATTTGTATTCGTTTTATTGTAAATATCCATGTCCAGGAGGTAATTTTATTTGGTAAGTCTTTTTTTTTTTTTGGTAGCAATTTGAATATTTTCGTATTGACTTAATTATAAATACCCATATCCAAGAGGTAATTTTATATAGTAAAAGTCTGCACTCTTTTTATGGTAGTAATTTTACAATTTTCGTATTCGATTAATTAAAAAAATCCATATTCAAGAGGTAATTTTACCTAGAACAAGTCTTTGCTGATTTTTTATGCTAGTTTGGCATTATTAGGCAGAATTTCGGTTTCTGTTAAACTTACACATTTTTCTAAAATAATAAAATTACCAGGGTTAATCTTATCTAGTACAAGTCATTGCTCTGGAAGAGTCTAAAACATCACGCCAACATTTTGGAACTATACCCCACGCTCATGATAACATCTAATATGATTAATGTCAATGGCAACACGTAATGTGGCACATTACTTAATCTCGTTGTACTTTATACAGAGCAACCAAACTGCCAAGTCATCGTTTACGGGGCACTATTTAATCGATTCGACCCACTGTGAAGGCCGCATGAGAAATGCTAATTAGTACAAATTCGTTTGTCACAATTTGACAGAGAGCCAGACTCTTTCTTTTTTTTGCGAGTAATCAAATAAGAAAGTTCGACAAGGGCGACGTGGGGCGGGGGTGCCCTCGTGTCCAGGGAGAGAGGGTGTAGGTGGAGTAAAGAGACCGCCTCCGCATCTGCCGCTGTCTCTGCTGACGTCGACTGCGACGCAGCAAACAAACACTTGTTTGCACAGAGTTCTAGCCCACTAAGCGCTCTCTTAGCAAGAGCGTAGAGGAGAGAGAGCAAGCGCACAGTCAGCTTTTGCCGCATGTCCGTGTATGTGTGTGTGAGTGGATTTACAACTAGGAAGCAATTTCGCTTGTTTACAATGTTTGTGCGTGGGCGGGGATGCAAAGAAATGGGTGCAAGCAGGACGGGGAGACAAAAAAGTCCCTGGCTACGAGAAATTAAGTCGTGCCGTGTTTTGACCGCTCTTCCACTCCCCCTCCCGCCCGCGGAAACGGCAATGACGCCGGCAGCGACGCAACTGAAGGTCATTATACATTTCGAATTTCACCGTCGCCGTCTCCGGACTTTTGTCTCTCCTTTGGTCACTATCTTTATCCATTCACTCGCTTGGGGCATGCGGGGATTAGAATTTGCCTTGTTCTCCTCAAATCTATGCTAAAAATCGGTTTACACGGTGGTCAAAACTTATTGTAACATGTGAACTAATTTTCCCAAAAGATCTTGAGATTTTGGGGGCTTAAACGTTTCGTTGTTGGTTATTCTGTTGGTATTTAATAATGCAGGTATTTAAAAACAATTATTTCTTTATTTGTAAATTAAATATGTATAGTAAAGTATACATAACCCAATGATTTTATTGAGTACTAGCTACATGGGCCTTTTGATGATATTAAATACTTAACTAAAGAATTATCCCTTAATATTGGACTTCTTATTCCAAAAATTTCTTTTATTTAAAATAAACCATGTGTACGTAAATTTATATACCTATATATAAATACTATTTATGAATAAACTTCATATATAATTAATATAAATAATTTGTATTTTGATTTATAAATTTCAAATCAAAGGCAACAAGCAATGTACCTCTTGGCAGCTAAAGCTTATTTGAATTTAACACTTCTATTTGGGTAAACAATCTCCGATAACTGATATAGACGATAAATATATACAATTTCGTTTGATAGACAAATATCCAATTTCGGTGACACTTTAGAATCGGGAATTTGAAGCCTTAACTGCCTTTTCACCAATGAGCTCTTAATACTACGTATAATACAATATATTTAAAGGCTTTTTAAGTAAGAGTAAATTACATTATTATTAGTTTCATTAATGAGAAATAATCTTGTATAAACAATAACGGCATTTCATTATAAGTTCAAGTCCGATGGCATTATCGCCATGAATGGGCGTATAAACTCGGATGTGCCACAAATTACGCACTTGATTGGCAATGATTACAAACGTTTATAAAGTATTCGACTTTATCAGCGGAGGCAGTATACCTTCTGATTCCGGGTATGATGACTAATTGTTTGATTAGTGGTAAGGCGATTTGGTGACCCCAAACTTTTGTTGATTAAAAAAGAATGATGAAAAGCATGATGTAAGTGCGTGAAATTTTTCTTGGAAATATTTCTTGGCATAATAAATTTACCTGAAAGACTAGTATCAAATGAATTGATATAATTGAAATTTTGCGAGGACTAAATACTAAAAGGCAGCGAATCGAAGTAAATTAATATTATTGAAGATACGAAAAGAATTTAAACGACAGATTGTAAAAATGGATCATTATTAGTGAAATCACGGTCTTATGCCTATTTAAAAAGCTTAGAAAGCTTTAAAAACAAGTTTGAGGGCATTTTTGGACGAATTTTTAAATTCTGAAACACATTTTTTAATGACAACGCTAATTTTAGTGTTACTGTTATTGTATATTCCATTTGGCTACTAAATTTGAGATGCAATTAAAGAGTTTGGACTGTTTTTATTTACTTAATGGAGGTACATATCTACTTAATTTGTTATATCAAATCAATGCTGCACAGAATTTAATAAATAAATATATATTTTAAATCAATTTTACAACTTACACTTGTACTAATAACAAACTGAGAGCATAATAATGTTGTTTTTATATGAAATTATAACTTAATTTAAACGTATTACCTTTGCCTGGCTTACTGGGCGTATGAGCAATGATTCGAGTTTGTTGGGTATGTCGCTGGTCTGGAATTTGCAAATATTTCTGCATTGATTCTGACTTGTTTTTTGGGCTGTATTTTAATTGTTGTTGTACCGGGGGCTTGGGCCATGGAATTGTGTAAACAGCGGCGACTGCGACGTCAACGCAGAAGCAACAACAACAACGGCAGCAGCAACAACAGCAACAAGAAAGGCAACGCGCAGGCATAAGAGTAAACAAAAGTATCTTCGTTTTTTGTTGTTTTTCGCATTTTGCAGAGACAATGCAAGAAAGTTGGGCAGCGGCTTGAAGGCTGTGTGAGAAAAAGGGGGAGGAATGGAACAGGAAGAGGAGGGGGGAGGGCAGAGGAGGGGTAGGCAAAAGAGGGAGAAGGAGATGGTCAAGGGGCAAGAAGACGTAGGGACAGCGAGACCGAAAGCAAAGTTAATGAAGATGAGCCTGATGAGTTTTGTTGCTCTTGTTGTTTTGCATCTTTTTTTTTTGTATTTTTTTTTCCTGTTTTGTTTTGTATTCGGTCGCCTTTTGTTGTTGAGCTGCCACTGCAAAAAATATGCAAAACAGCAAATGCAAACAACAAGAAAAAATAGGGGGAAAAAATAAATACCTATGCGAGCATGCAAGGCAGCAAAATACGCAAATAGAAGCAATGAACTTAATTAGTTGTTGTTACTTTAGCAACAGCGAACGGGAGAGGGTGGGAATAGCGTAGGGGGAAGGGCAAGGGGGTGGAGAAGGGGAAACGGAAAAGGGGAAAGGGGAAAGGGAGTGGGTTGGAGTGGGTGATAGTGGGAGGGGAAGTTGGCCTTTCGGCAATAACAATTTAACCACACTACAGATGACAAAATCTTAAAACTCCAATTTTAAATCTAATTTTTTATATTCCAAAAAAATTAAATAAATTTTTTGAACTTTTTATGAATAAGCATTTTTAGTTGATAGTTTGAATTTCGGCTTATTGTAAAAAAAATTTTGGCGAATTATTTTTTAGTTTTTGTTTACCTAATAAAATAGGGGAAAACAACTATTACACTTTTTTCGACTTTTTTTTAAAATTATGTGTTGTGTGTGCATACATTTTGGTTCTATTTATTTGGCCATGGCTGTTTATATGGAATATATGCATATTTTAATGTAAATTGATGTGGAACTGAATACATACTTCATCTTTTCGTTGGTTTTTAAATGCATAAATAAATTTTAAGCTAGGAAAATGAGAAAAATTTTTTTGAACCAATTTAAATTATAAATTTTCCAATATTTGCATAAATTCAGAAATTTTTTGGAGTTTTGTGTTTTAAAAAACACTTCTTAATAGGGCGGGCAATAAGTTTGTATATAGAAAATTTTGAAAAATTGGAAAATCTGGAAAATAAACCAATGTTTGTTAAAATAAATAAATAAATAAACATTGGTATAGATCTCATTTCAAGATCTATCTGATTTTACACAATTAATAATACAAATTGTAGCGTCTTTTTCCTAAAATAAAAGATATTCATGTAACAAAAGAATGGTTAGAAATTTCCTTTAAAAATATAGGATTTTTAGGATTTTCCAGCGACTTAAGGTATATCTACTAACATTGCTATCCTGAATACTATTGTTTTAGTGGGATAACTCAAACCTTTTTGGAAATAGTGAAATTCCTTCAAAGCTCGCGCAAAGGCTTTTTTTTAGAATGACCTTTTGTTGCAAGTGTACCATGGTTGTTTGTCTAAATTTGAAGGCAATCCCTTTTTTAAAAAGCTCTCCCACATAAAATGCACTTTGTTTTGGCCCGCAAGAAAACAAATCACAAACCTTGGCAAAACTTCAAGCGGAAGTAAACAAATTTTTCTTGCGCCATTTTCCTTGGTTTTTGTTTTCCGCCATTTTCCCTTGCCGCCCGCTCCCCCGCTCCCCCTGTGATAAGGTTCGCCCTGTGGTATGCAACACATAGTTGCAGGTTGCACGTTGCAGGTTGCAGGTGGCAGGTGGCAAGGCAGTCATGACTGTACTACCACAGTGAATATAATTAGGATTAAATGTTTGCTTTTGCCCGCGCTGCTCGACCAACCGGTAAATGTTGCATTGTTTTCTAAAGTTTTCCGCTTGCATCGCATCGGTGTGTCTGTGTGCCTGTGTGTGCGGGCGGTATTTTTCGGTAGTTTTTATAATTTTCGGTTGAAATGTTTTCGTCGTGTTGACATTGTTTTGCTGAACGGAAAAAATACGCTTGTCGCATTTATTTACTAACCCAGACCCAGCTGGTTGTTGTTGCAATTGTTTACTCTTGTTCTTCTGCTTATTTCGGGTTTCAGTGCAGCAGCGCTCTGTTTCTTTGTTATTGTTGCTTTTGCCATTCGGGTGGCAACAATAACACAAGGCAGCGGGCGCAAATAATAGCAACAACAACAAGGCCACACAACTCCCGCTGCAAATTCGAGCACAGAGAGAGAAATTGCATGTGGAATTTGCAAAAAAAAAACTATAGAAATTGCAAGGTAAGAAGGTTTGTTGAATGGCAAAAAAAAACTGGAAATATCTTCCTCTTATACATAGGAATCATAAAAAACTCGTTTCGTTAAATATTAACTCCATATAAACTAGAACTTCCAGAAATCGTGTCATTTGTTATTAAGTGATACCAGTTCAGATCAAGTTCTTTAGAGGATAATGGCTGATCAAAACTACAAAAATCATCTTGCTGTGAGTAAAACATAGGAATTATAAAAATACCCATTGTTTAAATATTAACTCCAAATAAACTAGAACTTACAGGACAGAATAAGGATGATTACATTTATTCTTCGTATCAATGGTTATTTAGTGATCACAGTTTAAATCATGTTTCAAAAGAGCATAATTTCTGATCGAAACTACCCCAATCTCATCTTACTGTTAGTTATACATGGGAATTATAAAAATATCCATTGTTTAAATTTGAACTCCAAATAAACTAGGAACGATTACATTTATTCTTTGTCACAATTGTTTTTAAGTAATACCAGTTAAGATCAAGTTTCTAAAGAGGATAATGCCTGTTCAAAACTACCCCAAACTCATGTTACAGTTAATTATGCATAGGAATTAATTTAAATATCCATTGCTTAAATATTAACTCCAAATAAACTATAACTTACAGGACAGAATTAGGAACGATTACATTAATTCTTCGTCCCAAGTGTTACTAAGTGATACCACTTCACAAGTTTCTAAAGAGCATAATGCTTTGTCAAAAATAACCCAAAATCATCTTTTAATTTAACCCAAAATAATCTATTAATTCTTTTTAGTTTAGTTTAACATACTCGACATATTATTTAATGAATAAATATAAATCATATAAAATAAAGACAATTATATATTTAATCTTACTCTCATCATATTTGTTATTATTTATAAACTGTACTATTACCTTTTGTTTGAAAGTCGCTTCTTTTATGCTTGAGTTTGTGTGTGTTTTTATAATGGAACCATAAATTAAGTAAATATATATGTATGTATACAATGCTTACTTGCGGTGTATTTAGTGAGCTGCAATTCTTTTTAGTTGGCTCTGTCTTTCGCCGATTTTTCCTGTGCATTCAGCAAAAATTGTTTTCTGCTGCTTCTGATGTGGCTTGTTTTGTTTTGCCTCGCTGTTGGTTTTTGTTGTTCCATCCAGGTTGTTGCTGTTGTTGCGCCTTTTCTGCTGTAAAATTTGCAAAAGTACAGATGTTAACAATAACAATGACATATAAACACTCCCGCTGCGGCAACAAAAATGCCAACACAGCTATGCAAGGGCCGAAAAAAAAAACACAAAATAAAAATTAAATGACGAAATATATATTGTAAAAAAATGCCCAAAAGAGTCAAGCTGAAATCAAACAACAAGCGAAGGCAAAAAAATTAATTAATTAAGCATTTTTTGTTGGCCAACCAACGTTGGCAACACGTGAGCATTTTGTGGGTGGTGGTTCGGACCGAAAAATGTGTCTACTTATGTTGTGTAGCCTTAGTGCTTGGCGTTTATTTTTCCCCATTTTCTTGCCCCATTGCAATGGGTTGGTTTTTCTGGAATATTTCGAATATTTCACTGCACTTTGTCATGGCTGTTGTCTCGAAGCCTTGAGATGTAATTGAAAAACGGGCAAAACAAAGCTCAGCCAACTTGGCCAATTGTACTTAAATAAAATCGGATTTACAGAACTAGTGCCAAGTAAGCTAAACTTAGCAACACGTGAATTGCGGTTAACAAATGTTTTTCGTCATAAAACAAAGGCATTTCTGTTTGCCGTAACTTGGCTATAAAATGGGGCTATTGAATGTTTGGAATGCAAGTTGGTTTTGTGGGTTGGCGATATGAATCATTGCCTACGCTTTTAATCGCGGTTCTTGTGGGGTTCTAGGGTCCCACGTCCGTAAGTCTGTCCGTAAGTCTGTCCGTACGGCTGTGCGTTCAAACACCTATATTTTGTAGGTCTTATTTTGATCATCTTGAATTTGTAAATGATCATTTGCAGTCTAGTATTGTGATGAGCACATTTTTATTGGAATAAGATATGGTTCTGGTAGAGTTCTAGGGTCTCACATCCGTTCAAACATCTCTATTTTGTAGGTCTTATTTTGATCATCTTGCATTTGTAAATAATAACTTGCAGTCTAGTATTGTGATGAGCACATTTTTATTAGAATAACATATAAATTAAGATCCCCGATAAAATGCTACTTATTTGAAGGTTCAAAATGTATCCATGTATTTTTAATGCCTAAAAAAAACATTTTTTTTTTAATTTCTGAGGTAAATTTTTGTATAACTATGTCGGACCCTAAGTAGCATGATAAATTGCTGTCCGTACGGCTGTCTGTATAAAGTTTACCAGAAGTTTATGATCTAGTATTGTGATTATCACATCTTTATTTGAATAAGATATGGATTGATCCCTCTGATAAAATGCGAAAAGGTATCCATATATTCGTTCAAAAAGGTATCCATATATTCAAAATGAAAAAAGAAACCTTTTAAATTAGTCTATTGCGGTAACATTTATAGCATTGAATTTACATTTACCATGCTCTGTAAAATATAACCTCAGCAATTTCAGCATAATGATGTCGGACACTGATTAGCATGAGAAATTGCTGCAAATTGTTTGGTTGTCTCGCTTGAAACAATGGCCCATGAAAACGGCAAGATACATTTATTCGCGAACGGCAAAGGATGAGATAGGGGTCGGTGGACAAATGGTCCCCGGGGGGCGCTGTGGGGTTAAATGTAAACGAAGTCGGCAGGGCCAGCAACAACAATGGGGAATGAGACGCAGCCAGCCAACAACTGAATGAAATACAATAAAATTTTAAAACAAACAAATGCAAACAAACACACAACAAGGAGCCAATGCGACTGCGACTAATGAGCACTGAAACAACAACAAAGGACCTCAACAAGAAGAAGACGCGTCGGGGGGCCTGTCGGTGACGGAGGCGAAGGGGGTGGATGTGGCTGTTGAAGCATTCGTGACAGTCACCTCACCAACGGACCACCCCCTGCACCCCCCACGATCTCCTCCCGGTCTCGGGAATAAACAAATACAACTAAATCCAAGTAAGAAACAATAAATTCGAACTTTTCGAATGCGAGATACCTTGTGTTTGTACAGGTCTTGTCATACCATGGCATGCATGAGGGATGCAAGTATTACTCTTTGATCAAATCGCTATACTGTATGGTACTTCGATATTGGAGTTACAAAATCCGAAAACTTCGAATAAAAATATTCAAACTTAAGCAAACAAGTTGATAAATAGGCCTGTGTCTGGATTAGTTTATAAGGAAATAGTTAGTAACAATGCAATATGCATAGGCTGTACCTATTAAGCAACGTGACACAAATTAATACCCCTTTATTATTTCAATTATTATCCAAAATTTTAAAATACGATACAATAAGATACTCGTAATATTCACATTTCATAGTTTGCATTTTTATATTACTAATATTTTAAAAAGGCTTATATATAATTGGGCGGGGAAAGTTTTGACCTGAACTGGTATCACATAAGTCTGAAAATATAAAAGTTTTGATCTTAACTGGTATCACTGGAGTCTACAAATGTAATCAGTATTTCTGTATAATGTATATTTATATATTACCAACATTTTTAATAGCTTTATATGTAATTCTGGGGGATGGGTTTGATCTGAATTGGTATTACAGGAGACTACAAATGTAACCAGTTTTTCGCTAGTTTCAAACGGACTCACGGACAAGGTAGGATCATCTCAAGAGCATTAAAGTTTTCCTCAAGATGTTACATACACTGGCACAAATTGAATATACCCTTGTTATTTATAACAAAAGACTATAAAAATGAGTTTTAAATATTCTCGCGAGGGTAGCTCTTGGGCAAATGAATGTTTTTTGAAGAATTTCCGGACTGCGGACTGCGGAAGGAGGTGGCATGTCCTTCCAGTTGCAGGGTATTCCAGACCTGGACTTGGAATAGGAAGCGTTTTTCGGTTGTATAGTGAAATGCTTATTTACGCATACAATTGCACGTGAGCAGGCAACAAACGGGCGGTAGTGGGAGTGGCACGAACTAGTGTGGGTTAGAGGGAGATGGAGAGATGGGGCAGGGTGAAGTTGCACGGAAGGTTGGTGGAGTGGGGAGGGTTGAGGGGAGAAAATAGGAAGTTTTGTTTGCAGTGCGCACAGCAACGGAGAGACAAACACAACTGTAACTGTAATTGTGTGTTTGTTTGCTCGAAAATTCCCTCCCCCGCACCCGCAACCTTCCACCACCCACAGCTGTCTGGCTTCTGTTTCCCTTTTCTTTCGGGCCAAATAAAAAGTTTGTTGAGAACATTTGCAAATGTTTGTTTTAGAAAACGGAAAATGCTTCGTTTGTTTCGTCATTATGATCATTGGAATCAACATCATTATCGTCGTCATCATCACCGGCGAGCATTCAGTTTGCCTTGTTTTGTATTTATCTTTGTCTTTGGCCTTCTTGTTATTGTTGTTGCGTTGCCATCTTACTTTGGCTTCCTTCTCCCTCTCGCTCCCCCGCCTCCATTTTGTTTTGTTTTCCTGTTTTTATTTTATTTTTTTGTTGTTATAATTTAAATGAATACTCTTGGGAATACTTTGAAAACCACCTTAAAAACATTAAAAATGAATGGGCAATAAATTTTCAAAACTGAGTTTTTTAAGTATAATTTTTAATTCCAAATTTCTAGATAACTATATATATTTTTTTCTATAATAATTCTTTATAATAATCGTAATCCTTAAAAACCAAAACACATAATGTGAATGGTTAAAAAATATTTGTGGTTATCATAAAACGTTTGATATGTTTTAAAATTACTTTTTGTACAATTCAAATGGTTTTTAAGATGTGTCAAGTTTTAAAAAGTTAATTTTATAAAGCTAATATTTTAATTAGTGTGTTAGGTTAAAAACAACGTAAATTTCTAAAGGAATTTCATTATATTTTTATAACGTTAGGAAGTAAAAGATATAGTAAACTAAATTAATAGATTTTAAGCTTCCGTGCTGTGAATATAAAGAAACCCTAATAACATAACACAAAATATAATTACTAATATGGTATTACTTATACAGGTTTATAAATTTTCTTTAAAATTTTAGAAACTTTTTATACAAAGTAGTATGTATGTATATCAATTGGGTTTTATTAAGAAGTGCATAGGCGCAACACATTTTTGTCATTTGCGCAAACGAAAGTGATCGTAACCGGCTGATTTTAGCAACACAGATAGATATTGACTCTACTAATGTACCATCGAAGTTTAGTGGCTTCAGAGTAAAAATTGTGGATTCCACCTAATTTCGCGGTTTGCGGGGTTGCGGGGAGTGGTAGCTGATTTTTAAACCAAACTTGTGTTGAACTGGTATTACAAAATTCTTAATATGCAATTAGTTTTTCTGTGTCTATTATAGTATCTAAAATATAGGCGTTTATACGTTGTTTTTAAGAACCAGATTGTAAATAGACACAGAAATTCTCTGTGGAAAAAGGCGAAAACTTATATGCCAATTTTCAAACTTCTGTCGAATATTCGATGTGTTTTTTGAACAATTCCCGGAATTGCAGGGCATTTGAGGAGCCATCGTATTGATTAATTATTTGGCTGCACATCTTGTTTGGTTTGCTCCTTGTTTGCTCCATCGTCGTTGTCGTTGTCGTTGTCGTTGTCGAATTCGTCGTCTGCTACTTTTGCGTAGTTTTGTTTATTTTATTTGTTGTGCTTTGTTTTATTTTTTGTGCTGTTTATTTTTGTTTGATTTACGTTTGGCCGGGCCGCAGGGGGGAGTGTTGTGAGGGGAGGGGCCGGGAGTCACCCCGAACCATGGAAAAGTACCCACCCACCGCCCACGCCCACCTCAAATTGTTGGCCTGTCGCCGTGTTTTGTTTTACTTCTGCTCCCACTTTTTGGTGTTGTTTTTTCCATTGCTCTCCCTCTTCCTCTTCCTCTAGCTCTAGCTCTGTTTCTGCTTCTGTTGCTGCTTCTTGTTCTTATACTATACCATTTAATTTTGTTTTATTTCGCCCTCCCCCCTTTTGGTTGCTGTGTTGTTTTGTTGTGTATTTTGTGTAGGTGTATTGACTTAAAGTTTGTTATATTTCTTTGCCTTTTGTCTCTCAGTTTCTTCGTTTTGTCTTGGAATTGTTACTGTTGTTGTTGTTGTTTTGGTTTTATTGGTAGAAAAGGAAACGCCTTCGAAACATTTCTTCTGTGTTTGTCCTTCGGGCGGTTTCTGATGGTTCTGAAGAATTTTTACCAAGTTTGTTCTGGGCGGTTTTTCTTTTTGTTTTACTTTTTCTATTTCAACTTTCCAGGTTCGCCGAGGACATCGTGCTGACCATCAAACGGAGCGCCAGTCCATCGGATCCCGAAAATGTTGATATGCCATTTCGATTTCGTTTATTCGAGTTCGAATTTTAAAATGTTAGGCAGATCTGCTGCTATGCCTTTTCAATCAAAGCAGTTTCACTCGTAAACCGCTCCAAAAAACATGTTTGCTAGTACAAATTTTGAGTAACTGGAAATAGTGCAACAAAATTAAAAGTATAAGAAAATAGTAACAAATTATAACAAAAATAAAACAATAGGCCTCGCAATACCAAGATGAACAAACAAACCAAGGAGTGGTCTCGTGCCCGGCTTTGTGTACCAAAGGACAATCTGACCACCGAGGCACGTGACCGGGCCCGTCACTTTGTTCCTTCCTCCGAGCAAGAGGTAAGCATATCGATACCCGGTACTTGTTAGATTCTACTTCCATTCTTGATGCTTGTCTACAAGATGGAAGAATTTTGAGCCGACCAAAAAAAAAAGGTTCTCCCGACTTTTTTGGTTCTACATATTTTCTTTGTGTAATTTCACACATTCATTCTTCACCGTCAACATCGGATGTCGCTTCCCTTTTGTTCGAGAGCCAAATAAACCATGGGATGCCCACCGCTGCCTTAAAGTATCATATACTTCTGCCAGTGGGACTCTGAAAAAATAGTAATTTTGATAGCATATAATTTTCATATCAAACTAGTAAATAAGTTTGGATTTTTATTCATGGTCTACTCTTGTGTTCCTACTAGTATTTAGCTTGAAAATCCTTACAACCTGATACGAAATTCAATGAATTTACTAAATATCCTAAATACTTGATTTCGTTTGATATTATGGGTAGCCATCCAGTATTGTACTATGCTAGATAGAAACAAGAAACTGTTTCAAGAAAGTGAATTTGTTTTCTGCAAGCTTCTCAAAAGATAAAGCCCCAAGAAGACTTGTAAATTGCTAAGGTTGACCCACGGTGCGTATGAGTAATATAGTCATGGGCATGGTCACCTCCCTGGCAAAGAAACAGACGCACTTATTTATTCATATCGCTAAGGACCACAATGGTCTATGCACGACACTCATCTTTCAAATAGAGGTCATCCGGATTAACCTATTTATTTATCATTATGTACATAAACTATTTGTTTCTTGTTTATTTTCATTTTCTTGCAGTGCGGGCCCGTGTCGATGTCCTATCTGATGGGTTGGGAGTATGCCCGGATTTGGTTACGGGACCGCGACAAGTTCGTCCAGCAACGGGAACGGGCAGTCAAAGCCAAATACATCAAGAACGACTTTGAGTGGTGGCTGAAGCTCCGGAAAACCACCAAACGGTTCTGCAAGGCGGGAAATTAGGGCAATGCACTACCTGAAAAGTTTTTAGATAACATTTTATAAATAACAACGAAACCCCATGCAGGACTACAGGACTAATACTACGCAAATAGTCTTTAATTTTAATAAATCTCGTCAGCAAGGGCTTGTCCAATTTTTTATTTCATTGGATTTGGATTGACGTTGCATATATAAATAGATAAATTTATTTAAACATTTATAAGCATCAATCAGAGAGGTTTGTTTCTTCGCTAAAAGCTTATACGCTTATGTATGATACATTTACATGTAAATATTATGTAGTAAGCACAGAAAGTTGTGAAATGCGACTACTAAACTTTTTATTATAAATTTGATAACATGATTTTCTATTTGTTTGAGAAATACAATTTTAGCTAAATCTATTGCTTAAAATCATCACTTGTCTAGTGTTTTGTTATGTAAATGTTTAGAAATTACAGTCTAAATTTCAAGGAAAATCCCTTGATTATTA
Organism: Drosophila ironensis; assembly: GCA_021223825.1. Classification (NCBI taxonomy): domain Eukaryota; kingdom Metazoa; phylum Arthropoda; class Insecta; order Diptera; family Drosophilidae; genus Drosophila; species Drosophila ironensis. The sequence continues at coordinate 1,120,615 of JAJJHQ010013222.1, forward strand.
ATTTTTTATTTATTTTTTAAGGTAAATTTATCATTTTTATTTTGGCATTCATTTTGAAAACAGTTAATAGTTTGTCAGCTGTTCTGCCGGCTTTGTTGAAACTGTTATTGGCGCAGAGCTTTTTTTCTTCCGGCCGCTTGGTCGCTCGCACAGGTTGCTGGTGAGTGAAAGCTCACGGAGAGTGTCCTTCTTCACTCCCACGCTTTCTCTTCCTTCAACTTCCGGCTTTCCGGCTCTCCCACGCAATTCCGGTAGCAGAGCAACCGGCGATAGCGACTTCTCTTTTACAAGTTAAGTTTTACAAAAATTAAGTTTATTATTAATTGTTTAACCGGTACACCGGTTTGGGAGCACTAGGGGCCAAATGAGCTATGGAGTGCTCACCGCTGCTATAAAATATGATCAGCTTCTTTGGAGTTAATATTTAAATTAAAAAAAGTCAAGTATAAACATTATAATACCTAGCATTAATGCCTTAACTTAACGTTATGTAATAGAACCTCCTCCATAACTTAAATTTGCAAAGCTTGATGTAATTGCTATGCTTTGTTGCATACTTGATTCCCTTCGGCTTGGCAGATGAAATAGGCCTTTTTGTAGCAATCGTTGAGGACCATTGCGCCTGAGACCAGGCCAACGCATCCGTAACTCACATTCCCGCCCGGCTGATGATCCGCCCATTTGAGGAACGATGGGCGCTTGCCGGTCGCCGAGGTCATGAACTCGCCCTTCTCGGCCAGATCCGTGATGTCCAGCCAGAAGAAGGATAAGTTTTGACGCGTGGCCCGCTGGTTGATGACCTGCATCTCCGATTCGTCCTCGAAGCTGGCCAGGAATCCGCCCATCCGGCGACAGGAATTGGCCGCATCGAACCAGTTTAGCTTGAGGATATCCTCGAAATGGTACAACTTCGAATCGATTGCTTCGTATGAGTGCTCCATGTAACGATTATCCAATGTTGAAGCGCTTGACTTCTTGGGTACGTTTTGTCCCAAGCACGAAATCAGTTGTTCCTCCATCACATTTAGTCTTGACATTTTAATATCCATAACAAAATATATGGATAGTAAAATGGAAATCCAAACTGCAATAAACCAACAAAATATACGGGTAAAAAAATCCATTAGAACGGCTTTAAAATCAACGTCGAACTGAAGAAACAAATGTTTGCCGACGATTAATAAGCACAAATTATCAGGAAATCGTCATCGCCGGCTTATCTCATTTCTATTTGATAAGATTTCATGTGTTAGCAGCTATAGCCATGTCTTACGACTATAAGACATGGCGTTCAAGTCTTGAAAGTCTAAAGAACATATTCAAACATCATGCCAATATCTGGTGTATCACGTATGCGCACCGTCTGCCAAGTTTGCATCGGTCTCTATAATTGGTAAGAAATTGGAAACAATATGCATTAATATATCGTTTACATGTAAAAGTTAATTAAATCTAGTTTGTAGTTGTAGTTTTTAAAGCTTAATATGAACTGGTAATGAGTTTTTCTTTTATTTATACTCCCAGATAGACGAACAGCCATCAAAATGATTATATGAACAATAAACATGCATAGAATTGTACATTATGTTACATACTTTCGAACGAGTTGAGTATACCCTTGTTTTTTTACGAGAACTGGGTGAGAAACTGCGAAATGTACGTGATATAAAAGTGAAAATTCGTTTTTAAGGTAAACAAACTAGGGGAAACCCCGTAAATTAGTTCTAAAAATTTGTTATTGAACCTAAATAAATACACCAGCTGTGATAATCTGTTAATATGTGATGATCTGATCCCTTTAATGGATTATAAATTGATCAAAATGTATATAACAGGCAGAAGGAGACATCTCCGACCACATAAAGTATATATATTCTTGCTCAGCATCAACAGCCGGGTCGATATAGCCATGTCCGTCTGTCCGTCCGTCTGTCTGTCTGTATTTATGTATGAACCATCTCCGTTCTCGGAGATGGTAAGAGCTAGATGTATAATTCTTTTTGCTTTTGGTGTGTTATTATTGATGGCATAGCAAGTTTGTTTAAACTTTTTGCCACGCCCCTTTCCGCCTCCGTAATTTGCATAAATCTGTATTTTCTTTGACATATTTGCCCATAACTTGCACAAAATAAGAGCCAGTGACCGATTTCTTTTAGCATTATGTATGTTTAACTATTGCGCAGCAAATGTCATTCTTGGATTTTTGGCACGCCCTTTTCCGCCCTCGTAAATCTATATCTCCGAAATGGTAAAATATAGAGACATCATTTTAAGTCCACAAATTCCGCAAATCGTCAAGCACGTTCATGCAAAATTACGTCCAGATCGGATAATAAATATAGAAGATATTTATTATTTAATTTTAACCCGCCCCTTGCCAAGGCAACGACATGTGTGATTCCTTTTGCAAGAGCGAGCAAAGCAATTCCTTCTTCAAGAGAGCTAAGAATTTCCTTTTGCAAGAGAGTGAGCATCCTTGCTAAGAGAGCGCAAATCAAAAAACCGCCAACCAGTTGGCGGGATTTTTCCGGTGGAGAAGGAACGCGCTTCGATCTGCGCTCAGTTAGTTCGCGTTTTTCGTCGCGTTAATTGTTTAAAACAGGCTTAAAAATTAGCTAAATCGCTAGTGCAAAGTGTGTATATCATAGTGATGGTCGTCGTTCGATTGAAAGTGCATTATCTTTTGCGCAATTCGCGAAAGTGTTTGGCGCATTTTGGTGTTTTTTTCCTTTTTTTTCTTGTGCTTTGTGTGCGTGCTCGTGCTTGTGGATCGCAGTGTGTCGCATGAGATGGACTAAGAGAGCAGCATAACGGTAAGTGGTCATCTCTTTGGTTTCTTATTCCTTTCAATTTCCGTTGGATTGCTTCTACGCTCGATTTTGTTTACAAGATAGAAAAGTATCTCGACTTGAGGTTATGGACTTAATTTATTACTTTTTTCGCATCTGATATATTTTTGTGGTTGTTTTTGAAGAATATTCGTAATATTTGTGTGCAAAAATATGGATTTTCTTATGATGAAGTAGAGTTATTATTCGAAAATAAAAAGGTATTATATCGTAGCTATATTTGTTTTGGAATAACTTTCAGATTATTTTACTTTCCACCTGTAATATTATTATATGTTGTGGGTATTTAAATACGTTTCGTAATATTTGGGAGCAGATGTATGGATTTGGAAACGAAAATTTTGTGAATTAGAATGTGGTACTTCGTTGTAAATGTCGACTACAGCGTTCCTACTTGTTTAAGATAGTTTGTACAAAATCAACTGAGAAGAAACAAAAATAATTGGCAATCTCTGCCGGGTAGATAC